>CM076575.1:1166305036-1166755702 GCA_034641835.2 Pinus albicaulis | reverse complement strand
TGGAAACAAGTGGAAAATGATGGACAAGAAGGAAAGTACAAAACAATGTTGGTGGTGAAAGTATTTTCCTAAAATGACGTTATTAATATTAGAGGAATTTTTTCACATGTTAAAATGCC
Organism: Pinus albicaulis; assembly: GCA_034641835.2. Taxonomy (NCBI): domain Eukaryota; kingdom Viridiplantae; phylum Streptophyta; class Pinopsida; order Pinales; family Pinaceae; genus Pinus; species Pinus albicaulis. The sequence continues at coordinate 1,166,755,583 of CM076575.1, read as the reverse complement.
ATCAATAAGAGTTATCCTTGGTCTTGGTGCTACTTTAGACTTGGAATGTGCACAATTATATGTGAAGACAACTTTCCTTCATGGAGAATTTAAGGAGGAAATTTCTATGGAGCAACCATAAGGATTCAAGATAAAAGGTAAGGAGGACCTTGTGTGCATATTGAAGAAGAACCTTTAGGGGATGAAATAGGCACCTTGCCAATGGTATAAGAAATTTGATTCATTTATGTTGGAGCATGGCTTCAAAATACTAGAGTTTGATCATCATGTCTACATCAAGAGGTATGACCAAGAAAAGTATATTATAATATTATTGTACGTGGATTATATGTTAATTTTTGGACATGATAAGAACATGATAAATAGGTTGAAGAAAGATTTGAGAAATCAATTTTCAATGAAGGATTTAGGTCCAATGCAAAAAACATTGGGCATGATAATTATATGTAACAAAAAGAAAAAAAAATTGTGGCTATCACAAGAAAAATATATTGAGAAGGTGTTATACATGTTCAATATGAAGGATCCAAAACCAATTGACACACCCCTAGCATCACATTTCAAACTTAGTGTTTATTTATTCCATTTTTATGCCAACAAGAAAAATAAAGAAATGAGTAAAATCCCTTATGTTTCAGGTCTATATCTTGGTGTATGCCATGGTTGTTGAAGAATGTAACTAGTTTCAGACTTCATAATTGTATTTAAGTCATGATGTAATGTATTTACCAAAAGAAAGAAAAATAAATTTGTATTATTGAAGAAATTGACTTATTAAAGCATGGATTTCATGCTTGGGTCAATATTTTATAGGTCAAAGTCTCCATTGAAGACTTCTATGATTTATCATGAGTCATTAAGGTCATTTTCATATTTATTATACCCTTCTTCGTATTTTTTTCCATGTAAAAAGATTTATGTTTTAGTCAAAATGGTTATTTGACACCTCCACACCAAGTCATCCTTGCCCTCAACAAGTCGGCCTAGGTTAGGGCAATTCGGCCTCACAAGAAACGTATATATTGAGAAACTCGACCTCATTTGGAGAGCATCATCTCATAAGTTTGATATATAAGAAGCAGTAGTAGAAAAAGTGTGAAATTGATGGAGGAGGAGGAGAGAAGTTGGGAAGAATAAAATCAAGTTTTTGGGCTACTATTCTCTCACACATACAAATATTTTGGGTTAAAGCTCAGACCAAATTTTTTTTTCTATTGCAGGACTGAATTTATGAAGCTGGGGGCCAAAAATCTGTTGCTCGGGGATGAAATTACAATATGAAGTTTCACTTTGAAGAGCTAACACTTGGAAGCTTAAGAAAAGTACATCTACTAGGAGGAAGGGTTGACTTGGTTGTTGGAGGAGGTCTTTGTCTAGGTCTAAGAGGTCTTGGAGTCTTATCTTGATTTGAATCTACTTAAGGAAGAGTTATGATTGGGTTTCCCCTATATATGGGTTTTATCCCTAGTTGATTTCCTACATCTAGTGTCCATGATCTTCATTTTTTTTCTTTGATGGTTGCTTGATGAAAAGAAGATAAAGGAAGAACATTAAGAAATTAATAAGAAAATTATAATATCACAAGTAATCACCAATATAAGGAAATATTTATGCCTTTATGATTTTCTAACAATGGTATGTACTAGTCCAGATATTGCACATTCAGTGGGAGTAGTGAGTAGGTTCCTTGCAAATCCAGACGAACAACATTGGCAAGTGGTAAAGTGAATGTTGAGGTATCTCAAGGGTACTAATAATTATTGTTTATGTTTTAGTAATAATAATGTTGTTCTTGAAGGTTATACATAGGAAAATATGGATAGAGATATGGATACTATAAATTCCACCATTTATTATTTATATATAATTTCATGTGCAAGTATCTTGAATTTCTAGATTGCAAAAACTATTATCCCTCTTCACAACAAATGAAAAATGCATAGATGCACATAATATTGCAAAGGGGCAATGATTCTTAGGAGAGATGGGAATAAAACAATATAAATGTGTTACATTGTGACAGTCAGAGTGCCATTTATTTAGCAAAAAAATCAACATATCATACTAAGACAAAGCACATTGATGTTTGATATCATTGGATTCATCAAGTGTTAGATGGTAGGCTACTATAGTTGGATAAAATATACATTGAACACGATCCAACTAATATGTTGACAAATATTTTTCCAAGGGATAAGCAGGGGCTTTGTAGAACCTTGGCTGGAGTAATGCAAACATGATGAAATGCATCTTGAGAAAAGATCAGTAGTAACTAGATACAAGCAATCTTAAATACATTCACTGGAGTTTCTATTTTTTCTCACGTGGGAGATTTTTAAGTGAGAGACCATATCAAATTAAAATAAAATATGAAATATTTTGACTTCCTCATGCTTCTATAATATTAAAGGAGTCAAGTGAGTTTTCAGCACCAATGGAATTGGTATCCCATGGTATTGGGCCCATGGTATTGTAAAAAAGTTTATTTTTATGGATATAAAATAGGGGTGTGAGTGAGAAGCAAGTGAATGTAATGAATCCATTGTTATTTTAATAAAAAAATTAATTCTATCTCCTTGGTTTTTCCAAAATAGATTTTCCACGTATTATGACTTTAGTAGAGTAACTTTTATGAATTAACTTGTTCTATTGGTATTTAGTTTATTTTTTTCTACTATATTTTTATTTGTATGTATATCAACATAAATATAATAACTAACGGTTAATAATTTATATTATTATTAAAATATATAGTTGAATTATGAAGTGTGTGTGTGTGTGTGTTTTGATAAAATTATAAAAATAAAAAGTCCTAAGGGTTAGTTCAATTGGTCGAGGTCGCATTTCTAAAGAATTGTGCCATTGGGAGGTCACAGGTTCAATTATCCTCGACACCCTTGAGTTTAGGCTTAGATTATTTTTTTCAGGGGGTGTGGTCTCTTCAGGTAGACATACCTTGATTTTCCATGGAAATAAATAATAATAATAATAAACATATTTAAGAATTTTTTAAATACTTGATAATTAATTTTAAATACTTGATAATTAATTTTAAATACTTGATAATTAATTATTTTGATCAATGAAATTACGGTTTTTTTCCTTTGGAAAAAAAACAAAGATTTTATTTTGTAGGTAAAATTAATGCAATATTTTTATTTGTATGTACATTAATATACGTATACAATTCAAAATTCGCAAACAAAATGAAATGTGTAATTTATATGAGATAATTAAGTATTTGCATGTGTTGGTTAAATTAAAAGTTTTTAGGATAATACACTCATTATTGTTACTAATAGTTATAAATTTTTATATAGTATGTTGGGCATTATATATGGTATCAAAGCGCAGTTCGCGCGCTAGAGTTTTGGAACCATATAGAACTTCTGCATTGTTTAATTATGTGATAAACTAACTTGAACTTGATTATTTTTATAAAAGGTAATATGGATGGAAGAGGAAAATAAATTGATAGAGCTACAAGAGAGCACAATATCATGTCTCATTCACAACCTACACTTGCATCTCCACCTAGAGATGAAAAGCATATTCGAGAGCAAGGACACATTCTTACAATGGAGATGATTATTATAATGTGATCTTCTTAGCATATATCAGATGCTATATTGAATTGTTTGGAGCATGAATAAGGGGTGTATCTATGTATGTGGAAGGTTCCTAGAACCCAACTAGCAACCACATGCACAAGGAGTTAGAGAAAGTCAAATTCCTTGAGTTCTATGGATAGACTGGTAGGAAAACAACTGAAGCATGGCTGGAAAATATGGCCACGTGTTTCACCCTGAGAGATTATACAACCAACAATGAGATGAGGATAGGTGTATTTCAATTTAAGGGAATTGCGTTGTTGTGGTGGAATTGCATTTTTGTTGGTAATTCTTGGTAATTGTTTGAATAAAAACTCATGGATAGTCATTTATTAGAAGAGTTCATAGAGAAGCAATTGAATTAGTTTAATGTCTTAAAGAAGGAGGAAGATCAGTATCAAAGTACGAGTCTAGATTTATTAAACTGCTCAAATACGTGTTGGAAATACTAAGAGGGGGGTGAATCAGTGTTTCCTTCCAATTACTTAACTTTTAATCTTAATAGCATTAAATTCACATTAACATTAAATTAACATCATATCACATGAAAAGTAAACAACATCATTTAACAATGCACAAACATCAAGACAGTAAACAATACATTTTTAGGTGGAAACCCTTCCGAGAGAAAAACCATTAAACACTTTTTAATACTTTTCTTCAATTATTTTGATCAATAGGAATATCCAACTAAAAATATGCTCCAACACCCTGTTTACCAGCTCCAACTAGGATTCTCCAACAACTTGTTTTATAGGCTCCAACTTGAAGGACGGACCAACATCCTAATTTACTAGTTGTAGCAACCCGAAATTAAGATATAAAACTAATTACATCAATTGATGTGAATAATAATCTACACAAAAATTATTCAACTAAATGGCATATAATTTTTTAGAACCACAAGAAAATAAAAATTACCTATAGCAACGATATACGTTGTGATTTTGAAGTTGTAAAGCTACTCGGATTTTGTTGATTGCAACAAAGTTTTAGGGATGACACTCCACCCAACCGTAGGCTCATTTACACATAATATTTCTATAGTTGGCGACCCCCGAGCCCTCAATCAACTACTATTGTAGGTGAACCTTTTATCTCACCGCACTCTCCTTCGAAAAGAATGAATTAATGCTTCTCATCTCCCTTTTAGCCATTAAATAGAACCAATTGCTCCAAAAATGGAAGGGTATTGGAAAGGGATCCACATGCACAAAATCCATGTCTCAACTTTCCAACTTTTATTTCTTTGTCTTAATACTGATATATTTACTTAACTTAGCCTTTTTTTTTTAATTTAACTCTTGTTTATTTTATTTTATTTTCCTTTTTGTTAACTTTACATAGTCTTACTATTTGTATAGTTTATTTTTATGTATATTTATTTAGCGCTTCATTTTATTTTTTATTATTTTGTTTATTTTCTATTATTATATTTTTTTCATTATTTATTATTTATTTACTATTATTATATTTTCTTTATTATGTATTGCTTTATTTATTTATATATTAATATTATTTAGTTTATTATTATTATTATATTATTATTATTATTATAGGGCATTACATACTCCCCCTCTTTAAGGAACTTCATCCTAAAGTTATGTTTAACCATTTAACTTATTTATTATTTTATTTATTTATTTATTACTTCACATTTTCCCTATGCCCTCTGCTAAACTAGTATACCTGCAAGCATCAAAAGTTACACAACACCGAGGAATATCAAGGCATCTCAAGTCCTTTTTCCCAAATTTCGAAACCAAGCATAAAGTAGCATCATTCTATACCATAGCCCAAAGGCTTAGACCTCATCTACCCCAAGGTAGGAATCTGTTCCAAGTACTTAATGACTCCAGAAATCTCGCAAAGCTTACCCAACTCCCTCTACACTCACTAAGGTGCACAGCCTTGGGCATCGAAGTCCTGGCATCCCCTCTATACTTCGGCATCCCAATCCAATATCAGGCACTCGGCCTCCTCAAGATGGTTCCATAGCCCCTCAATTCCTATACAAGACAAAAGAATCATTGTCATATTTAGTGTTGACTGAGTCTGTCCCCAACCCATATGGTGTTACATATTCTCCCTCGCAGGTATGGACTCCCACGAGATCATCAAATAAACCAGCCCTCTCATCCCATTTGTGGATTTTATGTCAATCACCACATCTCAACATGTAGCAAATTCATTAGTTATAGCATCATAGTATCATAGAAAATAATCCACATGAAAACTCTTACATGTCATCATGAGAAGATAACATCATTGTTACTCACAACATTCTGAATAATAACGAATTGCGTGCTCATGCATGTCATAAAAACTGCATGAAATTACAACATGATTCACATCATAAAATATCATCATAAGTTGTAACATCAACATATTTACATCAAATATATATCATGACATCACATAATAAATGGAACCACATGTCAGCATAACTTCCTACCATAACATCATAAATATAAGAATCATCTCAATACATATCAAATATAGAGCAATAATACACTATAAACATTCTTATCATGAATTAATTGCATTTTCTTATATAAAAAATGAATACCAACTATGAAATAATATTATTCAACATCCCTCTAGGATATAGGCTATCTCACCAATACTACTAGTTTCATGTTTAATCAACATACAAATTACTTTTCAATAATCATTTCCACTTCTTTCAACTATGAAGTTGACTATTTACATCGTAGGTATAGTCATTTAAGTTTGTTGAATTTCAAATGAGCTTCATCATCTTGAGCCTTAATATCTTGTCAAGTATTCTTCCTTCCCAAGGAAATTTTAGTGAAATTCATTGTTAATATATTACCGGTTGTACAATCATTTTTTAAATCATCAATATCAAATTAAAATTCCATGATCTATATACATATTTTTCTTATCCAAATACACTAGGTCGTCCTTGTTTAAATATTTTGTCATGCTTAATCCACCTGCATTAGGGCTTGTTGACACCTGGTGATTTATCCATCATTTGCATAATTTTCATTTTTCATCCTACAAAATATTTTCTTATCTCATAAAGTTCCCATTTGATCTCTTTTATCATAGATTCACCCATATTAAAGTTGGACTAGGGATTCTTCCACTTTAATTTTCACTGATTAAATATTTAGTTTAGAATTTGAAATGCTTGGAACCACTACCACCATTATCATCCACAAAATGTTTGGTATGCCTGATGTGTTTGAAAATAACTTATTTTAATACTAATGGCACAAACTAGTAAGTTGTTTTATATGAAGTAACAAAAAACATCAATCCACTCATGAAATAATGAGTGAAATTTAGTCAAGTACACCCTTTATTAGTTGATTCTCACTTCTTTATTCAATTTATGTGTAATCCTTCTCAAAGCCTTAGTATATAATTTTTAACAGTATTCTTCCTACGCTTCATGCTTTGTGTTTTCTCATTAGTTTGCATAGTTTATTTCCTTTTCAAAAACTTAAATAGCCGTTATCCTTGAACCATTTTCCTATTTTATCACTTGTCATTTTTCACCAATTATAAGTTCTCACAACTCTCTATCTTGACACTTCTAAATTATATAGGTCATCACTTTGACCCTTACCAATCATGTTGATCAGTCTACTCATCAATATCCTTAAGAAAACTTTCTTCTTGATAGAATCACCCCTTCACTTCCTCATACCAAATATTCATAGATATATTTATGTTTTCTCCATTAATCTCGATTTCCTAATATTCCATGTCTACTAGCTTCAAATATGGAAATGTTATCAAATTGGCCTTGATTTCCACCTTGATTCATCATGGTTTCTTTTCCTCCTCTCTTAAATGCACAAAATTATTACACTTGGAAATGTTGTTACTATTTCTCCAATCATATAACTTACCTTATTCCAGTTGTTAATTTTTATTATGGATTCACTTCTTTAATCCAATGTTATCATACCCTTCAGGGCCCTTGAAAATGACCACCTTTATTATCCAACTTCATTAGTTGATCGTCAATGTTTCCTTCCTTTCTTAAGATTGTTCTCTATTTATATATATGTTTCCATCATATTATTCTAATAATAGGTTTGTTGTTATCCCAGGGCTAGTTTATTCCTATCTTAGTTTTGTACTCCTTACTTCCATGAAATTGCACCACTATTTCCTCACATCTTCGCCAAATAGCTATTGTACATTTAATTCCCAAATTAACTAAATCAGTTTTGCATGTATAGCACTTCATATCTAATGGCATTTTTCAATGTTCATGTCAAAATTTTAGTTTCACATTATCAATCACATAAGGTGCATAATTATTTCTTCATGGACTCATCAGTACATGTCTACTACCATAATTTCATCTTCATCTTTATGAGTTATAGGTGTTAGAAATTATAACTGGATTTGGTCTTCATAATTGCATGAATAATTCATTTATTTGACAAAATAAATTGGTTTTGTAATATGTCCCATTCCAACACTTAAAAGAAAAGAAAATTAAATTTTTCCAAAGGTTATTTGTCCTCCAAGCTTCTAAGTCGGCCCTCTTGGATGAAAGGTCGGCTTTGTTTAAGGAGGCACATTTTCGTATGTGGAATCAATTATATATTAGCTCCAATGCTCCTCTAATTGGAAAGAATTTCGGAAATATTCTATGGTGAATTAAGGAAACAATTGTAACAAGAAAAATGAAATTTATGACACCCAGAATGTGAGCTATTCATGGTAATATGTGAAGATGTTTACACTATACTTATGAGGAGAATTAAAATTAGTTTTTGTAATGAAATGTGAGCTTCTGTGGTGTTTCTCCATGATGGAAAGAGAGCTCCTATGATGGATCCCTGTGATGACATACAAGAACCTACAGTCCTATATTTGTGATGGAATACAAACTCAGTGATGTATCTCTATGATGACTTGTGAAGGACTTTATGGACAAACTTGTGAAGCACAATATGAAAGAATATTTTGTATGTTGGAGGATTTACGTGGCACTTGGGACAATGATTTTTTGACTTGTATTTTCTATGGATTCTATAAGAAAATTATTGATTGGTTTTCCCCCTTGGTGGGGTTTTTCCCTGGTGTGGAGCCTAATCTATGTTGTCTCGGTGTCTCTTTTGTACTATGATTTCTATTTCTTGTACTATAATGGTAATTTCTTGATAAAGAATATTAATAAACTAAGTAAAATTGTAAAAAATATTCACAAGTAATTATCATATTAAGGAATTCCATTCTCCACTAGAATTCCAACAATAGGGAGCATATAAAAGGGTGTCATCCCCCCATTTTAGACTAATTATTAGTTGTTGTTTTTCCTTAACATATGGGATTTCTTAATGCAATGAATTACTTGTTATTACTTATTTACCTAACCACAAGGTTGCCTTCAATCTTTAGTTTATGAAATATTAAAAAAAAAAAAAAAAACAAACAAACATATCAAAATAATTGATTGCCACTTTTGATCAATGCATGGAAAAAGAGATGCAACCATAACTATTAACATATGCAAAATTGGAAAAGAAAAATATTATTCACTAACTCAAGGATTCACATTAATTTCAAGGCCATGTAATAGCCAACATAATTCTATATTTAAAACGTGACTTCAATGAAAAATAAAACATTCCAATAAAAATAAAACTAAAACATGGTTAATATTAAAAATAATTATATTATGAATATTTTCTTACCTTTTTAAAAATCATAATTAAATCACCAAGAGAAAATACCAAAAGAGTACATAATGAAGTTACCATATTTAGCCATTAGTATTTCATTTTCTTAAACAACTCTTGTTAAAAAATCCATGTGAAAAATATATAAGACCACAGTCATGGGACACGTATTCCAAGATGAATGGTAGGCAAAACATCCTAGTGGGTGTTCATTTGGTTTATTATGCCTAAAGTAAAATGGAAAAGGCAATGGCAAAGGCTTTGGAAAGGCATTAAACATTAATTAACATTTTATTTATGAAAATAATAGAAATTAGGAGAAAATAAATGTGAAAGGTCACAGGTTACATGTGAGGAGGAAATTCAAATAAAATAATGGAAAATGAATAAATTAGAGGCCTCATTGATAAAAAGGCTTCTGAGGACATTTCACAAGATTTTGATCAGCTCAGTTTTGGAGCTAGAATTTTTCTCTCTCTCTTTCTCATACTCTTAGACACATTTTTTTGGAGAACCCTGGGAGATTATGGCATACTTGGAGTTTTGGAGAAAGAATGAAAAGCAAGAGCAGGAAAGCGCAAGAGGACATTGAGATCAATAGCTACAATGGGTTTTGATTGCAGGTACTGAGTTTCATGTATTTTTTCCTCACTAGTTTTGGCATGCATGGCATATGCATGTGGTTTCTTGGTCATGATATGTCATTAGCATGGAAAAAATCCTGGATTGATAGTGGATTTGTATAGCCTTTCCATTTCCTAGATATCCATGGTGTTGTGGGTTCATTTCATTGTTTTGCTTTCCTGGTTAGTTATCATGTGCCTTTGGTTGTGGGTTGAGTTATTAGTTATCGAAAGCCTTGGTTGGACAAACGCTCTGGAATCCCTATAACAGCTTGGGTTAAGTTACTAGTCTTGGAAGCCTTGGTTGGAAAAATGCTCTGGAAGCCCTTGGCGGGTTGAGTTACTAGTCCTGGAATCCATGGTTGGAAAAATGCAATGGAAGCCCAATGATATTTGTGGGTTGAGTTACTAGTCTTGGAAGCCTTGGTTGGAAAAAATGCTCTGGAGCCCTAGACATCTTGGGCAGAGTCCAATCTGGTGATGGTTAGTGATGTTTGACTTTTAGGTGGAATTACGGGTTGAGGTTTGAGGTGGTTTGGCCTCTGGAATCCCTAGTTTGGTTTTGATTGATGAGTTTTATGAGATCCCACTTTCATGCTTGGAATATGGCATGGAGGTGATTGGCTGAAGAGAGATTTGTATTAACCATGTCTATGGTCAGGTGGTACGTGGAAGTCTCAGAATTGATTGCATTTTTATTATGTCAATAAGAGCTATTTTCCTCTTGTATTTATGGGTAAATATGATTGTTACTATGTGGCTTATATGGTTGTTATATTCTTGTCATTTCTGATGTTTTTATGATGGTTATGAATGTGTTCTATGTCAGTAATGATGTACGGTTCTCATCGTGTTTTTCTTTGTAAATGAATGAACAATGTATCTATGAAAAATAAATGATAATTCAGTTAATGAGATGAGGCAACAATGCTTCTTAGAAATTCTCAAATAAGTATGAGACCCCTATGCTGAGATTTTTTATTTAAACCTATAGATTATATACTTGTGACATGTTTGGCGAAATTAATGCAATGGCTAGTAGGGGTCTAGTCAAGTCTTTTGAAAAGTCAACAAGAAATGTGTGTCTAATTTAATTTCCCCTTAATTAAATTGGACAATAAATTGTAATCTTATCTCATAATCACTTGTAATAGTTAACTGAGTGTGAGAGACTCAGTTAGCTCATGAAATTCGAGTTGAGGGTGGTTGGTGAGGCATGTAGAGTGATTCTATTTGCTGTAGAGTCCATGTTGCAATTAATGCATTACTTTAATGCATGAGAAATCAGTTAACTCAATTAAGTGAGTTAAAGTCAATCTAACTAGTTGTAACTTGTTGTCGCACTAGTGAGAGGTCAAGTGAATTAAATTTAATTTAATTCACATGTAGTGATTTTTCAAGTGACCGATGATTTACTATTAATAGTTGCATGCATGTCAGTTCTGATGAAGACCCAGTTCAGACAAAGGTTAAAGGGATGTTATCTATCAGTTGTATTATTAGTAAATTGTTGGCGCGCAATTAGACAACCATAGGATTTCCCATGATGTATTGTGTGGTTTTGGAAGGTTGAATTTCCTAATTAGTAGGGATAAATTGTTCTTAGAATTGCGCAAGCAAGGCAAGATAAGAAGAGGCAGGAAATTGGCTAAGTGTTGGTCTTTTTCTGAATCATTGTGAGACAGTTGGTAGAGTGAAGCAAACTCTTGTGAGAAGAGTTCATTGTAATTGTTTCATGATTCATTGGTTTTATATGATATAGATAGAGGGGTTTCGAATAGATTTCTTTCCCTAGAAAATTTCATGTGTTGTGGATTTGATTCTTTCTCTTACTTGGTGTGATTGTGCAATTGTGTTTAATTTCCGCAAATTAATTGTAGAAGAATTTAGTATCTTGCTCTAGAATATTGCATGATCAGATTGAATCCATTGGTATACATATTGTTGGTGTAATTTCTATATGGTATCATAATGCAAGAAATCACAATAGTGGAGAAGACATTGAGTTTGTGTTGAACAACATTCGAATTTGCAAAAATATACTTTGGTGTGACAGGCGGATCAAGATGGATTTCAATGGATTAAGATTGGAATATGCACTCAAGGGAAGTTCTAATTATATTCCATGGAAAGACAGAATGGAGGCATTTTTGGAGGACAACTGGTTGAAATAATTTATCGACACTAAGATTCCAAGGCCCGCAGCAGCAAACGCCGCTCTTCTTGATTCTTGGAAAAATAAGGTTGCAAAGGCGAGGAGGATCTTATTAGAGGGAGTTAGAGATCATATTATCTCAAGTCCCCATGGCAAGGCGACTCCATATGCAATGTGGAATGCCTTGATAGATCTATTTCAAAAAACTAGTGACCATAGAAAATTGGCACTCAAGGACAAGCTCAAGAAAATCAAAACGGAGAAAGGTGACACTATTCTGAAATACTTGACCAAGTTCATCCAATGTCGAGATGAGCTTGGAAGTCAGATGATGAATTGGTGAGCCTAACACTTCTAGGCCTTCCCAAGAGTTGGCATAGTTATCAGGACTTTGTCAATGGGAGGGAGAAGCTACCAGATTGGGAGTGACTTTGGTCGGATTTGGTACAAGAAGAATTCAGGTGAAATACCAGGGATGGATCTTCATCCAAGATAGATTATGAGGAAAATTGCACCTTGGCTGATAAGCCAAAGAAGGGAAAGGAAAATAAATCCTATTCCAAATCTAAGACCGGCAAAGAAGGAAAGAAGCGTGACATCTCCAGAGTGAAATGTTTTCACTGTCACAAGCATGGACATTATGCCACTTGCTAGTATGAATCTTTTGTCGAAGTGTACGAAAAAAGACCACTTTAGCTACGCATAACTTATAGCCCTAACATCAAATGTGGCTGCCAATATCTTCAGATCTGCAGTTAGTTGATCAAGACAAGTGCTGCAAAAACCAGATCTATGCATAGAGAGACATTAAGCAGTAAAAAGAAGGGTTTGCTCCATATATCCAATAGACAAGACAAGAACAATTTTGAAAGAATTTTTTGTATTAAGGGCACCTGGGAGGAAAACAAGAAGATGTTTCCAATTCTCCTCAATGGGATGGGTTCTTGGAAGTCCTCAGCACTTCAGATCTAGCATTTCTCTCTCCTGTTGGTGTAGAAAACCCAGAAAAAGATAGAACTCAAAAGGGAGCTCACACAGCAAATAATGGAAAATATGACAATGATAATGGCTCAAAGTCAGACCAAGAGTTTAGATCCAGAGTGATCTAATAGGAAACAAAAGGTGAAGAATGGTAGAAAAAACCCTCCTATTTATAACAAAATATTGGGTCATTCTAGATCTTGGTGCATGATTAAAATAACATTAACCAAATCTAGATCCACCTTTTATGGAATATTTTATTATATTTGTTGGAGGGAAAAGGTATTGGACTTGGGTCAAATCCCTTTATTTGTGAATAATAAATAAATAAATGATTTATTTATCATTTTAAGGAAGTGGTTGAAGGATAATCAAATAAATAATGATTTATTTAATTATTTATGGGTGATTAAGTCATATTTAACAAGGAATATTATTTAAATAAGATTTAAATAATTATTCCTAGAAAATAATAAGATAAATAAAGATTTATCTAATTAATTTCTTTGTTTTGGGTTAAACATGACCAGGAAAATCAAACAAATATAGTTTTGTTTAATATTTCCTTTTGGGGTTTCCTGTTTAGACCATAAACAACCTAATAAATGTGTTTTATTAAGTTATTTTACATAGTGAAAGCAATTTTACTTAGGGTAAAATTGGTCTTACATGGTGTACTTGGGTCCATCTAATGATAACAGGTTAGATGACCAAAAAATGGTGTAACAGATTTCCCCCCAGCGTGCGAGTGTCAGGAGCAAATCATATGACCGAAGTACGTCAGAAGAACCAACCACTCTGCATACTCAGACAGCCGAGATAATGGTGGGCAGATCATGTGTCAAGAACTAGACTCGAGAGACGACTACGAGGGTGCAACAAGCCCTTATGGAGGTTCCATTGCTAGAGGCGACGGGGGAGGCATACCTATGCCCGTCGAGACAAAGTACAAAAGAATAGTGTGTCCAGTAAACAAGGGACCGAACCATAGAGTACAGCCTGGCATAAACATGAGCCAGATAAAAATAAAATGATGAATCCCATATACATGATGTGTCTGGGATAACAGCCAGGACTTATACAATAATATCTGAGTACATGAGATACAAATACAACCCAAATGCCCCCTGTAAATGGGGAAGGGCTCACAAAATCTGACTGATACATGCAAATCAAAGAGGCGTTGCAAGTGGCTAAGGCCAACATCATCAAATATATGGAGCTGCATTGAAGGCTGCAAGGAAGAGGTCATCCAGGCATGTGGGGGGCTACCTGTAGGGCCACCCCCTCATGAGGGTTGAGACATCTCACACAAACCCTGGAATCACCAAGAGCTGCTGCTGCATCACTGAACCATCAAGTATACGGATCTCGATCATGTTGAAAGGAGCTGGAGTGGAGAAACAATCAAGTCAAAGGGGAAGGAGAGATCCCTTTGCCTGATCTGAGGCACCGAACAAGAGTGGAAGCTGGAACCAAGGTACACCGCCCTCTAGACCTGTCTTCTGGAATGAAGGAGCTAATGTTGACAGAAGGAGGTCCGCCATAGGTGAGCAATGAGAGATCCTCAACTAAGGCACGAAGGAAAATAGTAGAGCGACTGACAGACTAATACCAATGATGATGATGAAATGGAGGAGACTGAGTAGCGAATGGACGACTTCCCTTGGTAGAGCATAAAGATCATGAATGACGTGGCAGCGACTGACACAATATCATGAGGGATAGGGGATAGTGGGACTAAAGGCCATAATGTGCGACACAAGAGAGGGACCAAGCAATGAAGGATGGAGGACTATAGTGGGGTACAAAGGGACTCGGGATAGACTCCATGAATGCGATGATGACTCAACTTGGATGCTCTAAACAAGGGAGACTTGATGGTGCTGCCACACAGTAAAGGTCCAATGGGGGACCATGAAAACATGAGTACAAGATGGTAACTCACGACAAACATCAACACGAGCATGGATAAGTATGGAGGCCAAATGGTGCCCCTAGTATGAGTGTTGCAAGTGAAGAAATTCGATTTTGAGGAGGGTTATGGTTGAGGGGCATAGGTGCCCCCAAGCATGGTGTGGTCATGCCAAAATGTATTTAGAAAAGGGGGAATCTAAACACATTGTAATGATGTGGTGTGCCATTTGTTTTTGTTATGGTTATGCAGTTTGAGAAAGGAAATGGAGGATTTACCAATCTCTTTAGGTACTGCATATATGAAGCAAATGGACTTTAAGTTTTCGGGTTGGCATACCTGGTGTCATTATCCCAAAGAGAGGATTTGGAGATAATGAACTGATGCTCTCCTAGAAAACCCATAGGTTGGTCAACAACAATGTCTAAGAGATTGGGTTGCTGATGGAAGATGAGGGAACGATAAGGGGTATCATCCCTAGAGTGATCTGAAGTGATATGGGACTCTAGAGGTTCTTCTAAATGTGGAAGAATAATGGTAATAAAGTCAACAAGACCAGATACACTAGGAGAGTTTTGGAGAATTTCATCTCCTGGTCTCTCAAATATAGGTGCCCCCTTACCCAAATATTGGGTTTCAATGTAATGGCCACAAGGTGCATGTGGTTCGAACGCATGGGTTCGATGTAAGGGGGGATAGATAAAGTTAGGGGTGGGGATTTCATCCATAATTTCGTCATCGTGATAGAATATGGGGTGACTGGTGGAAGAAACACCACCTGACGTGGCGAAGCTGCCTGACTCATTATCATGAGAAGAGAGGTTCACATGCGCAT
The DNA here is from genome assembly GCA_034641835.2 of Pinus albicaulis. Lineage (NCBI taxonomy): Eukaryota > Viridiplantae > Streptophyta > Pinopsida > Pinales > Pinaceae > Pinus > Pinus albicaulis. The sequence goes on along the minus strand of CM076575.1, from coordinate 1,166,739,788 downwards.
CGTCACAAGGAGTGACAGAAAAGTAAGCAGATAAAGGATCTACCGATGTTGAGCCCAGGGTGATCGTTGAAGGAAGGTCAAGCGAAACAACAAGGGAGGATTCAGAGGGAATGTTCCCCGAGGGTCTCATGGATGATGATAGGTAGAAAATGGTGGATGAAGGCTCCGTCATCTCGACATCAGGAGGGGGAATGTCAATGGGAGTAGTCATGTCTGGTAGTTCTGCCGAAGAAAAACGCGCAAATAGGGGAGAAGTGGACTCATTGCGCTTGGCCTCGAATTGGTGGACTACGGCTAGAGAGGTGCGGAAGTCCTCGAGGCGGGGACAAAGATGGGTGTAATGGCCATGGAGATCACACAAAGCACAGGGGTGGTTGGTGTGAATAGTCTTGGGGTTCTTGATTGCGGTCGCGGAAGGAATAGAGGCTTCCGGGACCGTGGACTCAAGGAACGTGACATTAACCATGGGCTTGAGATGAGGCAAGTCAGGACAGGAATGGGTGGTGTGACCGACAACATCACACAAAGCACACTGGATGGTATGCTTTGGAGGTCGAGGAGGGGCAGGGTTTGTTGGGGCAGCCTTGTCCTTTGATGCCCCCTTGCGAGCTTTGCCCTTCTTACCCGAAGCGGTCGCAACAGGAGGTGGTTCCTGTTGAGGTGACTGAGGCACTGTTGCAGTGGGAGAAGTCATGGGGACCGGTTGAACCGGGGTCAAAGCAATATAAGGTTTGGGTTGACCAGGCAAGGTGGGGGCTGGAGGATCAAGGTACCATACGGGAATCCCAAGGGTCAGGTTAGGAAGAGAGAGGGTGGCCATGACAGGTACCGTGGACACTCCTGGTGGGGGAGCTAGGAATGGTATCTGACCAGAGGGGTAATGGCTAGGTGGGATGGCTCCTAAATGGCTAATGCTTGGAGGAACCATTCCAAGAGGATAAATAGACTCATGACTACCAGCTGCAGGTGAAGGGCTAGGAGCAGGTTGCGGAGAGCGCGGTTGCTGACTAGCCAAAGCAGGTTCCTTGAGAGCAGCCCGAGACGATTGCATCATGCAAACATTCAATGAGCTGGGGTCAGAGACAGGAGGAGGAGGAAGACCAGGGAAAGTTCCAAGCAAAGAGGAGTCTTTGTAGACGCCGGGAGAGACACTGGTCAAAGAATCGACAGTTTGCTTATTGGCTACAGAAGAGATGGTCGTCTCAGGGGAGGTCTGAGATTTTGGCTCATGATATGTCAACTGGTCAATGGTGACTATCTTTCCATTATGAGGGAAAGACATCTTGCGGAAAACCACGGATGGGACAGCAGACATAGCATAGGTGTAGCTCCGCCCCAAGAGAATGTTGTAATCTAGAGGGGCGTCGATGACTTCGACGTCAACGCAAACAGTCTTGCCCGCAAGAGTGATAGGACAATTACGGAAGAGGCCAATGGGCTGGGAGGCGTGGCCATCCCACGCTCGAAGGGTGATCATGGAAGGGGCCAACTCAGGAGATCCGAGTTGCTTCCAAACCGAAGCGGACATCACACAGGTGGATGCCCCCTCATCAATTATACACCGAGAAACGTTAGCGTTCCGGATTTTGACTGGGATTTGGAAGGCTACGGAAGCAGGAAGAGGAGGATGTTCTGATTGATGGGCGTCGAAAACAATCATTTGGTCATCGGCAGGATCTACAGCGCCCATGGCAGATAGCAGAGCCTTCTTTTGGGAAGGGCACGATTGGAGGAGTTCCAATGTGGAAATGGCAGCAAGAGATTGCGCCAAATCATCTACTATGCTATACAAATGAGCAGCTCGACCAGAAGTAGCATTTCGGCGTAATGGTCCTTTAGGAATCTTGGTATGAACCTCAACTTTGGGTTGAGGGATATGTAAGGGACCATTGGTTGTCGAAAGAGGCTCTGTAGAACCGGAAGAAGGGGACTCGGGGGCAGACTGAGCGGGAGGCTTGGGGTACTGGCGAGACCGAGTTTGAAGGTGAAGGTCGACGGTTGGGGATGGATCAGAGTTCATCATGAGGATCTGGTAATCGGAGGAACCAGAAAGGGAAGGTGGAGTGGCGACCTGTCCGTCAGGTGGTTGGGTAGCCACGAATCCTTGCTGAGGGAAAGGATCAGTAAACAAAGCTGGTTGAGTAGTGGTCACATTAGGGGGAGCATGAGGGGAGGCATGTTGTCCTCGCAATGTGGCTTGAGACTCCCACATCTGCCGCATCTGTGGTAAGAGGGGACAATTGTGGGTGTAATGACCGTAAACACCGCAACACGAACAAGGCTTGGTGCGAAGAGGCCTGTCCGTCTTGGGCTGAGTGCCATGTTGCTGGTTAGCGGTGTTAGGGTCAGTACCTTGAGGATTGGGTCCACGGGTACCAGGGGCAGATTGATTTGGATTGCCTCTCTGCCTTCTTTGAGAAGGGGGATTAGTCGCGCCCTACTGTGCAAAGACTTGCCCTGGAAGGGGCTGTAGGTGCTGTTGCGGGGGCGGAGGAGGCAAGGGAGGTGGAAGCGCATATGCTGGAGGAGCTGGTGCACCAGGCTGCGGATAAGGATAATGGTTAGGTTGGGCAACATTGAGGTAAGCAGGAGGTTGGGCAAAAGGATGAGGCATGCCGTATCCTGGATAAATGCTACCTGGAGGGGGAAAAGTGCTAGAGGTGTTGGCCCCTACCGGAGGGAGACCATAGCCCATAGGAGGTTGAGCATATGGATGAGAAAGGGCTCCAATGATACCGTCGGCGGAATGAGATGCCCCCGGGGCGTTAGCGCCACCGGGCTTAGGGAGGTCAGGAAGGACGGTATAAACATAACCAGACTGAGCGTAGATCAGGTCATATTTCAAGGCTACTTGGAAGGCGGCTTCTTCGGTTTGAGGGAAATGGGAGGCGACATCTTTGCCAGTGGGAGGTAAGAGAGTGCAAAGGAACCAGTCCGTATAAACCCGATCATCGAAGGGAGGAGCGCGACATAAGCTCCGTCTTCTCCGCCATTCCTGGACATGAGTGGAAAGGTGGGTCGAAGAGGTTTGCTTGAAAGAAGTCAAGAGCTCTGTACCAGTATCGTATCGAAGAGGGAGCTGGAAATAAGATAAAAAGGCTTGGGAAATGGTCGCAAAGGTGGTATGGGAAGAGGTGGCTTGGTCAACATACCATTTAGAAGTTTCGCCAGTAAGCGTGCGTTGGAACAACCGAAGACGGATGGAATCATCGGTAATGGAATTGGAGGAACACCACATGTGGAAAGATCGGACATGGTTGGTTGGATCTTCTCCAACAAGGCCTTTGAACTTAGGGATGTCGGAGGGGAGCTTGGTTGGCATAGCAGGCCAACCAACATCGTGGCGGATAGGGTCATTGATCAACTGATTGAAATCGGGGAGGCTGAGGCCTGCCATGTAAGGGAGCAAAGGTGCAGCTGAGGTAGTTCCTGTGGTGGTTCCGCTAGTAGTAATCCCGGCATTAGGGCCGGGATTACCGCTAGCGTTAGGCCCTGGACCAGACATAGTGAAGGTGACAGGGGGAGAACCAGAAGGAGAACCCAAAGAATCAGAAGAGGAGTCGGAGTGCGGACTCGGGGGAGGACTAGCTTGACGACAGAGGGAAGGAGCAGGTCGACCGACCGGAAACTGAGGGTGAAGGCCAAGAAGTCTTCGGGATGTGTGCTTTGGAGGCATAATGGTGACAACACAAACACGGCACGAGGGGAAGAAGAACGACCGACAAAGGTAGGGAGGTGCAGAATCAAGTGATTACAATGTCGAAACAAGGGCAAAAAGGTGTAGTGTCAATTGATTTTAAAGTCTTTGCCTGGCGGTGGAAACCAGGCTCTTCTTCGCTTAGGGTGAGTGTGTGGCGTGCGTTAATTTTAATTTTTAAACCCTTTTCATTTTGAGAGCAAGAGAAAAAGTGTGCTGCGTAACTAAAAATAATGCTGCAAAAAATAGTATATAATGCTGAAATAACAGAAAATTAACAGCTACTAGTGCATCGATCTAACCCAAGAAGGCGGGTCTCTCAAAACTAATCTAAAAGAGGGAAAAAATCTAGTCAAAACACACTAAAAAGAGGCCAATAGATCTAGGGTCGAAAGGGACAGAGATCTAAAGAAGAAAACTGCTGAAAAGAGGGGCAGATCACAGCCAAGAGGCAGAGGCAAGGTGGCTGGAAAAAGGGGGGAAATCAGCAAAAAGCAGAAGGGGCAAGGAGGATGTTACACCATTTTTTGGTCATCTAACTTTTCATCATTAGATGGACCCAAGTACACCATGTAAGACCAGTTTTACCCCAAGTAAAACTGCTTTCACTATGTTAATTAGGAAACCCCAAAAGGAATAATTAATTAGACCATAATTTAATTATTATTCCCAGTCATGTTTAACCCAAAAACAAAGAAATTAATGAGATAAACCCATAGTTATCTTATTATTTTCTAGGAATAATTATTTAAATAATATTCCTTATTAAATATGACCAAATCAACCACCATTAATCAAATAAATCATTATTTATTTGATTATATCCCAACCACTTCCTTAAAAAGATAAATAAATCATTTATTTATTTATTTTTTCACTAATCAAGGGATTTGACCCAAGTCAAACACCCTTTCCCTCCAACAAATAATAATAAAATATTCCATAGAGGTGGATCTAGATGTGATTAACATTATTTTAATCATGCACCAAGATCTAGAAGGACCCAATGTTTTGTTATAAATAGGAGGGTTTTCCCCATCATTCTTCACCTTTTGTTGCATACTAGATCACTCTGGATCTATACACTCGGTCTCATTTTCTGCCATTGTTGCTCCCATTGAGCTCTACCTTCTACATTGGGTTTTCTTCATCTACAAGAGAGAGAAAGCTTAGATCTGAAGTGCTGAGGACTACAAAGAACCCATCCCATTGAGGAGATCTGGATACACCTTCTTGTTTCCTCCCAGGTGCCCTGTAATATAAAAATTCATTCAAAAAAATCGTGTTCTTGTCTTGTCTGTTGGATGCATGGAGCAAACTCTTTACTTTACTGCTTAATGTCTTTCCATTTATAGATCTGTTTGTTGCAGCAATTTAACTACTAATTGCAGATCTGAAGATGTTTTGCAGCCATTATTGTTGTTAGGGCTATTAGTTATGCGTAGCTAAAGTGGTTCTTTTTCGTACACTTCGACGAAGAATTCATACTAACAAATGGCGACTCCACACGGGTTTTAAATTACGACCGTTGTCGTTTTTCATATTCCTGCATATCCAGCTACTTCAGGCCCTAGGGCTTCTTTTCAGCTGCTTAGTTTTCCTCTTTTTATGTCATTTTCTCACATAAAACCCTAAAAACTTAAAATTTCTAACTTCCGTGTGTTTCTGGCCCTATTGCGCAGGTAAGCGACACCAGCCGCAACTGAGACGGCAACTTTTCAGAAAATTTGCCGCCGAAACAACCGGAACGGGGAGGTCGCACCTTTTGGCCCAAAACCTGCGACCTGGACGCACTTTTCAGCCTGTTTCCTGCGACCTCAACTCAGATCAGGTCAGAACCTGCGACCTGCCCTTTTTCCAGCATTTTTTCTGCAATTTTTCTGGGTTCTGCTGCAGCCTCTGCCAGGGTTTTCCAGCCTCTGTCTCAGCCCGCCTTGACCAAGATCTGATCTGTTTTTACTCATCTAAGTGGGAACCCAGCCCCTTTGGGCTTTAGTACCCTCCACTTTTTGTGGAACAGTTTCAGCTTTTTCAGCCGTCGGTTTCAGAGCTTCAGCCCTTTCTTTTTCCAGATCTGTGACCTCACTTCCAGATCCATCGAAATCAGCCTCTTTTCCTTTCAAATCACCTCTTGTCGTTTTGTTTGGACCTCCTCTAAAGGCCTCTGCCTTGCCCCCCCCCCGGTTTTTTGCTGATTTCCCTTTTTCCAGCCACCTTGCCTCTGTCTCTTGGCTGTGATCTGCATCCCTTATCTGCAGCTTTATCCTCCGGATCTCTGTCCCCTTTGACCCTAGATCTGTTGAGCTTCCTTTGTGTGTGTTTCCATAGTTTTCCCTTTCTTTTCAGCATAGTTTTGAGAGACCCACTTTCTTGGGTTTGATAGATGCATATGTAGCTGTTATTTTTCTGTTATTTCAGCATTTTTATTCTGTTCTCTGTAGGTTTATTTTCAGCTACGTTGCACACTTTTTGCTCTCAACAACGGAAAGGGTTTAAAAATTAAAATTAACGCACACCACACACTGACCTTAAGTGAAGAAGCGCCTGGTTTACACCGCCTGGCAAAGACTCTAAAATCAATCGTCACTGCACCTTATCTGCCCTTGACCTTCTTGATTTTTCCCCTTTCTGCCCTTGTCGGTTTCCTTCTTCCTGTCATCATTGCGCCCCCAAGGCGCCTTTCCCGGAGACTTCTTGGCCTTCATCCTCAGTTCCCGGTTGATCGACCTGCTCCGCACCGTCGTCGTCGAGCCAGTCCACCTTCGAGTCCGCACTCCGACTCCTCTCCTGATTCCTCAGGTCCCCCTTCTCCTCCCGGTTCTCCCCCTTTTACCTTCACCATGTATGGATCAGGGCCCAATGCTAGCGGCCCCAATACCGGCCCTCCTTCTAGCGGAACCGTCACAACCACTACTCCGGCCACCCCTGTGCTGCCGTACATTGCAGGCCTCAGCCTCCCCGATTTCCATCAGTTGATTAATGACCCCATTCACCATAATACAACATGGCCCGCTATGCCCACCAAGCTACCCTCTGATATCCCTAAGTTTGAGGGCCTTAATGGCGAAGACCCAACCAATCACGTCCGGTCTTTCCACATGTGGTGTTCCTCCAACTCCATTACCGATGACTCCATCCGTCTTCGTTTGTTCCAACGCACGCTTACCGGCGAAGCTTCTAAATGGTATGTCGAGCAGGCCACTTCCTCCCATACCACGTTCGAGACTCTTGCCCAAGCCTTTTTGTCGTACTTCCAGCTCCCTCTCCGATACGACACTGGCACGGAGCTCTTGACTTCATTTAAGCAATCCTCTTCCACACGCCTTTCTGCCCATGTTCGGGAATGGCGACGAAGACGGAGCTTATGTCGAGCCCCTCCTTTGAAGATCGGGTTTACATGGACTGGTTCCTTCGCACCCTCCCATCTCCCATCGGCAAAGATGTCGCCTCTCACTTTCCTCAATCTGAAGAAGCCGCCCTCCAAATAGCTTTAAAATATGACCTGATCTACGCTCAATCTGGTTATGTTTATACCGTTCTTCCTGACATCCCCAGGCCCGGTGGCGCTAACACCCCGGGAACATCCCATTCCGCCGACGGTATTGTTGGATCTCTTTCCCACCCATCTGCTCACCCTCCTATGAGCTATGGTCTCCCTCAGGGAGGGGCCAGCACCTCAAGCACTCTTCCCCCTCCCGGCAACATGTATCCGGGATACGGCATGCCTCCTCCTTTTGCCCAACCTCCTGCTTACCTCAATGTCGCCCAACCCAACCCTTACTTTTATCCACAGCCTGGTGCGCCAGCTCCTCCAGCATATGCGCTTCCGCCTCCCTTGCCTCCTCACCCTGCAACGGCCCTTACAACCCCCTCCCGGGGCAAGTATTTGCACGGTGCGTTATTCCCCCTTCTTCTCAAAGAGGCGGAGAGAGCAACCGAACCCATCGCACCGACAACCGAGGACCCAGTTCTGGTATGGACCCTACACTAACCAAACGGCCTCGGGGCATCCCATGCCGAAAGGAGGCCGGGACGGGCCGCCGCACAAACAAGCCATGACTGTGCTAGCATCCAATGGTTACAGTCTACCTCCACGGTTAACTCTCTTACCCCGGTCTGACAGAATGTAGAGTCTCAAGCCACATTGCACGGACAACACGCCTCCCCTCACGCTCCTCCTAATGTGGCCACTACCCCGCCGGTATGTTGCGATCCTTTTTCCCTCAACGGGGATTAGTGGCTACCCACAACCCCAGCAATACATACGACCACACCTCGTCCATTACGGATTTCCTCATTTCACAGTCCATATGATCTTGTCGATTCGTCCCATACTGCTCGACCTTCACCTTCAAACTCGGTCTCGCCAGTACCCCAAGCCTCCTGCTCAGTCTGCTCCCGAGCCTCCATCTTGAGGTTCTACAGAGCCTCTTTCGACATCCAGTGGCCCCTTACACATCCCTCAACCCAAAGTTGAGGTCCACCCAAAGATTCCAAAGGGTCCATTACGCCGAAATGCTGCTTCCGGTCGAGCCGCTCAATCGTACAGTATAGTAGATGATTTGGCACAATCCCCTGTTGCCATTTCCACACTGGAACTCCTCCAGTCGTGCCCTTCTCAAAGGAAGGCTCTACTATCTGCCGTGGGCGCTGTTGATCCTGCTGATGACCAAATGATTGTTTTCGACGCCACTCAATCGGACCACCCTCCTCTTCCTCCTTCCGTTGCTTTCCAAATCCCAGTCAAAATCCGGAACGCCACTGTATCCCAGTGTATAATTGATGAGGGGGCATCCACCTGTGTGATGTCCGCTTCGGTTTGGAAGCAACTCGGATCCCCTGAGTTGGCCCCTTCCACGATCACCCTTTGAGCGTGGGATGGTCATGCCTCCCAGCCTATTGGCCTGTTTCGTAACTGTCCCATCACCCTCACCGGTAAGACTGTTTGCGTTGATGTCGAAGTCATTGACGCCCCTCTAGACTACAACATTCTATTGGGGCGAAGCTACACCTATGCCATGTCTGTTGTCCCATCCGCGGTCTTCCGCAAGATGTCTTTTCCACATAATGGAAAGATAGTCACCATTGACCAGCTATCGTATCATGAGCCGCCGTCTCCATTCGCCTCCGAGACGACCATCTCTTCTGTAGCCAACAAGAAAACCGTCGATTCTTTGACCAGTGTCTCCGCCGGCGTCTATAAAGATTCCACCCTGCTTGGTACTTTTCCTCACCTTCCTCCCCCTCCTGTTACTGACCCCAGCTTGTCGAATGTTTGCATGATGCAATCGTCTCAGGCTGCCCATAAACGACCTGCCTCGGCTAGCCCGCACCCTCCTCCCCGCCCTTCGCAACCCGCTCCTAGCCATCCATATCAGCCAGCCGGACCTCCTCTTTCTGGCCCTCCCCCTACAGCTGGCACCCCCGAACCTCTTTATCCTCCAGGCTCGGTCCCCCCTGGCCTTAACCATCTTGGAGCCGTTCCTCCTGGTCATTACCCTGCTGGACAGATCCCCTTCTTGGCTCCCCCTCCTGGAGTATATTCCGTCCCCGTCATGGCCACCCTTTCTCTCCCTAACTTGACCTTGGGTATTCCGGTTTGGTACCTTGACCCCCCAGCCGCCACCCCCCCTAGTCACCCCAAACCTTACATGGCTTTGACACCGGTTCAACCGGTCCCCCTCGCTTCCTCCATAGCCACTGTGCCCCCAGCACCTCCACAGGACCCTTCTCCTGTTGGGTCGGCTCCCGGGAAGAAAGGCCAAGCCCGCAAGGGGGCAACCAAAGACCAAACCACCACGACCAACCCGGCTCCTTCTCCACCCCCAAAGCCTTGTGCCTTATGTGATGTCATTGGTCATGCCACCCATGCTTGTCCCGAGTTACCTCGTATCCGACCCATGGTAAACTTCGCGTTCCCCGACACTACGGTCCCTGAAACTCCCACTCCTTCTTGTCCTCACCTGGCACATTACCGCGCCTCCCTTGAGGTGATCCGCGAGTATGAGGTTGAACAAAATCAATCCGCCTCTCCCATTCTCGCGCAGTATGCTTCAGGCCAGCCTGAGGATCCCCCCGCTCCGATCCACATCCCCCCCCCTGATGTTCAGATGACGGAGTCTACAGTCACCATTCTTTACCTATCTTCCTCTGCACGACACCCGGAACCTAGCCCGTCTGCAGCCTTCCCCATTGTGTCCATTGATACCCAAGATCACTCCACTTGTGTCTCCGTTGACCTCCGCAGCCCGAGTCCTCGCCATGTTTCTGATAGCTCTCATACATCACCTTGTGTGAGCCTTGATCATCCTGCCCTTTCCCCCTGCCATTACTGCTCGATGACTTATGTACCCTCACGCTGCCGTCATTTCCTTTCATCCCCTCATTTATTGTCTTGTCACACCATTTTGCAGGACCCCCCGTCCACACCCTTTATCGGTTACGCCGACGGTGCAAGTCGCTACTCCAGGAATCTTGCCTCGGCAGAGTGGGCCATCTTCACCCCCTTGCATGACCTCGTTCTGTCTAACGGGGTATGCATTGGTTCTGCCACCAACAATCAGGCCGAATATGATGCAGCGCGTGGCCTATTAGCCGATGCCTTGTTGCATCGCATCCGCCCTCTGCACGTTCGTTTGGATTCCCTGCTTCTTGTAATGCAACTAAATGGTGTTTATCATGTGCATAACCTTGTGCTGTTCAGACGCTATTTACGAGTGAAAGTCTTAATACGTGCGTTTGAAACCATCACTTTCAACCATGTACCCAGAGACCAAAATCACTACGTAGATAGTATTGCAAACCATGTTCTAGATTGGAATTTATCACACACAAGTCATACAAGACAATAACATTAAATCAACCATCACAAGACGATGCATATCCATAATATGTGTCGCAAACCATATATTGATGAGTCCATCTACTCTGATACATACGACATGCCCATAGCATGTTCCAACAAACTGGGGGCACCATACGCCCCCCCCATACATATAATTACGACGTGCCCATAGCATGTTCCACAAACTGGGGGCACCATACGCCCCCCCCATATATATCCATCCGACATGCCCATAGCATGTTACAAACAAAATCCAAAAAACTGGGGGCACCATATGCCCCCCATACATTCTAGGGGGCACCACTTGCCCCTACACACATCCGAGAGGGCACCATATGCCCCTATATCTGGCCAATACACGACGAACGCCCTGATCCGCCTGGATCTCTGTCCGAAGTGTTCCCAGATCCCTCTCCCTCCAGTTGACCCGCAACTCTGCCATACCTGCACAACCACATTCTTTTTGTCAGGGTACAGATCGGGAACACCATAACAACACACCACAATCCAACTCCCAGCCATAAAACAGCACCAAACCCCCCTTATCTCCCAGGTCGCAGTTTTCTGCCATTTTCTGGACCAGGTCGCACTTGTTGCCCTAATACCTGCGTCCTGGGTCGTACTTTTTGCCCCAAAAAAGTGCGACCCGGCCATAGAGATGAAGGAGGGGCTGTTTCTAGGGGTTTTGGGCCCTCAACTGCAAATGTAATCCATCAAAATGCAAGAGCAAGGTTAGGCCTCTCGCCTCCAACTGACAGATCTCGAATCCAACGGTCGGTTTGTCCGCTATGTTCGCCGCAAGATTTAGGGCCTTCTCTCCTCTCCACATTCACCACAGCAACAATAGCAAATGAATGATTTTGGAGGAAAAACCGCCTCATTAAAAGAGAACCCCTGTTTCTTCTTTCGACTGCTGCGACCACACCGTAGCCCCGTTCGACGAACCGTCAGCACCGCTGGATAGATCTCACCGAGCTCTCAAATGGGTTTTCCTTAATTTTTGGTGATTTGATACTTCACCCGGACACATTTTTCCACGAAGGATCACTTCACCGCTCCTTAAAATCGAATTTCCTCACTTACGACACTTGTACTTGGGGCACCATATCGCCCCCTTACTTGTCCATGTTCGTGTTGATTTTCGTCATGAGTACCCACCTTGTACTCATGCTTCTATGACCCCCCATTGGGGCCTTTGTTGTGTGGCAGCACTATCTAGTCGCCCTTGCTTAGAGCATCCGAGTTGAGTCATCATTGCATTCATGGAGTCTATCCTGCATCCTTTTACACCATACTATAGCCCTCCATTCTTTTTGCTTGGTTCCTCTCTTGTGTCGCATCTCATGACCTTCAGCCCCACTGTCCCCTGTCCCTTTCGATATTGTGTCAGTCGCTGCCATGTCATTCATGCCCTTTATGCTCTAACAAGGGAAGTCGTCCATTCGCCACTCCATCCTCCCCATTTCCACCATCATCATTAGTGTCAGTCTGTCCGTCGCTCTCTTGCTCTTCTCTCGTGCCTTAGTTGAGGATCTCTCATTGCCTCACCTACGGCGGACCTCCTTCTGTCGACCTCAGCACATTTATTCCAGAAGCAAGGTCTAGAGGGCGGTGTACCTTGGTTCCAGCTTCCACTTTTGTTCGATGCCTCGGATCAGGCAGGGGGATTTCTTACCTCCCTTTGACTTGATTGCTTCTCCAGCTCCTTTCAGCATGATCGAGATTCGTATACTGGACAGTCCAGTGACCCAGCAGCAGCTCTTGATGATTTCCGGGCGTGTGTGAGATGTCTCAGCCCTCATGAGGGGGTGGCCCTGCAGGTAGCCCCCCACATGCCCGGATGACCTCTTCATTGCAGCCTTTGATGCCGCTCCAGATTTTGATGATGTTGGCCTTAGCCATGTGCAACCCCTCTATGATTTGCATGTATCAGTAAGATTTTGTGAGCCCTTCCCCATTTACAGGGGGCATTTGGGTTGTATTTATCTCATGTACTCAGATGTTATTGTACTAGTCCTGGCTGTTATCCCAGGCACAGCATGTATGTGAGACTCTTCATTGTATTTTTATCTGGCCCTTGATTATGCCAGCTGTACTCTATAGTTCGGTCCCTTGTTTACTGGACACACTATTCTTTTGTACTTTGTCACGGCGGGCATAGGTATGCGTCCCCCGCCGCCTTCAGCACAGGTACCCTCTCATAACAGAGACTTGTTGCACCTGCGAGTCTCGTCTCCTCAGGGTCTAGTCCTTCAGCACACTATCTACCTCATATTTCTCTCTCCGACATACCCTTTTGTTGTCTAGTGATTGTCTTCTTACAACGTACTTCGGTCATACGATTTGCTCCTGACACTCGCACGCTGGGGGGCAATCTGTTACACCATTTTTTGGTCATCTAACTTTTCATCATTAGATGGACCCAAGTACACCATGTAAGACGAGTTTTACCCCAAGTAAAACTGCTTTCACTATGATTAATTAGGAAACCCCAAAAGGAATAATTAATTAAACCATAATTTAATTATTATTCCCAGTCATGTTTAACCCAAAAACAAAGAAATTAATGAGATAAACCCATAGTTATCTTATTATTTTCTAGGAATAATTATTTAATAATATTCCTTGTTAAATATGACAAAATCAACCACCATTAATCAAATAAATCATTATTTATTTGATTATATCCCAACCACTTCCTTAAAAAGATAAATAAATCATTTATTTATTTATTTTTCACTAATCAAGGGATTTGACCCAAGTCAAACACCCTTTCCCTCCAACAAATAATAATAAAATATTCCATAGAGGTGGATATAGATTTGGTTAACATTATTTTAATCATGCACCAAGATCTAGAATGACCCAATATTTTGTTATAAATAGGAGGGTTTTCCCCTTCATTCTTCACCTTTTGTTGCATATTAGATCACTCTGGATCTATACACTTGGTCTCATTTCTGCCATTTTTCTCCCATTGAGCTCTACCTTCTACATTGGGTTTTTCTACATCTACAAGAGAGAGAAAGCTTAGATCTGAAGTGTTGAGGACTACAAAGAACCCATCCCATTGAGGAGATCTGGATACACCTTCTTGTTTCCTCCCAGGTGCCCTGTAATATAAAAATTCATTCAAAAAATCGTGTTCTTCTCTTGTCTGTTGGATGCATGGAGCAAATTCTTTACTTTACTGCTTAATGTCTTTCCATTTATAGATCTGTTTGTTGCAGCACTTTAACTACTAATTGCAGATCTGAAGATGTTTTGCAGCCATTATTGTTGTTAGGGCTATTAGTTATGCGTAGCTAAAGTGGTTCTTTTTCGTACACTTCGACGAAGAATTCATACTAACAGAGGAGGCCCTAAAGGTAGATCCAAAAAAATATTCAGGAGGTGATTTTAAAGGGAGAAGAGTTGATTAAAAGGGGTCTGAAAAGGAGGTATCAGATCTGGAAAAGGGGGGGTTGAAACTCTGAAAAAATAGACCTGAAACAGATAAAAGCTCTTCCACCAAAAGTGGAGGGTACTGAAGCCCTAGGGGGATATGTTCCCACTTAGATGAGCAAAACAGATCAGAAACAGGTTGAAACGGGCTGAGACAGAGGCTGGAAAACCCTGACAGAAGCTTCAGAAAAACCCAGAAAAATTGCAGAAAAATAGCAGAAAAATTGGCAGGTCACAGGTTTTGACCTATTTTCTGTGCAGGTCGCAGATACTGGGCTGAAAAGTGTGACCTGGAGGGTCAGATGTGGTAGTTAAACTAAAATTGTTGACCCTGGCTGCCGGGTGTCCGGCGGTCTTTGGAAAAGTTTTAGATGCCAGTTCTTGGTGATGTGTCACCTACGCAATAGGGCCAGAAACACGCGGAAGTTAGAAATTTTAATGTTTTAGGGTTTTATAGGGGAAAAACACCATGAAAATAGGAAAAACAAAAATCTGAAAAGAAACCCTAGGGTCTGAAGTAGCTGGATATGCAGGAATATGAAAAACGACAGCGGTCGTAATTGAAAACCCGTGTGGAGTCGCCAATTGCTAGTATGAATCTTTTGTCGAAGTGTAAGAAAAAAGACCACTTTAGCTACGCATAACTTATAGCCCTAACATCAAATGTGGCTGCCAATATCTTCAGATCTGCAGTTAGTTGATCAAGACAAGTGCTGCAAAAACCAGATCTATGCATATAGAGACATTAAGCAGTAAAAATAAGGTTTTGCTCCATACATCCAATAGACAAGACAAGAAAAATTTTTGAAAGAATTTTTTGTATTAAGGGCACCTGGGAGGAAAACAAGAAGGTGTTTCCAATTCTCCTCAATGGGATGGGTTCTTGGAAGTCCTTAGCACTTCAGATCTAGCATTTCTCTCTCCTGTTGGTGTAGAAAACCCAGACAAAGATAGAGCTCAAAGGGAGCTCACACAGCAAATGATGGAAAATATGACAATGATAATGGCTCAAAGTCAAACCAAGAGTTTAGATCCAGAGTGATCTAATAGGCAACAAAAGGTGAAGAATGGTAGGAAAAGCCCTCCTATTTATAACAAAATATTGGGTCATTCTAGATCTTGGTGCATAACATTAACCAAATCTAGATCCACCTTTTATGGAATATTTTATTATATTTGTTGGAGGGAAAAAGTATTTGACTTGGGTCAAATCCCTTTATTTGTGAATAATAAATAAATAAATGATTTATTTATCATTTTAAGGAGGTGGTTAAAATATAATCAAATAAGTAATGATTTATTTAATTATTTATGGGTGATTTAGTCATATTTAACAAGGAATATTATTTAAATAAGGTTTAAATAATTATTCCTAGAAAATAATAAGATAAATAAAGATTTATCTAATTAATTTCTTTGTTTTGGGTTAAACATGACCAGGAAAATCAAACAAATATAGGTTTGTTTAATATTTCCTTTTGGGGTTTCCTGCTTAGACCATAAACAACCTAATAAATGTGTTTTATTAAGTTATTTTACATAGTGAAAGCAATTTTACTTAGGGTAAAATTGGTCTTACATGGTGTACTTGGGTCCATCTAATGATAATAGGTTAGATGACCAAAAAATGGTGTAACACCACTAATTGTCTAGAGAAGAATAATAACAACAAGAAGGCTTCAGGATCTGTAGCAGGTGATGCTTTTTCTTCATAGTTCGAATTGGACTTGTCACTCATCACATGCATGGTGACTAGTTCGATGGGATCAATGTGGTACTTGGATAGTGGTGCATATTTCCACATGAAGGGAGACAAATAAATATTTAGTAGCTTGGATGAGAAGGATCTTCAAATGCACATCGATATGGGTGATGACGGGAGGTATAGCTCTACCGAGATTAGTACAGTTACTTTCCAGAGACAGTCAAGTAAACCTTTCTTATTAAAATATTTCATGCATGTACCAGGCTTGAAAAATAATTTAGTTTCAGTTGCTATGTTGGAGGATAGAGGATATGATGTGGTTTTCAGTGAAGGGAAATCATTCCTTCGTCACAATGCCACGAGACATGTTAAAAATATTGGGGTTCGTTTGAAGAACCTCTACGAACTTGATGTAGATGGTTGCGTAGCATTTATGAGTAAAGAAGATAGAGTGGTGAGTCGAGATAAGGGTGAGTTATGGCACAGGACATTGGGCCATCTACACCACAGTGCTTTGAAGTTCATGCGGTAGATTTTTATGGGGCTTCCAAAGGGTACTCTTGTGCAGATAGACACATGTAAGGGATGTACCATGGGGAAGTATACAAAGGCCACTTTTCATGAGAACGAGAATCAAGTAGTGGAAATCCTTGAGAGAGTTCACTCAGATGTGTGTGGAAAATTCTCTATAGCTTCTATAGCAAAGCACAGGTATTATGTGATTTTTGTTGATGATTTTTCTAGAAATTGTTGGATCTACTCCATGCAGAAGAAATATCAGACGTTCTCAAAATTTTGTGAGTTCAAAGCACTGGTTGAGAAAGATACAGGGAAGCAGGTGAAGGCTCTAAGGAGCGAAAAGGCTAGTGAGTACATCTCCAATGAATTCAAGAACTTTTGTGCCAAAGAAGGAATTCAAAGAGAGTTGATTGCGCCTCATAACCCACAACAGAATGGGGTTGTAGAAAGAAATAACAGAAAAATTATGGGTGTGGCATGAGCTATGTTACATGATCAGGGCCTACCATTGCATATGTGGGCAGAGGAATGCAACACATCGATATTTGTGCAAAACCTTAGTCCTCATTGGATACTTGGCATGAGTACACTAGAGGAGGATTTTTTTGGTAAGAAACTTGATGTTTCATATTTTAAACTTTTTGGCTCATCTGTCTCTTTCCATGTGACCAAAGATTCCAAAAAGAAGCTAGAACAAAAAGCAGAGATTGGGATATTTTTGGGGCACATTGATACTCGCCACAACTATCAGGTGTATTTTTCTAACAGCAGGATGACAGTTATCAGACGGGATGTAAAATTTGATGAGGAGAAATCCATGTGATTGTCCCTTGAGAGGGATCTTGATTTGCATGCAGATGAGGAACTTTTGGTTCCAAAGGATGAACCTCAAGATGTGGAGAATCCATATGATGAGAATCATGGAGTAGTAGAAACCACTCATGTAGAGCCATCCACCAGACATGGTAGGAGGGGCACCACAGAGGCAAAAATATTGAGACTTGATGCGACAAAACATGTAGGAGAACCTACATCACAGCGCAGACAAATACAGTCACCAAAAAAGTATACTGGATACATGTCTCTTATGAGCAAGTGTACTATGACAGAACCATCCTCTTTTGAGTAAGTGGTGCAGAAACCAACTTGGGTTGATGCCATGGTTGAGGAGTATGACTCCATTGTTAGGAACAGTGCATGGCAAGTTGTCCCAAGGCCAGTCGGGAAGTCAGTGGTTGGATATAGATGGATCTATAAGGTGAAACAAGAAGCATATGGGAGTGTGGAGAAGTACAAGGCTAGATTTATAGCTCGGGGATTCTCATAGGTTGAATGGATTGACTATTAGGATACTTTTGCAGCAATTGCATGGTACTCATCGATTAGATCTATCATTTCACTCTCAGCGTAGATGGGTTGGAAGATACATCATATGGACGTGAAGACTTCATTTATCAATGGAGATATTAAGGAAGAAGTGTACATTAAGCAGCCAAAATTTTTTGAAACCTTTGACAGGGAGTCGCATGTGTGCAAACTCAAGAGAGCACTGTATGGGTTGAAGCAAACACCTTGTGCTTGGTACACCAGGATTGATAGCTATTTCATCGGGTTGGGCTTCACGAAGAGTGAAGTGGATGTGAACTTGTACCAGATTGTGGTTGATGGTAAGCTTCTGATTATTGTACTTTATTTTGATTATATTATTCTCACAGGTGATGATCAGCTCATAACTTCTTGCAAATAATATCTTGCAAGAGATTTTGAGATGAAGGACATGGGACTCCTTCACTATTTCCTTGGTTTTGAGATATGTCAGTGGGATGGGGAGATATTTGTTGATCAAGGCAAGTATTCCAAAGATATTCTAATGAAGTTCCACATGGAGAGTTGCAAACCCATGGAAACTCCTCCTGTAGGAAACTAGAGGGAAGATGCTACTTCAAGTGAGGTAGTGGATGCTACTATTTACAGGCAGCTTGTGGGTTCACTCATGTACTTGGTGAACACACGACCAAACATATGCTACGTGGTTAATTAGCTTATTCAAGCTATGGTTAAGCCGACCAAGCTCTTTTGGAATCCGGAGAATCATGTCTTGAGATATCTCAGGGGCACTACAGATTATGGATTATGGTATAGACGGACAGAGGGAGTGAAGCTTCAAGGTTTCACCTATGTAGATTGGGCAGGCAGTCCATCAGATAGGAAGAGCACATCAGGAGAATCTTCAGCATAGGACCGACAACACTATTTCTTGGTACAGTAGGAAGGAGAGATCAGTTGCACTCAGTTCAGCCGAGGCAAAGTACATGGCATCCAGTCAGGCCGCATGTGAGGCCATTTGGATGAGGAAGATACTTTTGGTTTGTTTGGTCATTAGATGGATCTGACGATGATACATTGTGATAACCAGAGTTGCATAAAACTCTCGATTAATCCAGTATTCCATGGTAGGTCCAAGAATATTTACATCTGGTATCACCATATTAGATATTGTGTTCAGAGACACATTATGTTACTTCAGTACATTCCCACAGAGGATCGAGATGAGGATATTCTGACGAAGGCACTCGCCAACAGAAAATTTGAATAACACAGAGGCAAGATCGGGGTAGTTGATAATCCCTTTCTTGTTGAGAGGGAGTGTTGAAAAGTCAACAAGAAATTTGTGTCTAATTTAATTTTCCCTTGATTAAATTGGACAATAAATTGTCATCTTATCTCATAATCACTTATAATAGTTAATTGAGTGTGATAGACTCAATTAGCTCATGAAATTTGAGTTGAGGGTGGTTGGTGAGGCATGTAGAGTGATTCTATTTGTTTTAGATTCCAAGTTGTAGTTAATTTATTAATTTAATGCATTATAAATCAATTAACTCAATTAAGTGACTTAAAGTCAGTCTAACTAGTTGTACCTGATTGTTGCACTAGTAAGAGGTCAAGTGAATTAAATCATATTTAATTCACATGCAGTGATCTGTAAAGTGACTGATGATTTACTACTAATAGTTGCATGCATGTCAGTTCAGATGAAGACCCAGCTGACACAAAGGTTAAAGGATGTTATCTATCATTTGTATTATTAGTAAATTGTCGGTGCTAAATTAGACAACCATAGGATTTCTCATGATGTATTATACAATTTTGGAAGGTTTATTTTCCTAAGTAATAGGGATCAATTGTTCTTAGAACTTTGCAAGCAAGGAATGCTTACCAGAGGCAGGAAATTGGCTAAGTGTTGGTCGATTTTGTTCGGATCGGTGTAAGACAGTTGGTAGAGTGCAGCAGACTCTTGTGAGAAGAGTGCATTGTATTTTTTTCATGATTCCTTGGTTTTATATAATATAGATAGAGGGGTTTTGAATAGATTTCTTTCCCTAGAAAATTTCAAGTGTTGTGGATTTGATTCCTTCTCCTACTTGGTGTGATTGTGCGATCGTGTTTAATTTCCGAAAATTAATTGTAGAAGGATTTAGTATCTTTCTCTAGAATATTGCATGATCAGATTGAATCCATTAGTATACATATTGTTTGTATAATTTCTACAAATTCCTTTCACAAGTAATTGCACTTTTATAATTATTACACTGTTTTCTGTCTTCGTGAAAGTGCCATGGGGTTCTGGGCAAAGACCTTAGTGCTTGGCCTAAAAAAGTGGCACAAAAATTAGCGTCGTAGGCTCAGAACTACTAGGAAAATTCCCCAGTCACACACATGCCCATGTTGTGAAATTAACTAGAGGTTTCTACTCGCACTCTTGCCCATTTCAAGGGAGTGACTGGGGGATTGATGCATGAAAAGGTCAGGTTGGATCAGGGACTAGCCTCCTCGAAGGTTGGGATGGCTCTTGGGTGTCCTATAGCATGTGTAGAAGGTTTTTGTTTTTGTGTGGTATCGGTTCCACTTCCTTACGGTGACCTAAGAGGTTAAATCAAATCATATTAAATTTTTGTCACATGTTTACCTCGGTTGGTCAGTTACTTGGGTAGACATGGGAGGAGGGTGTTATAGAGTGGTATCATAGTGGATTTCATTCTCTTTGTGTGGTGTCTAGTTTCTGGTATCTTGTGTGATATTTGATACCAAAGAGTGGTATCAGAGCATGGTTCTACACTTGGACGTGATGGGCGGAATTTGTTTATCATGCATACATGTCAGTCGCATGTGTTTTTTGTATGTTTTTGTACCATGTTCTTGTTGTGTATGCATGGTGGTGGTCATTTTTGTAGTTGTGTCGCCATGTGTAAGTTGATGGTGTTTTTTTTGGATGTTATCATCATGATTGATGTCGATTATGCAATTATTATTCATGTAAGTGTCCATATGTTGTTATGCATGCATTGTCATTGTGAATTTTGTTGTGCATGAGGTCATTGTATGCAATTAGGTCATCATGATGCTATTGGCATGTTATGATGCTAATATTTTGGTTGAGATAGAGTGGAAGATGTAGATCATCAAATTGAAGTTGTAGCACTAGACTTTGGGGTAAGAGAAGATCGTCATACAGGTATTGTATGATTTCCATGTCGGAACATTAGTTAATGGATTGTTATGTGCATTAGGGTTATATACATGTTTGTCATTTTATTTTTTTTGTGGTTACATGCATGGTAGATGCTAGTGAATCAGTGTGGTCATATGCATGTGTGTTGAATATTCATGAATGATAGTAATGTGTTGTTATATGTGTTGTTTTTCTTGTTTTGTGTTAACTTGATGATTATATTATATGTCGTTGATAAGTATGTTATATGTTAACTTGTTGTTTTTAGATATTAGTTAACTTGATGATTAGGGTTATTTCATTAATACCTTGATCTTATATGTATTGTGTTGATCTGGATTGGTTTGTGTAGATGGTTATAGTTGTGACATTCAGGTATGAGATGAGATACTTGTGATTTGTGTTGTATTAATCTAGACTGGTTGTGCATATGTGATTGGTATGCATGAATGAAAATTGTTTATGAGTTTATGATGTGAATATTTTAGCTAGTTACTATTATGGATATCATGACCTTATTTATGTTTGAGTTGATATGTTGTGAATTTATATTGAGCTAATATAGATTTATTGTGCAGACAAGATAGCCTCCCATGAGATACATTAAGGTATGAGTTTTCTTATGAGTCAATCTTTTGTTTGAATGTTTGATTAATTGCATGATATGAATATGTGTCTATATGATTGCATGAAGAAACGATCTTGTTTTAAGATGGTTGTACTAATAAACATGTGTTGATACAGTTGATATGTACTTGAGTGTAAGTTGGTGATAGTTGGTGATAGTTGTAGCATTATGTATTATGACTAAAAATTGTGAGTTAATTATTGACTATGACATGGTTGTTAGACTTGGTAAAGGTTGGTTTCAAATTGATATATATGTTGTCTTGATCTTTCGAACATGTCACTGACATGTGTGTTTTGTTACAAGGTAGCATGTTTGGCGCAACAAGGTAAGATAACTGGGATATTGTTATAATTATTTATGCACTAACAATTATGTTGTTATGGAAATATGATGCAGGGGATGGCATGGCAAGAGACTGTCATGAAATCTTGGAGAAAGATCAGGTTAATTTTTCCTTCGGAAGCACTGGGGACCCATGGTGATTGATTCACGGTGTTTTTTTCAAGTCTTGTTCTTTTGGTCTTTTGTGTTTTGTTTCTCTTGATTTGTGGCTTGGTTTTTGTTTAGTTTATGGTAATACCACTTTGTTTGCAGTGTCGTATTGTTATTGGTTTTCATGGTTTTCTTCTTGTTTGTTTCTTTTTCTTTCCTTTTGTTTGAGAGCCTTGGGAATTGGTTGGGAAAGAAAAAATTTAATGGAGCTCAAGCAGAGATGAATGAAACCTAGAAGGTGATTTAAGATCTGCATGAAACTTGGTGCATGTATAAGGGTCGTTGAAGGCAAGAGTATGATATTCAGTTGGATTGGTTGGACCCATTGATGTAAATGGATAGTGGCAAGAAAGTCATGAGAAATATAAATTAAATGGATTTGAGGTGTTATATGTCTTAGCTATGTTTGGAATTGTTGTTCTCGATGTATTGCATGTGATGCATAGATAAAGGAAGTTCTCTTAACCTTGACCTTATGATATATGGTAACTATGTTGTTATCATGAATATGTTGATGTTTATATATGTATACATGTATGTATGTATGTGTGTCTGTCTGACGGGGTCGTCATGGATCATGAATGTTTTATGCTAATGTTTATATTAGTATGTATGTATATATGTATCTATGTCACTGACTGACAGGGTTATTAGGGAAAATTCATGTGGAGGAATGATTATTTATGCAGGTGAATGGCATGAAGAGATTCATGGTCTTGTGGGGAATCAAGTGGGAAGAGTAACCTCGAAAAATTTATGAGGTCGGTATCATGTGGATATGATTTGATATTATGTGTTTATACTATGCCTATGCTTACGTTATGGAAGGGTAATGTTGAGAGATACATCAACGGAATGAAATAAGTGTGATCTACGGCCTGCTAGGACAAGCATGGATGGTGTAAAGACACTAGAATCAAAGTTTTTTAGTAGAGACAACGTGGTATCTGGATGTGTGGTACTATTGTTGTGTATATGTTGTGCATGTTTTATATTCAATGATTGTATCTATGGAGATGTGTAAATATAACATATGTAGCATTGTGTACACATGATTTTTTGTGTCTTTTTTATATATGGTGTTGTGTGTATATTGCATATGCAGTTTTGGGTACATATGGTGCCATATACATGCTAGATATGCAGTGTTGTGTGCATATGGTGTTGTGTGCATGTTGGATATGCAGGGTTGTGTACATATGGTGTTGTGTACATGTTGTATATGCAGTGCTATGTGCATATGGTGTTGTGTGCATGTTGTACATATGGTGTTGTATGCATGATTTTACATGTGGTGTTGTGTGTATGTGGTGTTGTATACCTTTTGTACATGTGGTGCTATGTACAGGTGTTGTTGTGTACATGTCATGCCTATGGCACTATGTACATGTGGTTTAGTGTACATTTCATGCATATGGTGTTGTGTACATGCGGTATTGTGTACACGTTTTACAAGTGGTTCAGTGTACATGTGGTGTTGTGTACACGTTGTACAAGTGGTGTCGTGTACATGTGATGTTGTTCACACGTTGTGTAGGTGGTACTGTGTACATGTTGTATATATGGTACTGGTGTACATGTGGTATTGTGTGCATGTCATAAATGTTGTTTTGCGGGCATGCGATACTATGTATGTGCATTGTGTAGTCATGGTATCGTGACATGCGTATTTGATGTGTTGTACGTAGTGTAGGAACATGTATTGTGTGGTGTTGTACATCAGGTAAAGATGTATGTGTGGTGTTTTACATTGGGAATAGATGTGTGTGTGGTGGTGTACATCCGATATATATGTATGTTGTGTTGTACATCAGGTGTAGGCGTATGTATTTATTGGTGTCGTGCACTCTGTGTAAGTGTATGTGTTGCATTGTGTGTCGAGTTTGGGTGTTGTGTTTCATGTTGTATGTGGTTGTATGTGTGTGATGTACACTATGTGTATGTGTACGTGGTTGAATAAAATACATTGGGTGTTTGTTGGGTGTGGAAACTAATCTAGTGCGTGTACGGACAGGATAAAGGTAGAAGCTAAGGATCAACTACAGGATAAGTATCAGTATTTTATTTCTGTTTTATTATGCATGTGATCAATTTTTATGATTTATGATGGTTACATGTGATCTATGATTTTTTTTTATGATAATTTCATGTGATTCATGATTTTGATCTATGATGGTTGTGTTTTGAGCTAATCGGATGTGATATGTTTATACATGATGATTTGATCAAATAGCTAGTTTGACTTGTTGTGAGAGGAAGTAGACAAAATGGCAGGTGTACCTTATTGAAGGGCCACCAATGAGGTATGGTGTGAATTTATTTCAATTCGCTTTGATTCTAATGGAAACTATGTGCTTGGTATAGGAAAGCATGGAAATGCCTAGTTGGGTGGTTGAAACCGACGCAAGAATTAGTAGTAGAAGTGAAAATTAATTAGAACATGCAACAGTATGTTGGTAAATCACTTCAGGAGCAGGTCCATTATGGGAAACTGGTATGCAATAGTGTCCACTAATTTCCTTGATCATGCTATGACCGGTATGATGGTTTTGAGGCAGGTATATTCCTTGGTTTTATATCTTCCCATTTGAGGAAGCCTTGCCAAGGGATGGATTTTCTGTGATGGGGGTGCCAGCGGAACTTGGAAGCTGTGTGACTTCACATAAGGTTGTGACAAGATTTCCAGAGGGACTGTGCAGAAGAGAAGGGAAGGTTGAGGATGGATTTGTTTTGATCATTAGCATTTCTAGATGGAATCATATGCACATTGGGAGTGTACCCTGGAACAATGATCTAGTAACTATTCACTGAGAGGAAAAGTGGTGCAGGATTGTAGCGATGGACATTGGATTTAGCTTTGAATTTGGTAGAGCATTATGGACTTCCTCGGAAGGAGGTGAATCTTGGTATTACTTTAAGGGTGGAGGTGTGAGCCTCTAGATTTCCTTATTGCGAATGCAGGCATTGTATCCTTTTATTTGTTGCTTGAGCAAATTTGCACATGTGTATATGTGTGTATTATTGTAAATACTATATCGGGCTGGATATTAAGCTCCATAGAGAGTATGGTTGTATATGTGGTTGGTATTGTAAATATCGTAATGACGTGTTATAAAGCTCTAGTAAGCAGTATGTTTGTCATGTTTCAGCAGTGGTCATTCTAAATATTGAAATGAGTTATGTTATAAAGCTCCATAGGCATTATGTTTCATTTTCAATAGTTTTTTGGTTTATAGGTGTCATTGAACACCGAGGAAAATGTCCCCCCAAGGGGGAGGGTTCTGTAACAACCCTAGTTTAATTTTCCATGTAAAAAATATGTAAGACCACGGTCATGGGAAAAGTATTCCAAGTTGAATGGTGGGAAAAACATCTTATTGGGTGTTAATTTGGTTTATTATGGCTAAAGGAAACTGGAAAAGGCTTTGGAAAGGCATGAGACATTAATTGGCATTTTATTTATGAAAATAATGGAAATTAGGAGACAAGGAAGGTGAAAGCTCACAGGTTGCATGTGAGGAGGAAATTGGAGGAAAATAATGTAAAATGAAGAAATTAGAGGCCTCATTGATAAAAAGGCTTCCAAGGATCAGTTCACAAGCTTTGGCTTAGGTTTTTGACCGGTTCAATTTTGGAGCTCTTATTTCTCTCTCTCTCTCTCTCTCTCTCTCTCGTACTCTTGGACACGGGTTTTCTTGGAGCACTCTTGGGGAGTGTGGCATACTTGGAGTTTTGGATAAAGAATGGAAAGGAAGAGGAGGAAAGTGCAAGAGGACATCGGGATCAGCAGCTACAACGGGTTTTTCTTGCAGGTACAGAGTTGTGTGTGTGTTTTACTCGCTATTTTTGGCATGCATGGCATATGCATGTGGTTTCATGGTCATGATCTGTCATTGGCATGGAGGATTGCCTGGATTAACAATGGATTTTCCTAGCCTTACCATTTCTTGGATAGCCATGGTTTTTTGGGTTCATTTCATTGTTTGTTTTTCTGGTTGGTTATCATGTTCCTTTGGTTGTGGGTTGAGTTATTAGTTCCTGGAAAACTTGGTTAGACAAACTTTGTGGAAGCCCTGTAACAGCTTGGGTTGAGTTACTAGTCCTGGAAGCCTTGGTTGGAAAAACGCTTTGGAATCCCTTGGTGGCTTGAGTTACTAGTCCTGGAATCCCTGGTTGTAAAAACGCTCTGGAAGCTCGATGAAAGTTATGGGTTGAGTTACTAGTCTTGGAATCCCTAGTTGGAACAAACGCTCTGGAGCCTTGGACAGCTTGGGTAGAGACCAATATGGTGATGGTTAGTGATGTCCGACCATGAGGTGGAATCACTAGTTGAGGGTTCAGGTGGTTTGGCCTCTGGAAGCCCTGGTTTGGTTTTGATTGATGAGTTTTATGAGATCCCACATTCATGCTTGGAATGTGGCACAGGGGTGAATAGTTGAAGAGATATTTGGCTCAATCATGTCTATGGTCGGGTGGTACGTGGAAGTCCTAGACTTGGTTGCATTTTTCTTATGTAAATAAGAGCTTGTTTCCTCTTGTATTGATGGGTAAATATTTTTGTTATTATGTGGCTTATATGATTGTTATATGCTTGTCATTTACGTTGTTTATATGTTGGTTATGAATGTGTTCTATGTCAGTAGTGATATATGGCTCTCGTCATGTTTTGATTTGTAAATGAATGAACAATGTGTCTATGACCAAATAGATGATAATGCAGTTAATGAGATGAGGAAACAATGCTTCTTAGTGATTCTCAGATAAGTATGAAACCCTTATGCTCAAATATGTTATTTAAACATATATATTACATATTTGTGACATGTTTGACGAAATTTATGTTATGGCTAGTAGGGGTCCAGACAAGTCCTTGTTCAAGAAATTTCACTTGTATCATAATTCAGTTGTTATCTTTCATTCTTGAAAGACCTGAGCCTTGGGCCTGAAAAATTGGCACATAAATCGAGTTCGTGGGCTCAGAACTATTGGGAAAAGTCCCCAGTCACACACATGCCCATTATGTGCAAGCAACTGGAGGTTTCCAGTCGCACTCTTGCCCATGTCAAGGGAGTGACAAGGGGATTGATGCATGAAAAGGTCAGGTTGGATCAGGGGCTAGCCTCCTGGACATTTGGGATGGCTCTTAGGTGTATTGTAGCATGTGAAAAAGGTTTGTGTTGTTGTGTTGTGTTGGTTCCACTTCCTTAAGGTGACCTAGGAGGTTGAATTAGATCATAGTAACTCATCGGCACATGTTCACCCCGGTTGGCCGATTACTTGGATAGACGTGGGAGGAGGGTGTTACATTTTCCATCATTTTCCATTTTCATATCTAAATTCCTTTCTATTAAAATATTGCTTATATAAATTCATTAATAACTTTCATAACTTTAATAGATTAATCAATTTACATACAAATACTTGAAAAATAAAAATAAAACATACAACTACGGACATAAATCACATTTCACCAATTTCATTTTTCTTAAAACATAATCATTGTTCATGTTTAAATTGATTTTGACAATATTTATGTAAAATCTATCTCCATATAAATTCTATTTGGACTTTATAATATTGATTATTTGTAACCATATTGGATATTCTAATTTCAATATTGAAATAAGTGGAATTGGAAAAAATACAATAATAGTTAATATCACTCTCATTGTCAATCACTATGGAAAATAAATGGATATTTTCAAATTTTGATTGATTTTAAAATATATTATTATTAATAATATTTAAAAAAACACAAAATATTAATAAAATAAAGTGACAGGTGTTTACATATGCCCATTAAAAATATATGTATATGCATTAATTCCAACATCTCTAAAGGTAAAATCACCATTGGAATAAATTCAACATACTGAAAATTAAAATATAGTTAAATATAACATTATAAATAAAGCATTGCTTAGAAAAGTGAACTTTACCAATTTGTAAAAAATTAAATGGTACATATGCTTTATGAAAACATGTATACATATTCTATATTTTGGAATAAACTTTTCTTGCTAAAATTTTTGAAAAAAAAATCAAACAAAATTTCAATTTTCATATTCTCTTATCATTGTTTTTATCCACTCTCTTTTGTTATCCATGCTAAGAAGATACATTGATGGAAGCATGTCATATGTTGAAGAAGCCATAGTAGGATTGATAATCCTAAGGGGCATCCACATTTGTTTTCATGGTGGGCATATTTCAGGTATGTATTATTGTACATATTTGGGGTTTTCACAGTTAAGAGAAGGGTTTCCATTGTCAAAATTCTCACAAAGCATAAGTGTTTCCCAAGGTCGTGTAAAGGCAGATATCTGCACCAAATCGACCACATGTGGCTAGGAAATTGAAGCGGTAGTTATTTCATGTTAATATTAAGTATTTTCAAGTTTTAGTGTAGTATATAAGAAAGAAATTTCAATGAGATAAAGAAAGAGTGTGAACATGGTTTGAAAACACAGAGATAAAATTAGTTTGAAATATTTATTATTTATTCTTTATAAAAGATATTATTATCATGTATGCAAACATAAAAACATAAAATACTACCATCATGTACGATATAAGTTTTAAATTTTATATCAATTAAAGATTCAATTAATTATCTTAAAAATTATTTATGATATAATAAAAATCAAATATTCGATTAAAATAAAATTAACAACAATAATTGTTAATATGAAGACTCTACAAGTTCCAAGATTTTGAACCTAAGCTTTGATACCATATGTAGCAAACCAAAATTAAGATTACACCTAATTGCATCAATTTACGTGATTAACAATCAACATACAAACTATTCAACTAAATGGCATATAATTTTTTAGAACCATGAGCAAAGAAGACTTACTTGTCACGACAATATACCTTACTTATGATTTCAGAGTTGTAATGCTACTCATAC
Organism: Pinus albicaulis; assembly: GCA_034641835.2. Taxonomy (NCBI): domain Eukaryota; kingdom Viridiplantae; phylum Streptophyta; class Pinopsida; order Pinales; family Pinaceae; genus Pinus; species Pinus albicaulis. Next base: position 1,166,711,030 of record CM076575.1, on the reverse strand, counting down.
TATGTTGACCACAATAATGTTTTGGGGATGATTCTCCACCCAACCGTAGGCTCAGCTGCACATATTGTTTCTATAGTTGGCCACCCTTGAGCCCTCGATCAACTACTATTGCCAGGGACCCCTTTGTATCACAACACTCTCCTTCGAAAAGAATGAATGAATGTTTCTCATGTCCCTTTCAGCCATTAAATACAAACTTCTATTCCAAAAATAGAAGGGGATTGGAAAGGAATCTGCATGCACACAATACATGTGTCAACATGCCAATTTTTATTTTTTGTCTTAATATTGATATATTTACTTAACTCAACATTTTTCTTAATTTAGCTCTTGTTTATTTTATTCATTTTTATTTTTTTATTAACTTTACATATTCTTACTCAACCTTTTTCTTAATTTAACTCTTTCTTATTTTATTCATTTTTACTTTTTTTTTAACTTTACATACTCTTACTATATATATAGCTTTAGTTTATTATTTATTATTTTGTTTATTTTTTATTATTATATTTTCATTATTATTTATTTCTTTATTTGTTTATACATTAATATTATTCCATATATTATTATTATTAATAATACAGGGAATTACACCAACTCCAACTGGTAGGAGGCTTCAATGCATGGGTTTTATCAGCTCCCACTGAAAAGACGCTCCAACGCCCTATGTAGGTTGTAACCTGTCGTAGCACCACACTGCCACCCTGAAGTGCCCTCAGACTTTGACCTAAAGGAGACTGCACTCACGTGCTTTACACCACCTGGCCACCCTACTCAGCAAGTGCCACTTTCTCTTAAGGCTCCAGCTTTCAATTCACCACGACGAACCATGTTTCACAATTTTCAAGTTGGATCTATTTTTGCAACAAAATAACTTCTACAATTGAAACCCTAGCTCAATAACAAAAAACATTCTTATCTCAATTATATACTTCACTATCATACCCTAGTAGCATCAATATGTTCTCAACAATGCAATGTTTTATAAAATTAGATCATTAACCTGTAAGGCAACCCTGAAGCTTCTACTCATAATTAGTAACAAACCCTTACTAAAACTCAAGAAGGAACCCTAGAAGCAACATATTATAAGTCAGGTCATTGTTATTGCAACATATGTCAATCAACCAGCCAATATGATATGTATCTATTGCTTAGGAAATACTTAGTTTTCAATAACTCATGCTCATTTAATAAAAATCATCAAGCCAAACCCTTACTCTAGTAGCCAACATTCATATTCTCCCTGCATAAATATCAAACCCTAGCTTAATGACTCAATAGTAGCAACAAACTCTCATTGGTAGACCCTACCAAATCGAGTGCCACAACAACCTTTTCAATGCATCAGTAGTATTCTCCACTCAGTGAATACATAAATCTCTCTACTCAATATTGCAATCCCTAAGTAGCTCATAAATAGTCATACAAATACTAACATCAAATAACACAATCTCTACTCAATCCCTGCACCCAATATCATTGTCTCATTGAATGGAGCAATGCCTGATATTTATATTGATTATGAGAGGGTCTATCACAAGAAAACTCAAAATTTTAAGTTATGTTCAAGAAAATAATAGTATGTCAAAGATAAGAAAATATGCCTAGAAATCCCAAATCACTACAAAAAGAAAATTGAATTTAAGCGCAAAAACATTGGCCATGAGTTTCAAGGGTAATTCCATTCAGAAAGTGATGATCTCAAAATAATATGAGTGTCAAGACCCTGTGTTGGACCTCTGATACAGTGAATATGGTTTGTAGCATGCTCTTGTATTATGGTTGCAATATCACAAACCTCACAATAGCTCAAAAAATCCAACGAAATGCATAACCCAAACAAAAGGATATTAAACCCACACAAAATATCCTCAGCACTTCAACCTCCTTCACATGTTTACAAGACTACGAAGATGTGAATTGTTCTTATTCCATTTTTTAGAGAAATCGAATCAATTTATATAATAGATGAGGAGGATGCAAAGAGGAAGTCAACTAAAGCAATTAGAATTTCAAATTGTATTGATGGATTCAAAAACTTGGAGGGAATTATCCATCAAATTAAGTTTTGATTTTGACTTGGAGACCAAATTAATTTTTCATAATATGCCTTAAAAAAAAACTCGTCTCATGCAACCAAGTTTGACCTCGGAATAATTAATTAATATTTGAGAAATGATGAGCTACCACATCATCTCATTTTGGGGTTCCTTGACCAAAAAATGGGGTTTCATCTTTACGAAACCATATTTCTTTAACCGAGAGGACCCACATGACATTCCACTTACCATCAGAATCGACATGACAAGGAGAATCAAATGACAATGGTTATCAGAGAAAAATCATTTTCTTTGTCCTCAAATTCTTCAACAAGAGAAGGGTAATATGATAAGCATTGGGGCTTCAAGACATCTTGACTATTCGATCTTTCATCGATGCAAGCCAAACAAATATTAAGAGTGTTCAAGAACCAATGTTGACATCAATGACAACACCATTAAACAATACACACCCCACTTGAACAAACAAAAGTTGAGGTGAAAAAAAATTTGTATGGTATGAACTACAACAGTATAGCAAAGATGATGATCCTAATGCCTCACACCTTGCAAAAGGAATTTCAGCGAGATATTATTGTAGAGGAGATCATGAGAAATGATTAAAGTATGCTACCAAGGCCTACAGGTTTAGGAGCATCGAGAGCAATAATGACTTCAACAGCGAATGGGACTAGCACGACTCATAGGAATAGTCAAATATGGATGATTGTTAACAACCAAATATAGAAAATGGGAAGACATAGGCTACCATATAAACCATCAACACAACATTATCGATTAGCAACACAATATTCCTAACCGAAACAACAATTTCATTTGACACAACAATTTCACGTATCATCTCAATATCTTCTAGCATTGCATACCATATATTTTTGACAAAATTATTGACATGCATTCAGCTTTTCTGCTAGTGGGAGCCAAGCTCCCAAGAGGGGTTAATAAACATGTGTAGGTCTACATTATGAAAGATATTATCACCATTTACAAGATAAATCCAACCATGCAGAGTAGCATACAGTAGTTAGATATTTGGATAAGACCCACAAGATTCATGCAGTGATGAAAAATTGTCAAGAAATAGTTCATCATCTTAGAGACTACAGGGGAAATTGATAATCATTTTTTGTAATTTTAATAGATATTGGTGCTACTAAGTGTTTTGTTTTTCATAATGCACTAATTAAAATTAAAAGAGAAGCAAGAAAACATCAAGATTTTAGTCATTTAAGATGGCATCTAGAATAAAATAGAATGTGGGTAAGTTAGTGAAGGACTATGAAATTGATTTAAATGTTTGTAATGCTAAAGTAACACTTTACATAATATTGTTAGGGTATTATGATATTATAATTAGGATCGATTGGTTTGAGAGACATAATACAATGTTAGACCGTAAAGATAAGGTGTTATACATTATGGGTGATGAAGAACAGAGGAGATCTCTAATTGGTAAGAAAAAAGGTGTGTCGTTAAGGTTCATTTCATCATTGCAATTGATAAGGATCATAGGTAAATAATTTCATCTATATGTTATCACATCCTTGAATGGAAAAAAGGATTCAAAATATTTTCATAAGTATCCAATAATCTCTTAATTTAGGGACACATTTATGGAAGAATTACCTAGATTTCCTCCTAAAAGGGGGATAGATTTTACAATTGAACTCAAACAAAGAATAGAACTTATTGCTAAGACACCTTACCATATGTCAACTCCTAAGTTAAAATAATTGCATATGCAACTAAAGGAATAATTATATTTGTAGCTTATAGGACCGAGTGTCTCACCTTGGGGAGCACCGATAATATTCATTAATAAGATGGTTGGATCATAGAGATTGTGTATAGACCATCGACAATTGAACACATTGATGATCAAAAATCAATATCCTTTACCAAGGATTGACAATTTTTTTTATCAAATGAAGGGAGTGACAATTTTCTTGAAGATAGATTTAAGTTCAAGATATCATCGACTTATAATTAAAGAAGAAGATATTCCAAAAACTACACTTAAAGAAAAAATTGAGCATTACAAATTTGTGGCATTATGTTTGAGGTTAACTAATATTCTGGGTGTTTTTATGATTTTGATGAATGGAGTATTTTGTGAGTATTTGGATAATTTCATTCAAGTGTTTACCAACAATATCATAATTTCTTCTTGAACTTTAGAAGAGCACAACAAATGTTTTTGAATTTTTTTACAGTGCTCAAGAGAAAACAAGTTATATGGGTAAATTATCCAAATGTTTGTTTTACCATTCCATGATTCATTACTTGGAACATATCATTTATGAAGAAGGTATCGCAATAGATATAGAAAATATTAAGGCCATTATGGATTATTATCATAAATTTATAGAAGAATTCTCAAATATAACAAATCTTATAACTAAATTGCAAAAATAAGAACAACAAGTTTGTTAGGACTGAGAAGTGTGAAGAAGCTTTTAAGAGAATTGAAAGTTAGCAACATGGAATAGGACTTTTTATATGTATTGATGCATCAAAGGATGGATGAAGAACATTATGCAACACACTATATGAAAATGGAAGCAATTGTGCATGCTTCACAAATTTGGAGTATTTAATTGGAAGAAAATATGAATTAAATACTTATCATTACAGTGACAACATATTTTTATGCAAGATGACTTAAATGTGAGACAAAGGAGATTCTAAAAGTTGATCAACAAATATGATTTTGAAATAACTTACATAAAAACAACAATAAATATAGTATCATATGCCTTGATGTTTAGAATGATTCATTTCTTCATCCTCCAACAAAGGCTATGTCTTATAATTCATTGTGTTTCTATAACCAAAAATTCAACTTCATCTCTCCCTCCACAAGGTTATCCATGAAGCTTCACAAAATCTAGAAAGTGCTCACAAGTACAAACTCCTTGGACAAAATGCTTCCAAGATGGAGGGAGTCCATCTAAGAAAATGGACACTAACTCCTTATCCTACACTTTTTTCACTATGGTAGTGAATTGATCTCTCAACTATGTGACACCAACAAGGTAGCATACCGTTGTATATGTGTTACTCATGTGAATTGCTAAAAGTTTGTTTTGCAAAAGAATTTATCTAGACACAAAAACTATGATATAAACCAACCAGTGTGTCATACATCAACTATTGGTCATCTTGTTTTCAATCTAAGGAATGAAGTGATCCTTCACTAAATCAAGAATGATTATATTTTCCTCAGTGATCGATATATTGAGCTTGTGTTGTCACATTTCTAAGCTCTGTTATTTATTTACCATTATGGCCTAAACAGACTATTCCATTGCATTTGGAACACTATTTTCAGCTAAAAATGTTTTTTCGCTTCATCTGAGAAGGTGTTTTTTTTTTCCCATGATACAAAATTTTTCATTAGATTCATATGTATACAATCCAAATATGCCCTTTTTTGGATTTTTTTTACAGATTCATATTTAAATTATCTATTTATATTCTGAGCTTGCTACTATTTATGGTTTATTTATGTTTTTTTCTTTACGCTTTATGTGATCTTGGCAAATCAGAAACAGAGCGAAAAGTGTTTTTATGGATGTGTATGCTCTTTTTTTAGGTCCCTATATTACTAGTGTAGTCCCTTATTGTTGTTAGTGTAACCCTCTTATTTTTATTTTTGTACCCCTGTAACCCCAATATTGTTATTATTGTGCCCTTACATTATTATTGTTAGGTCGGTTAGGATTATATTGTGACCTTGTGGACTCCTATATTTGTATCGTCAAAGAAGTGTTCATTTATGTAATGTAAAGGAGGTTTTTCCCCTTGAAGTGGCTTATTTCTAAGGTGTTAATCTCTCTTTTCTTCTATTTTTGGAGTTGGTTTCATAACATTTGGTATCAGAGCTTTGGATTCTAGATTTTCGCTGCTCCAAACAGGTCATCGTGGAATTTTTTATATGAATTTTTATCTACGAATGTTAAGAAGCTGAAATTTTTATCACATAAAGCTGAAATCTTGAGGAACGTCGTGTAAAAATTTCAGATCTTGGTTCACAATATTTTCGAAGATATGATCTGTGGAAGTTAGGGTTTTTTCAGGCTCCTGAATTTCATCTCAAAGAGGTGACTGTGGTAAAATCATCATAACTCTCTCTCTGAGTATCGGATTGGAATTATGTAAAAATTGGCCACAAGTACACGGACTGTAGTTTCCTTTGTATCAATTTCAAATACGAAGGTGGAAACAGTGACATGTGGCATGCCGTAAAAATTGTCTCTACTGAAACAGTCCATAATTAGGTCATTGTGGGAGATGGGGCATAAATTTTACTTGAAGAATCCAAATCAAGTCAGACCTGTGGCATTCGAAAGAAGATTTAGAGGGATAATACAAGACCAAATTTCAGATATTGAAGATCCAAAATCACAGAGATAATTCAATTTCAATATCGAGCTCCTCAAAAGAAATAAAAAGGTGTGTATTTTTTTTCGAATTGCATCAATCTTGTTTGAAAAATTAGTTTGAATTGATTCCAAGGGAATATTGTAGAATAGAGATCAATATTTGGTTCTAAAATGCCTCCTAAAAATAATTCAACACCAATTAAGCCTTCAGAAGGATCTACTATGACTCATGAATACGAAGAAGTGCAACATGACATATCAAAATTACAAGAGCAAGTTCACCAAATTTTGCTCTAGCAAAGAGCAACAAAAAATGAAATGGAAGTTTTAAATAAAGGCATGGAAGCTAATATGGATGGCATGGAAGTTGGCATGGAAGCTAATATGGATGGCATGGAAGTTGGCATGGAAGCTAAGATGGATGACAAGGAAACTAAGGTCGATGAAAAAATGAAAGACAACATAGAAAACATGAAGAATGATCTAACAGCAAACATGGAAGGTTTGACAAAGTTGATATACGAAATGTTTCCTAATGGTGAAAATATAGTAGAGGAAACTCATGATGAGAACAAAATAAATGTTAATCATGATTTCATAAACCCTAATGTTGGATGGAAGAACCACCATATTATAAATATGGACATGACGAAGTGTGATGGCAAGGATCTCGTAACATGGATACTACAGATGGAGCAATATTTTGATCTCAATAATGTGCAAAACACAGAAAATGTATGCATTGCAACTTTACATTTAGAACAAAATACATTTGTATGGTATCGATGGCTTTTCTCCCGTAAAAAAATTGTCACTTGGTCAATTTTTATGGATGAAATGATAGTACATCATGAGGATACAAAGAGCAACACCTTCTTTATCCAATTGATAAATATCAAACAAAAGGGTTCAGTGGTGGAGCACATTGAGTACTTCCAAAAATTGAATATAAGGGTAACTGATATTTCAGAGAAAAATAAGATTGATGTCTTCATAGGGACTTTAAAGGATAACATTCAACATGAGGTTCGCCTTTGGGAACCTGATTCATTGGAGAAGGCATTCAGGTTGGCAAGAAAAATTGAATGTAAAATTATGGCGACAAGGAAGCCTACCACTCACATCTATAAATATGGAATTTTTGCTACTCCTAGACTTCCGGAACCTACAAGGTTGACACCACAACAATTGGAAGAAAAAATAGAAAAAGGGTTGCTACAGTTGTGATAGAAAATACACTAAAGGTCATAAGCGTGCTGAGAAGAAATTATTTTACATAGATTTTGAAGAGGAGGAAGAAAACGAACAAGAAACTTCAAAAGAAGAGGATATACACCAGGAACCAACCCTAGAAGAAGAAGAAATGAGTCTGACCATATCGTGTAATGCATTGGCAGGAATTACCACTCCTCAAACTCTCAATATAGAAGGACATACCAAGAAGAAAAAGGTAATAGTGTTGATTGATTCAGGTAGTACCCATATTTTTATTCATTGTAAGGTAGCCAAGGAATTGAATTGTTTCTTATACCCAGCACCAGAATGTCAAGTGATGTTTGCAAATGGAGGAACTATAAATTGCTTTGGAAAATTCCATAATATCAAGCTAACCATGGGGGAATATGTATTGAATATTCGAATGCTTTCCATTCCAATGGGAGGTGTTGATGTTGTACTAGGAGTACAATGGTTACAATCTTTGTGGAACTTAGCTTTTAATTTTCAAGAAATTTTCTTGAATTATTTTTCAGAAGGAAAGGAAGTCGAATTACGAGGTATCGCAAGGAAGCCGGGAAAGATAATAAGTTCTAATGCCATGACAAAACTTCTTCAGAAAGAACAATGAGGCGTAATTGCACAATTATGCTCACTAGAAGTTCCAACATCGAAATCAACTATTTCTCCAGATCTCCAAAAAGTCTTGGACAATCATTCCAAGGTGTTTGAAACTCCCAAAGGACTCCCACCTATTCGTGATCATGAACATGTTATTCATTTGATTCCAGGAAGTGTTCCTCCAAACATCAGGCCTTACAGACATCCGTATGTCCAAAAGAGAGAAATTGAACATATGATTACAGAAATGTTAGAGGTTGGTATCATTCAACCTAGTCAAATTTCTTTCTCTGCTCCAGTAGTATTGGTGCACAAGAAGGATGGATCATGGTGCATGTTTCTGGATTATAGGGAGCTCAATAAGCTCACTACTAAAGATAAATTTCCCTTTCTTGTTATTGATGAATTATTGGATGAATTACATGGAGCGATTTATTTTACCAGGTTGGATCTTCGTTTAGGATATCATCAAATTAGAATGAAGGCTAAAGATATTCCAAAACCAACATTTCGAACTCATGAGGGTCATTAAGAATTTTTGATCATGAATTTTGGCCTCACCAATGCACCTTCTACATTTCAAGGGTCGATGAATTCCATTTTCAAACCCTTCCCCTAAAATCAAAGTATTTTTGTTTATATACTAATCTACAGCAGGTCTTGAAGACTGTCTTAATGGCATAGTGTGTCAAAATATTGGAGGAGAAACAATTATATGCAAAAACATCCAAATGTTTCTTTGGAGAACAAGAAAGTTGGAAGTTATCTTTTCATATTTGTGATTCATGAGGGTGTTAATGAATTTAACAAAATAAACTTGACATGAATGGAAAGTCCCCACAACCATAAAGCAGTTGCAAGGATTTCTCAGGTTAACAGGGTATTATCGAAAGTTTGTTAAGAATTATGGGAGAATAGCAGCACCTTTAACAACATTATTGAAGAAAGATGCATTTTCATGGAATCTTGAAGCAACTAATGCCTTTGAACATCTTAAAGAGGCAATGTGCCTAGCACCGATATTAGCTATGCCAGACTTCACAAAAACCTTTATTGTGAAATGTGATGCCTCAGGAAATGGAATGTTGTTTTAATTCAAGAAGGAAGACCCATTTCTTTTGAAATTTGTTCAATCAAAGGAAAGTATTTACAGAAAGCTATTTATGAGAAGGAAATGTTGTCAATACTACATGCACTAAAGAAATGGCGATCTTACCTAATGGGAAGACACTTCAAGATAAAAATTGATCATGATATTATTAAACGGTTTTTGGAACAAATACTATCTTTAGAAGAGTAGCAAAAATGGGCTACAAAGATGTTGGGTTATGACTTTGAAATCATCTACAAAAAAGGGAAGTTAAATGTTGTTTCAAATGCACTCTCAAGAAAGGATGAAGCGGTGGAAGCATTGCTTTGTGCCAATTCTATTATCCAACCAAATTGGATAACCGAAGAAAGGGATGAATGGAAGAAGGACGAAGAAGTGTGGGCACTCATTCAAAAGTTACAGCAAGATCCTAGTACATCTGATACATTTAGTTGGAAAAATTATTCGTTATGGTACAAATATCGCTTATATTTTTGTAGGAATTCCCAACTAAAAAAAAAGATTCTTTTGGAATTGCACACTTCTCCTTTAGGAGGACACTCGGGATTTTTAAAAACTTACCACTAGGTGAAGAAATATGGCCTTAAATCTGATATTCAAAATTTTGTGCCGGAATGTTTGATTTTCTAGTAAAATAAAGTTGAGACAATTAAGACCCCGAGTCTTCTACAGCCTTTATCCATTCCAAGTTAACGTTGGGAGGATATTTCAATGGATTTTATCATAGGTTTACCTAATTCCGAAGGAAATAATGTCATCATGGTGGTAGTTGATGGACTTACCAATTATGCACAGTTTTGTGCATTATCTCATCCATTTAAAGTAAGTACAGTTGCTACTGCATTTATGGAAACAATTCAAAAGCTACATGGAAACCCAAAGATTATTGTAAGTGACAGAGATCCTATTTTTACTGGAAATTTTTGGACGGAATTATTTTCTTGTTTGGATACTCAACTGGCTCATAGCTCATCTTATCATCCTTAATCTAATGGTTAAACCTAGATAGTGAATAAATGTTTGGAAGGATATCTTCGTTGTTTTTTATCTGATAAGCAAACACAATGGGTCAAGTGTTTACCTCTCGGTGAATGGTGATATAACACTTCCTTCCATATTGCAGCAAAAATGACCCCATTTATGGCACTTTATGGAAATCATCCACCGTCCATCACATCATATTTAAGAGAAAATTCTAAGGTTCAAGCAGTGGAAGATCACATCAAGCATCAACAAGAAGTTCTCCAACTCTTAAAGGATAACCTAAATTTGGCACAAAATCGAATGAAACAGCAGGCAGATCAACATCACAATGAGAGAAGTTTTGATGTAGGACACTGGGTATTTTTACAGCTACAACCATACAAACAAATGTCCCTCAAGCATGCTAAGAAGGATAATAAATTATCACCAAAGTACTATGGTCCTTACAAGGTGTTGCAAAAGATTGTTACTATGGAATACAAATTGGAGCTTCCTGCTTCTTCGTGAGTGCATCCAGTTTTCCATATTTCATGCTTAAAGAAGGTTATAGGTGACAAACTTCCAGTTCAAACAATATTGCTAGAACTTGATGAGGAAGGAAAAATTATATTGGCACCTGAAGCAGTCACGGAAACAAGAACTCGACAGCGATGAAATCGATCAATTTCAGAGTATCTCATCAAGTGGAAGAACTTACCCACTGAAGATTCTACATGGGAGGATGAGAATCTTATACAAAAGCATCCAGAGCTACTCAAACGTTGAGGACAACACTTTTTTGAAGGAGAGGGGCATGTTAGGTCCCTATATTACTAGTTTAGTCCCTTATTGTTGTTAGTGTAACCCCCTTATTGTTATTGTTGTACCCATGTAACCCCAATATTGTTATTATTGTGCCCTTACATTATTATTGCTAGGTCGGCTAGGATTATGTTGTGACCCCATGGACTCCTATATATAGAAGGAGGTTTTTTCATTTGTATCATCAAACAATTTTTCATTTATGTAATGTAAAGGAGGTTTCCCCCTCGAAGTGGCTTATTTCTAAGGCACTGATATCTCTTTTCTTCTATTTTTGGAGCTAATTTCATAACATCCTTTCCATGCGATCTGCGGGATCTTGGAAAATCAAAACAATGAAAAAGCTTGCATTTCCCGGGTAATTTAACCAAGATCTAACCCCATTGTTGTTGAGTTTTGGGGTAAAAAAAATCAAACTTTTGTTCATTTTTGGATGAACAATTGTTTTCTTGTAAGAATGCACTTCAACACAAAGATCCAACAACAATAACACCTTCACCACCACCCCCAGCCTCCTTCACGGCTATTGTTATTTTTTGCACTAGCTTGGTTAAAAATTTATTTATTTATTAAAACGTCTTGAATTCAAAACTCTTATTTTAAGTTAATTTTTGAAAATTTTCATGCAAACTTAAATTATTTCATAAATTTATTGTAAATTGTATTTTCCTTGTAGTATAAAAATGAATCACTATAAAATATATTTGGTCTTGTTTTAAGTTAATTTTTTCATGCAAATCTCATTTATAAAATAACTTCATTGTAAAAATGATTCTCACTTGTTTTATAAAAGTGGGTCACTTCATTTCTCAATAGGGGTGCAAGGACAAATGTTAGCAAAGGTTGAGAGGGATGTTTGCCACCCACCACCTCCCACTACAATTAAGAGGGGAGGTGTTGTGGCCAACCCCTCCCATGCCAGTTGTATGCAAGACATTTTTTCCATTAGCATAATGGTTTATCCTCCAAATTAACCTCAGCTTATGTGGGTATTTCTTGGAGATCGTTATTTATTTTGATTTGGTGTACGCCCCCTCCAATAGTGTGATTAAACTCCCTCCTATTATTCACAGTGAACCATGAATCTAAGGTTTTCTTGTCTATAAGATAGAGTGAGGCTCAACCTTTCCCAATGTAGGGGTCACATTCCTATGGTGCAGCAAAGGCAGTGACCCATGCCAACATCCAATTACCCCTACTCCTAGTGTCTAAGTGTGTATGTTATACATTCATGGAAGTGGGAGGGGGAGCTTCTCCAGGTCCTGCAGTTATCAGAGCACGGAAAGGTGGGATAACTCGAAGAGATATCAACATGGTATGGTAGAGATCGTTGGCACCTTTTCTCAATTAACAAGGTTACGGCTTCCATCGGCTCTAACATTCTTGGATAGTGCTTTGTGTATAATGGTTCCCTACTTGCTATTTTAATTTCATTATCTTGTATCCATCAGCGAATGGTTATTTTTTGGTGGTATTCCTAAAATTATCTCGTCTCATCCCTGTCAGTTGGGTCTCAAAGCCTTAGGGTCATCGATGGTTCCAATGTTGATTTCTAAGTCTAGTCTAGTTGTTCCTTCTTCGATGAAGGTTTTATGGTTTAATTTCATTGGTATCTTGATTCTTGGTTCAGTTTGGTCACACGGCATTTTCCTTATGGCTACCTGGTTATTTGGTGATTAGGAAGGCTCAAGTCTCCATGTGTTTACCGTATCTTAGTTTGTGGCTACCTTGGAGTGGTTGTGACCTATGTTGGTTTTTCTTTTGTTGATTTGTAGTCAGGGGTATTGGTTGGTTGGTGCTCTTTCTGGGGGAGTCGCTTGTTGCCATGGTTCTATGTCTAGTATCCTTTTTGCTTCAACACGAGGCCTCGTCAAAGGATGCATGGTCGCAGAGGGACTAGCAGGTATGGCCAACCAGGCCAATCGCATGCTCAGGCCCAAGCCCAAGAAGCGGCTATTATATATCACTTAGTGACTTCTCCTAACATTCAAGAGGAGAATCATTTTTGGAGACTTATGTTACTAATGATCGTCAGGCCTATTTAGATACGGAAATCATAGAGGTCTCTAATTAGCTTCTTGACACTGGTCATACCAAGGGAAGAAGGAAGAACCAATACGTACATTCCATAACCTTACATTGGCAGTTGAAGACCCTATTAAGTTGAGTTCTGAAGGAGAAACATGAAGATAGGAATGATATCATTTAATCCATAAACGATATCCAGAGGGTGTAGCACTATCAGAGGTATTTCCTGAAGAGATTGGATGCTTGCTTTGCCCACCTAGAGAGCCACCTCCAATGTGATATCAACCCCTCTACGCTAGCTAACTCAAGTGCAAGGGACCATGCTCCTATTACATCTTTAGATTATTGAGTATGTTTTTTTGTAGTTACTTCGTTTTATTTAGTAATCTTGTTGTGATATGTCACTGTTGTAATCAACTGCAGATTCTTTTTGTTCAAACTGTCTCTTTTTCTCTCAGCCAACAGATCTGATTTCCCTTATAGTGGATTGAGGCCAATTTATTCTTGACAAATGTTCTACCAGTAATTCAAAACTATTTTTGTTGAAACTTTGTCTCTTTTTCTATTGGCCAATAGATATGGTTTCCCTTGCAACGGATTGAGACCAGTTTACATTTTATGTATCTTAAATTTCGAAGGTAATGAAAAATTTAACTCACAAAAAAAGGCCACTTCATAAAGTAATTTATTTGTAAAAATGAGCTTATAGGAAAAAGTTATTAAGGAAAAATATTTTTTTCATCAACATCCATCAAAAGATGGGTAGACTTCAACCTACCATGTGGCTCATGTTACCATTAATACCCTTCTTGAAAGGGACAACTTTCACATCTGAAGTCTATTTTCCATGAAATTTCTTATAAAATAGTCTATTTTTTCTAGAATTTTCCATCTCGATAATCAGTTTCATCCTTTGAAGCTATATTATATGCATACTTTAATATGGCCACTCAAAGTGAACTTTTGCTTACCAATACCAACTACCTCTCATGGAAATCCACATGGAAAATGTACTAAGAAGTAAAGGATTGTACTGAATTACCTTGGGACAAGAAATGACCCCCCATTAGGGAAATTTTGAGGTAAAAAATGGGCCTCCTGAGGATAATAATAAAATAATAGTTAAAATTACAAAATAAGAGTTATTATTTTTTAAAGAAAAAAGAAAGGAAAGTACTTTTTTTATTGTGTTTTTTAATTATATATCCTTGTAGGCTTACTCAAATGTCAAGTATAAAAACTCATTGGATGCAGTGTTAAATTTTGCGCCCAACGAGTACCTACTTTGCATACTTCTGAGTAAACACACATCTAAAAAATTTGAAAATACATGAAATGTTTTCATGTGTTTTCAAATTGTTTCGATGTGGTTCATACTTCTATTTTTTCATGTATTTCATTTTTTTTCAATGTGGATATACTCAGAAGTATGCAGAGTGAGTACTTATTGGATATGGAATTCAATTTTGCACCCAATGGGTGTATACACTTTACATTTGAGTAAACCTATAAGGAAATAAGTCAAAAAAATAACTATAAAAAATAGTTTTCTTCTTTTCCCTCCAATATATTTACCCTTGGTGTTAACATCATCATCTTGAAAAATATTGGTTCGTATAAAGTCTTTTGTTTTGAGACCCATTTTTTTGCTCAAAATTCCACTAATGACTAATGTTGATAAGAGAACCAAATAGGATAACATGAATGACAAAGCACGTTGATAAATCCAAATGTCCATTTCTCCTTATTTCTGATATTCAAGGAATCGATGACCTAAATGCAATCTAGGAAAAATTGAAACAGATATTTGGTGAACCTAATATTATTAGATTTGACCATTTGAAAAACATATCATGACTAAGTCTTAATGATTTCTCTTGCATTGAAGATTATTTATCTAATTTTAAACACTTAAACATTTACTTCTTGACTTTCAAGTCGAAAAAAAGGATAAATGTTGCATATATAGTATTCGTTCCAAGTTTGTCTCTATATATTTTATTTTTGTATCTACATTATATGCCACTAAAGAAGATTTGGGGGATTCCTATCAAAAACCCTCTCTTAAATCGTTTTGTGGCCCTATGAATAGAAAACAAGATAAGCTCTTTCATATTTGAGTGATTAGCACTGCAGCTACATCTAATAAGACCCAACAAAAAAATAAAACCAAGCATCCAGAAAAGCAACATACTTGAAACAACAAGCAGAATAAGGGTCCCAAACAGTCTCAACTAGCCTCTACTCCTAATGTGACAAAGGACTAAAATCAAAGGGTAATAAGACTGACAAACATTGTAATGATTGTGGGAAACATGGACATGTGGATTCAAAATGTTTTAAAAAGATGGAGGCCTTAGAAGCAGCAATGAAGAAGCACAACATGGGTCTTGATTCTTCTTCTAACACTTCTTCTCATCATGACGTGCACTTTTTGTTTCAGGGTTCTCCTTCAATGTAACATATTCTTCTTTTGATGAGTGGTTTATTGATTCTGGAGCATCTTATCATATGGTTGAGGATAAATCCCTTTTTCCAACTCTTAATCATTGTAACACCAAAAATTGCATTGGAGAAGATAGATCTCTTAGTGTTGTAGGGTTTGGAACAGTGCAAGTAAATAGTGGCCACTTCAATTATGTATTGTGTTCCAAGTCTTTCCTTGCAAGCTGTTATCAGTATATCATATCACTCATTCAAGTAAATGTAAAATAGTAGAGTTTTCACCCCACCAAGTTGTAATTAAGGATTTAAAATATGCTAAGCATGTATTTTCCACTAAAATAGTTGATGATAATACCCAATTACACAAGTTTCACAACTTTGGATCATCAACTTTTTCCTCAGTTTTTATTTCTCAGAGTGCTAACTTGAGAAAAATTTTACATAAGTGGTTTGGTCATCTAAACTATCACTCACTCAGCAACTATGTAATGAAAATATGGTGACTATACATCCTCTTGTTTCAAGATATGGTGTATGTGCCAAGTATGTTCTAAGTAAACATCATTGGGACAGTTTGACAAACATGCCTCGGCCCCTTTACATCTTGTTCAAAGTGATTTTACTTGTTCTTGTCCTATAAGGCCCCTATTGAAAAATAATATATTCATCAACTGCAAAGGTTAAGAAGATATAATGGAGGTGAATATGCCAAAAATAAATTCACAACCTATTGCACTGCATAGGGCATTCAAATGCAACATATTGTTCCATATACACCACAATAAAATGGTCTTGTTGAAAGAAAAATTCATACATTGATGGAAATGGCTAATTCCATGATTTAATCTAAAAGTAAATTAAACAATAAATTATAGGGAAAAAACAATAAATTATGCAAATTTCATAATAAATCACACTTCCACAAAGGCTTTAAGCAATATAACACCATAAAAAGCATGGAATAACATTAATCCATATGTAACCCACTTCCATATCTTTGATAGTGTAGCATTGGCTCACATTCCTCATGAGAAAAGGAAAGCTTTACAACCTAAAAGTGAGAAGTGTACTTTTGTTGGATATTCTAAAGATGTAAAAGATTTTATACTTCTTCAATCTCACTCGAGTGAAATAATTATTAGAAAAGATGTTAAATTTAATGAAAATCTCTTGGCCATATTTGGTGGGGTAATCTTTTCAGCGTAACTTTGAAGAACACTAAATATTTCATTCTAATAGTTTTTATGGCATCTATGTTAGGAGTGAAGGAGTTGCTTGCAAGATTTATACAACAGAAAGGTTCTACAAGAAAAAATCACGTTCCTTTTGGTTCTCATCCTACTTAAAAGTTGTCAAACTAGATTCAATGACAAAAGTTTAATAATTTCTTGAACTACTTTGAGTGATGGATATCTGCTTTGTTTTGGAAATGATTATTGTTGCAATGTTCCCATACTACAAAAGTTATGATAATAGAATTATCATAATGGAACACATGTTACACTACCAAAACCCCTATTGTGGTGAATTTTGTCTTATCTTTTCAATCCTCTTTTCAAATTTTCCAACAGAAAATTTAATTAATCCAATTTGTGTTGCTAGAGTCTCCACATGTGCCTTAAGTCTTGGAATCTTGGCATCAAAGATAGCAAGGATGGCATGCTCTATGGCTTTGAAGTGATCCTCAAAAAAAATTTAAATCTCTTATAGCCTCTCCACTCACCTCCATATTTTGTTCTTATTATTGTTAATCTAGGTTGTCATTGATGTCAATAGATGATATCAGTGGTTGGGATAGAAAATATTCTTGAAGATGTCAGAGGATGATTACAATGGAAGACTACCATATCACTGCACTTGATGAAGGACTAGAAGACATACACATGATTACATGTCCTACCTTCGATAATTTAATGATGACATGACAAATCCCCAATTATGTGAAGCTTGATGTCCTAATGATGAAGACTACATAATGATGCTCCATTTGATTGATGAAATATCTCTGCACTATCTTAAGGACAGCTGACCTAATGACCCTATGTTGAAGAAGGAAAAGACATGGTGATGGTGATCCTACGTTGAAGAAGGCTAGGGCATGATTATGAAGACAATCAACGAAGAAATCAAACCATGAAGAAGCCCTACACTCAAAAGCATTCTTCCCTGCCTCCATTTCTGCACTCATAAATAATTAGTCACATTAAAAAATATTTTTTGCTACATTAGAGGCAAAATTCATTAATGAAACCTACACCATCTTGAAGAGCATATTCTTTCCTTTCCAACGAGCTATTACTCAGCCCGAAAATCCAAGCGGTTTGAAAGTTATTGATTTTTCAAGTTTAAGGTAAATTATTGTCAGTGAGCCGACCTAAGCCGACATGTGTAGGCTCATGCCTCATGGCCAAGGGATGTGTCCCTTCGTCAAAAAGAAAAATGAGTATAAATATAAGGTCATACTCCTCATTCTGCCCATCAAAATTTCGGTGAAAATCACAGAAATTCAGAGAGAAATAAGAGGAGGTGGAGGACTTTGAAACCTGTTTGGGAAAAAAAAAATTAGGCTAATTCTTCTATATTCTATTACAGCTCAGTGTACAGTCACTCCTATTTGAAAATCTGTGGCAGCTCCTGTGTGAAGAAGCTTGGACACTTGCGCCTTTTAAAGCTTGGATTTCAGACTTGTAAAAGCTCAATTACAAACCTAAAGAACAGTCATTTAAAAAAAGGCTCGGATTGAAAATTAGAAGTTCGGATTGCTGCCACTATTATGAAGTTCAGATTAAGGATGGTTAGGCAATCTTTTTTTGAGGTTACAATGACCTGTTGTAGCTCAGAATTAAGGGTTGGACAGTCCCATTGGACAATTCACCTCAACTCAGACTTGTTATGATAAGCTAGTTGTGGTTGTAAATCTTGGACAGCCACCCGAATTGTCTTGGACAATTTAAGGATTGCATCTTTGACCTTTGATTACAGTGTTATCTGTGAGTGGACAGAAACCTGAAGTGTACACCTTCGTGGAGATTTCAAAACAGTGAATTATCCTCAGCTCAAATTGCTGACCTATGTGTGGGCAGAAATATCTGTGGTTGGGCTAAACAAACTTCCTCCAAAAGGACAGTCACTTGAAGGCTCGTTGAATTGCTGATTTAAGGAGGTATAACAGCTTGGTGGTGTACTAACCTTTAAGGACAATCAAAGTGGTTGGACAATGGTTTGTGATACTTGGTAGACATTAAAACTACTCTTGGAATTGGTTGGCAATTTGGTGTCTCTTGTGGGCAAATCATTGAGCATCATTGAGGTGTGTGGAGATTTGAGAGTTGGAGCCTAGAACAGCGAATTTGGAAGCTTGAACTAGTGTAGCAGCCTTGGAACAGCGAATGTTTTTGGACAATGGAGTATTAGGAGCCTTGAAGCAGTGAAGTACTTGGAACTCTTGAAGAGTCCTTGGGGCAACATATTAAAGACACTTTAAAGATTTCTAGAATCCTATTGAATACCTTGAAGTTGCCTATTTGGAGTCAAACCTTGAAGTTGTTATTGAAGAATAAGTGCAGAACTTGGACAACTTATTGAACGTCTTGGAGCTGTTTGGGAGACTATGATGCATTGTTGATGTCATCATGAGGTAACCTTGAAGAGAAGTGTTTGGGTAACATGAAGAGCAGTGGCGACACCTTCATGATAAGATAAGGTTGTCATTGATGAAGTGATTTGGAGAAGGCATTTTTTAGAGTGAAGATATTGTCAGGGCAGATTGCAGAAAAGATTGGGAGCTTTGAAGATCATCAACTTATCTTGACAAATTGAAGCAGTGGGTTGGAGCCCTAGAGGATAGAAGAATACCAGGTTGGTGCCTGTACTAGAGATAAGGTTGGATCCCTAGAGGTTGGAGCCCTTAAGGTTGGTGCCTCAGAATTGACAAGGTTGGAGCCTTGGAAGTCTGAGTCAGTGCTTCGAAAATACAAGTTGGAGCCTGGGAGATTGAAGATCGGTGTCTTCATCTAGGGTTGGAGCCCTATATATCTTGTACTTGATTTATTGTAAAGAAGAAATTAATAAAAGCATTTATTCTTATTGTTCATTTTGTGTTCTAAATATAAGTGATCTAACTAGTAAAAATAACAATTGAAAAGAAATATTGATTCACCCCCCTCTCAGTATTTCCAACACTTATGTTCTTCTTTTGCTTCATTTCCTTTAATTTTTAATAGTCTCTTGTCTTTTTCTCACCTCTTATCTCTCTCTCTTTGGTTTTAAAATATTTCTTTGTTTGCCCCTTGGAGCCATGTATATAAACCTACATGTCAGTTATTAGAACCAAAAAGCACATGAGATATGTTAGTTTCGAAATTAAAAAAACCTCACATCATAGCCTATTTTAACAATTTCAATCGGAGTCGTCTTTGAAAATTTAAGAGGGTCCTAACTTAATCAAAGCCACATTTTCCAATGTATTTATGATGTTCATCACTTGTTTCCAATAAGGATTAACAGAGAACTTCATTCATAAATCGAGCCCAATCTGAGCATCAACACCGTAATTTGGAAAGTGTTTGGAAAAGGCCCCAATTGCAAAATCATAGCCAAATCACAAATTGGTCTATTTATTCAAACTAGAATTTGAAGCCTAATATAGGCAAGGATCTAATAAAAGGATCAGACCTAATTTTTCAATCCAGATGTAAAATTCAAGTGAATATAGGTAGAATACACCCAATCACAAGATCAAGCCTACTTAGAATGTTGATGAGAAAAAAATTTTACAAATTATAGGGAAAAGGCCTAATCAAAATATCAAGAGAGTAAACATTTTAAAAGATATAAAATGGCTTGATCAAAACATGGGGGATGACTTTGGTCAACAAAATCTGGATTTGGATCTCAATCTCCTACTGCTAAGTGAATAAAAAGGTTCCAGCATGGGGTATCTTACATACGATATTATGGGAACCGTTGGCGGACTCTAAATGAAGCGTAACAAAAAAGGGGGAGTGCCTGGTGTTCATATTACAAATAAATATAAGATGGATCAATTTCTAGAAAGGACTTAACTTCAAGCTAGATAGCGAAACACCCATAATTAATAGGGGCTGACTCTGACTCGCACCTTATTGAACAGCGAACCTGCTGGTTGTCTGGGTTTTCTGTGCGATACGAGGTGGGATGTGGGAATTAACAAGGAGAAAATTAGGTGAGAGAACAAATAAAAAGAAAATGGTCCCATTCACAAACTAGGGTCAATATTACAAATAAATATAAGATGGATCAATTTCTAGAAAGGACTTAACTTCAAGCTAGATAGCGAAACAAACCCATAATTGGCTCGTGGTTTACCCCGACCCCCCGCACCTTACCAATGTGCCGAACCGTCAAGTTGTCTTCGTGTTTTTCATACATGGCCGAGGTGGGATGTGGGAATTAACAAGGAGAAAATTAGGTGAGAGAACAAATAAAAAGAAAATGGTCCCATTCACAAACTAGGGTCAATTCAAAAATCAAGAACAATAAAGAAATCCAAAATGGCCAAAACAACCCAATCCAAAGATCAAACCCAATCAAGGGCTAGGGTTGCAAATCCTTTAAGTGAAAAATCAAGAGGTAAAAGGGAGACAAAAAGTAGACCAATTCCAAGATTGAGAATCCTCACGGAATAAGAAAACTATATTAAAGATAAAAAGATCTAGATTTACAAATTATGAAGAAATAGGGTCAAAAAGAAGGGGAACCCTACAATTCAAAAAAGAAGGATACTCATTTTGAGAATCGAATTAATCAAATACAACTCACTTTTTAAAGGAGAATGAAACAAAGCTTTGTTTTGAAGAGATGGAAATCAAAAGAGCTCAAAGCCTTGAATTAACGTGAAAAGGGCATTCCCTTGGTAACGAATAAAAGTAAGGAACAAGACAATATGCAAATCAAGAGAGAATTTCATTCAAATCGAGAAAAAGAGGGGAGCTAAGTTTCTTGAGAAAACATCATATTCAGAGTTCATTAGGATGCTCACCAATATTGGCATGATTCACAAGGATCTGAAACAGTTTAATCCATAAAATTGTTTATTGGCCTCCAATGCACTGAGTAGCTTGCACTCAATAAAAATGTTTATTTCACCTCAAAATAAGTTTCATGTCAATGAATGATGTATTTTTAAAAGAAGGAAGTCAAAAGAGCTCAAGGCCTTGAATTAATATGGAAAAGGCATTCCGTAGCTCAGGACAAAAATAAGGAACAAGACAATATCCATTCAAATCAAGAAAACAAGGACCCTTGAGTTTCTTGATAAAGCTTGGGACTTGTTGAGACTTCAGCAAGGCGTTCACTAACTAAGGCATAATTCACGAAAATTTGAAGGAGTTTACTCTAGGAAATGGCAAGTTGGCCTCCAATGCACCTAGCAGCCAGCACTAAATAAGAATGTTGATTTCACCTTGAAATAAGTTCCAATCCAATGAATGATGTAGAAGATCTTGAATGCACCTAGAAAAGTTGTGTACCACTTTTGATAGAGTCAACACTAGCAAAATCCATAGAATATAATAGCATTTAAACTAGGATGCAAGCAATCGATAAATGTTTGGAAGAGCAATTTTCCAACACACTTTATTATAATTACACAACACAAAAGAAAAGGTCAAACAAATATCTAATTGATGCAATTTCAATCAGCAACATAAATCACCAAGTTAACTTAAAGAAAGAGTTTGACAAGGCTCAATTAAAATGTTAAAAGTGGGGACCCAATTGGACAACTTGATGCATTGTTTGGGCCTCAATACCAATTTTTTTGGTCACATTTATTCTCATAATCAACCAATTTATTAAAGTGCTTTGTGAAAGGTTTCTAGACGTAATTTCCAACATTCTTCCCCAATTTTTGGAACCATGACAACCTTCTCAACTTCATTGGCATTTCCTTTTTACATTCTATGCTTGGCCACACCAATGAATGGAGGGCTTAATTCACTTCTCCCAAGGTGTCATTTATCTTGTCCAGGGGTCCTCTTGTTACATTAATTGTTGGTGTAGCATTTTTTGATTTACCATCATCATGAGAGACTAAATATGAAGCCATCATTGGTTGACCCACAAGACCAAGAAAATCACTTTGATACCATTGTTATATAATACAAGATAATAGTTTATGTTAAAACAACACTTCTTAAGGATGTTTATAGATGTGGCTTTGCTTTATGTTATCCCTAGTTACTGAAATGCAATATGTCAATATAATATAAAATCAACAACACGGCCAATTTCTAAAGAGTTATGTCACTTATGTTCCCTCTTTAGGAATTCCTACATATTGAAATGAGATATGCCTATATGATGATGTAACACTTTACTAATTAAGGATCATTAAAACATTGTTATGAGGCTATTAAAAGACTACTCCCAAGGACTTTCTTTAGACCATTAAATGACTTTTTGAACTAGCGAGATCACTACCATTATCATTGAATGAAAATCCCAACAATCTAGATCTGTAAATAAATATGAAATCTAGGCTACCATGTCATGTTCCATGGGGATGTCGCTTGGTGATATGGGATCAATAGAGCTTTTAAACCATCAAGCCTTTGGAGGACAAAGTTCCAAAGAGGAGTTTTGACATTTTGAGAAGAATTCATATTCTTCTATTATTTACGTAGAAGAATATGAATTCTTCTTGAAATGTCAAAACTCCTCTTTGGAGCTTTGTCCTCAAAGGCTTGATGATTTAGAAACTTTAATGATCCTGCATCACTTAGAATTGGTAACATGGTCTCTACACTCCCCTCACCTACGAACACCCTTTGTACAACAAGTACTTTGGTACTTCATCAGGGCATCCTCTACAAGACTAGGAATGCTATGATAGGACACCCCCTCATAAGCAAGTTACATAAAACCAAAAATAAAAGTAACAAACAAATATTTTTTCTTTAAATAAAGATAAGGGACCCAACACTTTCATTTGCATGATCTTCTCTATAACCCCCTCCAATACCCCAACTTGTGTTTTCTACCTACAACCTATTAACCTAAACATTAAAGAGGTTGAAGCCAGATTTCCATAAACAGTGAATTATCTAATAAATAGTAATGTAGGATTTGCTACCATTTATTAAAAAAAAAAAAAAAGGGCCAACCATTAGAGGAAATTTGAGGTCTAAGATGAGCCTCCGCTAAACCAATAAAATAATATTTATGAATTTTCAATTCACTTTTTGCACTACAATCCATATAACCATAGTTAAATTCAATTCAAAAGTTGTACCAAAATAAAATAAATAAATAAATTGTATTGATGTGACTATAAATAAGAATGAGTTTTTCAAGAAAAAGTCATTATCATTGAACAACTAATGCAATTGTCCTTTGTACTTAAATAACTTAAAATAAAATATAAATATAAATTTATAAATTCTTAATTATATTATATGTTATTAATTAAAATTTATATTATTTAAATTGTATAATAACATGTAATTAATATACTATATAAAACAATATAACATAACATAATATAATATAATAAATGTATAGGGATATACATTGTTTCTTTCAAGAAATATGAAATGACAATAATATATTTTTATTAACAAAGTGTGAAATGACATTTATTATGAGTACTTTACTTTGACTTTAAAAATACTTAAAGCACTACCATGGTTAACTATGTGTTTTTATCCACCATTAAGAATGTAACAAATAAGTATCTTTAACTCAAGCAATGCCAACTCAACCATTAGAGATGATGTCATCCCCTAAAATGTGATTGGTTCTCATAAAATGAATTTTGATTGTACATTTTTCTTAGGAGGCTCATTTTAGACCTCAAAATTCCCCTAATGAAGTATTCTAGAGGTCAAAACTTGGAGCTCTCAAGATTCTCATTTCCTCAGCTTGGAGAGCTCTCAGGATTCTCATCAAGATTCTCATTTCCTCAGCTGAAAAAAAAAAAGAATAATACTATTTTTAGTTTTGTTCCATTTCTCTTCTCTATTATTTTTTGTTTGGACAGGTTTTAGTCATTTAAAGTTTAATTGTGACGAATGTATAACTATATAATGTATTGCATTTGGTTTTAATTTGGGCATTCAAAATTATATAATTAAAAATGTAATGGTCACTGTATTAATTACCAAATTCCAAATTGTGAAATAGATAAACAAATGATATATGATGTGTTTTAATTATATGGTATTATTATGCATAAACTAATCATTTGATTTGTATAGTTGATATTTTGGATTAATATTGTCTTGATTTTATATTATTAATTATATATAAACTGACCTCTACTATTATTAATTATATATTTTGCATTTATTATTCTTTTATAATTTGTAATCTATAATTTGTTACAATTTTTACATTTAATATTTTCTGTATGATCATAATGGTGGGGCACCCAAACACCTGTGCCATCCCCAAACAACCTCTATGAGGTTTCATGACTCTAATGTCCCCTAAAATTTGGCAATCTCCCCACATCCCTTTACATCCTATATGACTTCACATGACTCTGATTCCACCTGAAATTTCGGGATCTCGCCACACATCCCTAAGAACGCATTCCCATGTCCTTGAAACTGGTGGATATTGCATACTAATATAAATCACCATTAGCATCAAATTCATCACCAATGGTGATAAATCCAGTGATATCAAGTGTTATAGCAGAATATTAAATGATTGGTAGCAGGGAACTCATCAATTATAAGAGATTTCACAACAGAGAACCCAGAAAATATTCTCAAGACAAACATTAATGACTTTTCTGAAAAGGTGTGAATGCCAAATCAGGGTCAGAATATCTAAGGCAATACAGGCATCTAGTCTTTAACCCACTCACTGCAAGAGACCAAAACTCCACACATCCCTACTGTGAAACTTTGAAGAGATTCCCCAATGAGAGACATTTGGCCATTGTGATAAAGCTACAAGGGAGATGGCCGCCAAATAGTGAGACCCCTCTCCCCTTCCCCCAGTGGGTGTCTCCAAACATATTGACCCTTTCTAAGTCATAAGTTTCCTGCTAGGCAGTAATCTCAACCAGTCACTGACTCCCCTAAATCTTAAAAAATAAAGTTCCAAAGTAATCCGAACACGTAACCAATTCCCCTTCATATTAACCCAAAAAAACGGAACCATCCCTTTCATGTAAGACAACTTTTTATTTTATGTTTGAACCATCACTTTTTAAATTTGGGACAAACTATTACACTTTATTCCATAAACGTGATTAAATACCCTTATGCTTTCATGTATTCCAAGGCTTCCACTAGGTCTCTAAAACACCCTTAATAAACGCCCCACACCAAATCTATCCTGAACAGTAGTAACTTGTGTGGCCATTGCCCTACAATTTGAAAAATGCGATCACAGCTTGAATGACTAATCAAAATAACAAACTATTGTGCAGAGAATATTTCTGAAGTTAGTTAATGGCAATTTCTCCATATGATAAATGGTCCCCATAAAAAAGAATGGCTACCATATCGCTTTAGATCAACCCCGACACAAAAAAAGATACCGTACATCCACCTTTCAAATTAGTTGTCTAAAAAGTCTATGATTTGGACCTATATACCACCAAAATTGATCACATCACAACCTGAAAAGGTGAATATACGACTAAAATCAGTACAGAACATTTAGACAACTCCAAATTAACCCTCCATTTTAGCCCTGAGATAGATATTCTCGTTTAATCATTTAGATCATGGTAAGAAGTCTCTCCTTCAGCTTTACATAAAGCATATAACTATATTTGCTATATCCTTGGGAACTGAGAATAGAACTAAAAATTTGCCAGCTTATCCTTCGATGCCGCATGGAATACTCGTTCACTTAAACAATCATTACAGATCCAGAACTTGTGTGCCGTGATGACACTCCTGGTTAATACAGGAAAAATATAACACCCTGCAACCAAATATTCCCGGACCTTTCCCCATACTGATCAAAATCATCTCACTCTAGAATATCCAGGCAAATCTGTATGAAGTTAATGGGAGATGTCATATGCCATGCACTCAGACATCGCAGTTGACAATATCAGGTAAAGAATCAGTTAAAGATGTTTCATACCCAACCTCTACAACTATTTGAACATATAATGCAAGATCAAACAATTTAATAGTAGCACTCTTGGCCAGACTAGGCAGGTGCATCCCAACATAAACAAAACTCAGTGCTTCAGTTAAGCATCATTCATATCATGAAAGCAGCTACGGCACCAAAGATCTCTGCAACATCCAGAACCTGACAGCAACATTGAACTTCCAGTATTAAACATTAACATCAACTCCGGGTAATTTGGTACACAAACACAGCCACACAATACAAAATACTCGGTGTTCATTGGCTTGTAAAGGTGACAATATATTGGAATTAAAGAAGAATATTTGACAATTACTTTGGCCCAGATGGTCAGCTAAAATAAAACCACACAAGGCACTCTCGAGTAAAGAATAGCCCATGATCTTTATTGGGCTTTTGGATAACACTGGAATCTAGCATCTACAATTAATATAGGTGACAGCTCGACCACCTTATTCTACCTTGGAACTGTTATACAGCTATCTGCATAATTCGTTTTGACAAAAGCATTTACATTTTACAATGCCTAGAGGAGAAGAGAACCAGATGTTGGTGGATGTATGCTCTCACAAGAAAGCAGTAAAGAGTATCTAGTATTTGCAGTGCGCAGCTGCATAAATAACACTCCTTGAAAGACAATAAAATTACACGTGCCTCAAAAGCTTGCTCCAGAAGTCTAATGATGCACACAAAAAACGGAGAAAGCTAGAATCTTAATTTAGCACTAAGATCGCCATGATGATCTTGAAGGTGGTCGACTTGAATCTGCTGGCAGTGATGATCTTCGGGGTTCATCTGATCTCTGTGCCTCCTAAAACAGAAACAAAAAATGTTGTTTAAAACCCAAAAACAAAAACCATAAAAGAAAAAGAAATAAAAGCCAAGAATTGTAAAAGATCTAGATCACAGGATCACAAACCTGTGCAGTGCCTGATGAATTAGATCGTCGTGTCTGCCTTGTCATCTGTGATTGTGATTTGCAATGTAAGCGATGCTGACGTTGCATGTGCTCAAACTGCTGCAACCTCATGGTAAAATTGATTCCATTAGTTCCATTGCTGATATCTGTGTTTCTGTCTCCATCTTCAACATTCTGTGAGCCACTTGGAAGGGAAGGAATATGAGACAAGATTTGCGCATAGGGATTTCCTGAAGCCGTTCGCCTAATTGCATTAGCACTAATGTTTGGAAGTTCACCACTGAAGGTGTATGCTGGAACTGTCTTCAATCGTGTCCTTAGAATCTTGAATGCAGCACTTTGCTAAGATTTAATCAAGAAAATTAGATTGGTATCAAATAATAAAGGTATGGTAGCCAACAGGATAGAACTAAAATAAAAAAGATTTGAAATATCCATTTTCCAGCAGAAGAAAAACAAATTTGGAGAGTAGCAACCACAAACGCCAGTGGAAAAGGACATAAAATACAGGATAATGTTTCCATGACTCCAATATACAGTTCAATCAAATCAAATTAGCCTAGCAATGATTATCTTCTAGACATCAACTTCAGCCAAAATATGGCCTGCAACATGCCAAAAGCTTCTACAAAAAATACGGCAAGCAAATAACATTTAGCCAATAAAACACACATTGACATGTTACATACCAATGGTCAGTCATAATTCACACTTATAATGTTGCTCTACTAATCCAAAATGAAAAATGATGTGTACATTATCAGTGCCAGTATATGAACACAGTTTTTAACTGATGGGTTCCTACATATAGGAACAATCACCTAGTCTGTCAGGCTATTGGCAACTTGGACCAGTTGTTATGACAACGACCCAGGTCCAAATCCTAGCATGCATGATCTTCCCTTGCATGGAGTTTTCCCAATGTGGCTATTGATCTCTGACCTTGTGTTAATTAATGATTGTAACATGGTGATGTAACCTTCAGGCAGACCAATGCTATGGCACTGGAAAGGTACTAGCAACCGCATGTGTGGGCTGTTCTTATTTCCAGGTTTATCATCCAAAAAAAGATATTCCTGTTTTTTAAATATAGGAAAAATCACCCGCAGTATGTTTGCCTCTCGTGCTCTTACCACTATTGTCTATCCCAACAGTGGTGCGGTGTCTGTCGTTAGCTTTCTTGGTTTTCCTCTATTCATGACAAGGCAGAAACAAGGACTGCATTTATTAGCTTACATATGTTACAATTAAAGTTCCACAGAAGAACATGGAAACATAAAACAAACACTAAAGATAGCATACAAATATCAAAACTTCATATTAGCAGGAGCATTTTTGAATCTTGCATAATGGAGAGAAGATGCAAATTCATTAGAAACTTCGAAATACATGTGCAAAGTCCCGCCAAATCCTAGAAAGCATGATTCGAAATATAGTGTAAAATTCAGGTTCTGAACTATCCCAAGATCAGATGAAAAGTGGTTTATCAAAATCTCTTAACAGAAATCATTTAAACAAAGGAAAACTTCTAAGAAACCCCAGCAAGTATGGTGGAAAATTCAGAAAGGGATAATGATCATTCTTTTCATAATATAAAGCTTTCTGAGACATTGATGATATCCAGAAAAGTATTTCCTAAATCCTTGGTAAACTGAAAAGAACTACGGAATCTGGAATTAGAAAATTTGATTTTAAAAAGTACAGTAAGCCAAGTTGGGACTAGGAAAAACCATATTTACATGGAGCTTAATTTCGCATCTCATCCCCCCACCCAAAAAGAAAAAAGTAAATAAAATAATCCTACCAAAAAATGGCTAACTGTCTCGTTAAGTAGATAAAATTGTGTACTTGTAAATAATAAAAAATGCATGTTAACATCCTTTAAAACTTTACCTGATCTATAGAACCTCTTATCTTAGAATCAAATCAATTGGCCATATTACTAAGCACTGAGAATTTTCAACCCAGATCTGAGGACAGATAGTGGCTTTGAACCTGTGACCTCTTAGGAGGAAACACATGCTCTTAACCATTAGGCCCACTCAAGCTAAGAGATCTTAAAGTTAATCTGTCATTGGCAGAATATTGGACCCACAATTACACTACCTTGAATTTTCTAAATAAGTTAGAGACAGCTAGCATAGAGGTAGTGTCTATCCATATAAAATAAGTATGTTAAAAGCTTTGATGCAGCAGCTATCTGAACTACACGTCAAATATGCCAAAGGGGATGCTAAAGTAGTTCTATTAAACACCTAAACCCCCAGACTATAAGAGCTTCCTGAACAGTCCTTGCAGACCATAATTTCAGCCCTCACAGCACGGAGTATTATGAAGATGCTGACAGAAGATAATGTCTTCTTCAGCAAAGGTAAATCGGATAGAATGCCTGGAAAAGATGAAAGTAGTTCTATGAAGAATAAATTTGTTTTTACTGGAAAGAGATAAATTTCAGCGTCCTATTTGCTCAAAGGCAAAGGCATTACAAAGAAGATGCAGATAAGACAATGATACCAATGGATACAGATGGCAATGATGAAAAATAGACTATCCTTTTTTGATTGACTTCTCAGGCAGGTCTCCAAATAGAGGAACTCTAGAAGGGATGCTCAGTTAAGAAGCTTGTCTAGAAGAATTCAGAATGAATCTCCCTTCCTAGAGAGGGTGATGTCAATCTGATAGAGCAGCAGTCATAAGTTCTGGATTTGGAGAAATAAAGACATGTAATTAAGCTACCAGACCATAGAAACAGCAAGCATCATGGATGGTTACCCAAGTGTCTCGGCTTTCAAATTATGAAATCATCTTTTAGTTGTCATGCATATTCTTCGTAAAAGTTGCAAGAACTTTAAAAGCTTTGTTATCAAAAATGTTCTCGTATTAAAGAGGGAGTAAACTGAAAAAATATTATTTCCATATTAAGGTAAGTGTTAAAATATCAGCACTCAAAAATATTAGAAGTCAAATGTTAATGTTCAATAGGGCTTAATAAAAGGCACATTGGTGTTAAGGAATGTTCCACCAAGTTCCTGAGATGGGAGGATGCAGGAATGTCAAAATGAATCCCAGGAATGTGTGGAGATACCCCCAAAAATTTTAGACCACATTCAAAATCCTCTTTCTGCTTTCTTCATTCTTCATTCACAGACTGAACGAAGACGAATTTTATGATGTTGAACTGATTAAGGTGAAACCCACTTGGAGAATAAGAGACTGGGCGAGGACAGAATTGCAAAACACCTGGATAGATTTTTATTGTCTGAAGCTATGATATCTGACCAGGTGAGGATCATGCAGTGTGTAGGATCAGGGGGAGAATCAGACCACTTTCCTGTCTTCCTTGTGTTGTCATTGTTTAGGGAGGAAACCTCCCAGCCTATTCTAGTTCAACCCTAATTGGTTGGAAAATACAGATTTTCCAAAATGGTAGAAGGGTTCAGCTTGTGGAGCACAGGAGGATGAAGATACTGGCTGAGAAGAGGCTGAATAGAAAATAAAAGAAAAGTCCTTTCATTGGAAAAAAGGAATGACAATACAAAATACTTTCATCAGTTCGCTACCCACACAGGACAAATGTGACCATTATATGGAAGTTGACTAGAAATGATGGGGCAGAGGCATCCACTTTTCAGGATCTGACCAGTACAGGAGCTGAGCACTTCAAACAAATCTATGAGGATGACAGAGTCACAATTGATGAGGTTACCATAATGACATCACTTTTTCCTTAGATTTTTCAAAGAGGACAATGCAAGATTACTTGGGCAAGTATCCGAGAAGAGTTACATTCTGTTCGTCACTCCTTCAAAAAAGACAACAGTCCACGGCCCAATGGTTCGCCAAGTGTTTTTTCCAGATTTTATTCAGATCATTGAAGGGATTTTATCGAGGGTCATTGAAAAGTCTGGAGTATCTGAGAAGATGCTTGCCATGTTCAATGCCACTTTTATCCTTCTGCAACTGCATAGATAAAATTGTGGCAAAGATCACAGCTATGAGAGTTAAGAAATCTCTATCAGCTTATATTTCAAACGAACAGTTTGGAGTTCTTCCCGGGTGACAGATTCACAAAGCTATTCAAGAAGGTATGCAGTATGCACTCAATAAAAAGCAAAAAACCGTAGGAGATGGTGATTCAGCTAGATATCTCAAAGGCTTACTATATGACATGTTGACTCTATTTGAGGATGATCTTAAGGTCTAGTGTGCAGTTCATTAACTCGGCGATCAGCTATGTGTCCTCAGTCTCTTTTTCCATTCTGATAAATGGCTCAGCTTCAAATATTTTTAGGCCCAGGAGGAGTCTAAGGAAGGGGTGTCCATTGTCACCATTGCTCTTTCATATTGTATTGCAGGGGCTGACTATTGCTTTGATAGAAGCTAAAAGAACATGAACTTTCAAGATATCGGAGTGGTAAATCTTTGTTTCTTTCTCATTTTCTATTTGTGGATAACATATTTTTGTTCTGTGATGGTTTGAGAAGGGATGCACTGAAGCTAAAAGAAATTAGTGATCTATAATGGTCAGAAACCACCATGAAGATAATGTGGGAAAGTCTACTGTCTCATTCTTAGGCATTGGTGAGGATAGGGTAAGGTGTTGGAAAAATGTAACTAGTATCAGTCTTCATAATTATTTGGCTTATGACATGACGTAATCCTTATATCTGTCAAAAGAAGGAAAAAGAAAAATATTACAAAAGAAAATTTATTTTTATTAATCATGGGTTTCATGCTTGGGTCATTAGTCAAATAGGTCAAGGCATCCATTGCATGCCTATAAGGATTGTCCAAGGTTACTTGGGAGCGGGAGCGAAAAGAGGGAGCAGGAGCGACATTTTCAGAAGCTCCCAGTCCGGGAGCGAATCAGAAGTGAATTTTTATATAATATATTTGTTTTTATATTTTGATGCATATATGTCAACAAAAGCATGTAGAATGATGAATTAGATATTAAAAACATAAAAACATAGATTGAACCATATAACATCAATCATCTAGAAGTTATAATCTTCATCAACCACGTCCACAAGTTAGAAACATACAACATATTGAGTCTCATGATTCATCAATCTTAAAGTTTCAAGCTTTCAAAATTCAATATATAACATTTATCATCATTGATCACCAAAATTGTACCTATAAGCTAAGTGTAACCATTACTTAAAAAATATCTAACATGAAATGAAGCGTTATAAAATGAAATGAAATGAAACAACTTTCAACTTTCACGAAGCATCATATTCATAATTCATTACCAATGAGTTATAAACTTATAATTGCCAACTTCAACAAATATCATAATAAATATGAAAGAGTCAACAGTTATAAAAACTACTAGAAACTAGAAAAGACAAGTAAATCTATTATCCACTACTTCCTCTTGCCGCCACGAGAAATGTCTAATTTTTTAGCAGGTCGTGGTATTGGTGGCCTTCTAGGAGTCTCCTCCCATCGCATCACCAAAACTAGAATTCACACGCCCTCCACGTGAGGATGTAGGTGGAGCCAGCGGCAACAAAGTAACAATAGTTGGAACTCGAACACTGGCATGCATACTGGATGGTGGGGGTGGATGTGGCATGCCTGTTGTTGCTTCATCATTATCTGTCAGAAGTTCTACTTCCAATTCTTCTAGATGTATAGTGCCATCCTCCAAATTATCGTCCTCTGAGTTGTCCCAAATTTTATATGATAGATTATCATAAGCCCGATCACAATAATTACTCAACAACCTCAAGTTGTAGTGTACATAAACCAAGCTTTCTGCTCGGTTTTTATTGAGTATGTTTCTTCTCACATTATGGATGAAGTTGTAGGTGCTCCAACACCTCTCTGCAGAAGAAGTATTTACAACTTGTGAGAGAACTTTTTTTGCCAATTTTGGCAAAAATCCCATGTTGTCATATGCTTCCTACCATGTGAGAGAAAAATTTGTCTCTATCTTCCATTGCATGCAAAGAACCAAACAAACTAGTGCAATTGAAATATCTGCCTAATTCAAGACGCAGATTAGCATGCTCCTTGTCAAGGACCAACTTGTCTAATGCTTCCATATATCCTTTAGATACCTCTGGATCTGTATGGAGTTTGATCCTAACCCCATCCCCAGGTGCAGGTTGGCATAACCAAGATGGAGAATAGTATTTTGGCATAAGGATATACGCCAAGGCATGTAGTATAACATTAAGTTTATTCCACCGTGCACACACACAATTGTGAATCATTATATACAAGTTGGGATCATTTCCCTTAACAGTATCTTTTGTTTGCCCCAACATGTTATCCATCTGCTCATACACCTCCCCAATCACTGGCTTATATGTATCTGCCAAACGAATCATGCTATAAATGGGCTTCGTGAATTGCAAAACTTCCCTCACACGTGCCCAAAGCAGACCATCAAGAGCGGTCTCCTCCACCTATTCAAAACCTTATCTGTCAATTGTTGTTAGACCCCTGTCCTTTAATACCTGCCAGTGTGGACTTGATACCATGCTAGCCAATGACTCTGTTGCCTTCAAAAGGCACCTGAAGGTGAGGTAATAGCTAGAAAATCTAGTCTTCACAATCTTCAACAGCTCCAATCTTGAGTGACTATGGAAAATCCAATTGATATTGCTATGATTTGTAATAAATTTTATCAATTTTTTGTCTCTCTTGTACAAATCACCAATCCATTTGTATTGAGGTTGTTTGTTTTTAATAATATCATGCATCAAAAGGTTCATTGTGTGAACCAAACACCCGGACCAAAATATGTTGGGGTATCTATCCTCAATAATTGCTCCCACTACCTTACAATTAGTAGCATTATCAGCGATGACTTGGACGACATTGTATGGCACAATACATTCAATTGTTTCAAATAATGGTTCTACAATGTTGATGTTGGTCTTGAACTTTTCTGAGTAATCATATGCTGAAAGGAAGATTTGCACCACTAACAGCCACAGCAAGAACACTTATCAATGGCTTGCCTTTTACATTTGTCCATCCATCAAATACAATGGACACCCCATGCTTATTCCAAGAATTTGTCATTTTACTCAAAGAATGTGCTAATTTTTCATTCCACATCATTCCTACACCCTTCGTCAAGGAAATTTGATATGGTTCTACGCCTTAAAGAGATGTTTGTTCCTGTGCCTCCATATCCACTGACATGGGTTGAAGTTGATGGACTTCTTTGTGCATGATGATGTGATTGTGAACTAGGTTCAAAGAAACCCTTTGATATTTTAGATTTGTATTGGGCTTCCTCCTCTTCCCTTATGTATTTGGCTCTATCTGTTGCTAACACACTGAAGCAAACAAAGTTCCTTCTCAAGTTAAAATACTCCAGAAGAATTGGAATATGAAAATATCCATGAGGATACAAATATTATATTAGATAGTATGAATAAATGAATTGATTGAATGTTACAAATGAGGCCTACTTATATACCTACGCAGGTGCCTCTTCACGAAAGGTCATGTCTCATCAGACATGGCCTTTCAACCTAATTACTAATTAACTAATTAATCATTATTTATATTATTTTATTCATTACATTGCCTTCCTCCTCAAAAAGTTGTCCTCAAGCTTGTTGATGAAAGGCCTTGATTTCTTTTCCTGCTACGAGCATCTTCTCGTCTCGGGGAAGTCATCCTTGTCGATACAAGTTGATATGATTCTCTAAGTGACAAACAAAATTGTCGCACTAAGAATGGATCAGAGCATCCTAAATCAATCTTCTGTGGAATCTTGTGCTGACTGGCAACTTGTGACAAATTATCACTTGAGCGGATTACACTGACATTAGTATTCTTCAAAACATCAGCTGCTTGTTTCTGTTCTGAATACGTAGCTTGATCGAGTTGTCTACTCCTGTGATTTGGATGTCGATAGGGAACCATTTTGGTTTGACTTTCCTTTCTTAATTGTGTGGAAATGTTTTGATTTTCTTTTGGCGATGATGTTATTGTGTTGGTTACATAACTTTCGCTTGAAATGTTCATCACTTGAATTGGAACATCTAAGTTTGTATTTTTTGCAACTTGCTTGTCTTCTTCTTGAGTTGTGACATTTACTGGATTTGTTTTACTGACTGGATCGTTATTTGATGTTTTTTCATCAACTTGAATTTCTACATTTGAAGGTTTTGATGCTTCATTTTCGACAAGTTGTTGCACCTTGTTTTCCAACCACTTCTTATCCTTCTTCAGCTTCTTAATTTGCATTAGTAATTTGTCGTTGTGGTCCTTGAGGCGAGCAACTTATTCATTCTTCTTAGTGGTGATTTTGTCAACGTCTCTTTGCAAATTTTGTATTGTTTTTTTACTTTCTTGAATAACTACTCTTGAGATATCTAATATGTCTTCCAATGTTACTGAATTCGGCTTCACTGTGACATCTTGTAACGTTATTTTTTTCTTTTTGTAAGAAAATGTCAAAAACTTCTTTTTCGTATTGAAGATGAATGACCCTAGTGATTCCATCCAAAACGAACCCAGAACTATATCACTATCGTTGCAAAATAAGGTTTTAAAGGTGAAT
Source organism: Pinus albicaulis (assembly GCA_034641835.2). NCBI lineage: Eukaryota > Viridiplantae > Streptophyta > Pinopsida > Pinales > Pinaceae > Pinus > Pinus albicaulis. The sequence goes on along the minus strand of CM076575.1, from coordinate 1,166,674,816 downwards.
TGCGAGACAAAGGAATACTCCCCAATACTTAGGTGTAAATTCCCTATGTTGTATTTTTTATCATTTGCGTTAAATGAATTTGTTTCAGTTATATTTGATTCAAGGATCACTAATTGGTTGGCACATTTAGTATTAACATAATTATTCTTTTGAGTAAGATCGATAGATATGAGAACTTCCTTACCCTAAGTGACCCTTTGATTTTAATTAGCACATAGACACACATACTATAATTTTTAGGAAATCTTTCCTCTTTCATTTCCGATTTAGACTCCATTTTGCTTCTTAAATATTAAATACTTTTGGGATGAACTTAGGGTTTTTAAAAGTAGATACTTCTAATCTTTATAATAAAATATTACTCTTCCTCAATTTAAGAAACTTTCCCTTTAATTTGAAAACTAGGGTTACATTGCCCCTTCCTTTTTATGGCTTAAATATAACTTCCACTTTCTTTTTTAATAAATACCCTTGGAATTGTATTTATTTAAGCTATCCCTTTTATTTTAAACATCAAATTTCTTTATACCTTTTTCTTTCAATATTTTATAATATATCTATTATTTACCTTTCTCCTTTATATACTTAGTACTTCCTTATAATAAAAGTGGTAATTATAAATTATCTTCTATTTTTAACCCCTTTTTATTTGTATGAAAGGAAATATTTTATTTAAATCACCCTTTGTATATATAAACTTAATATCAAAGTCTTTATATCATATATCACCCTTTTAAAAAAATGGATCTTCGATTAATATTTAACTTGTCGATCAAAGCCACCTTGGATAGCAGCGTATCCTATTTTTCCAATGGTAGGCAGATTACTGTAAAGACGCGTCGAGTGAATCATATGGCCACAACAATTAATTTTTTTATAGTGAATCATACTAAATTACAGTGTCAATGGTCGCGACTGATGTAGTGCAGAGTTTAAGGTTGTTATAATTTCTATACCGGAAACAATACTGCCTAGAAAGCCTGATCATTCCCTTCTAACCAGAAACATGTGCTATTTCTTAGAGTTTAGCAGTGTACTTGTAGCAAAAAGAACAGATGGCGGCAGAATTCGTATGAGTAGGAAGCCGACTTAACTTCGATTGCGATTTTCGTTGGGTGGGCTAGAATGCAAGCAGAATGGAACAGCACATCGGACGGAGATGCGTAGAAATGTGAAGGATGGATGCAGCAGTAGCTCGGTGGAGAAATAGGGAATACCAGTGTGTACGGCCAACCACGAGTTTTTTTTTTTTTTTTTTTTGCTTCTCCGATAGACTATGTTTAATTATGAAATCTTGGTTTAATTATCAAAGGTCACAATGTTTGACCTCTTTTCAATATAATAACATTGTGATCCTTCCTCGTTGAAGTTATGTGAGCCACAATTAGAATGTAATTAAATTCAAGTCGTAAGGCAGATTTTTTCGGATGGCAGTAAGGAATGCTACAACATAGTGTGATTGGCGGTGGAATGTTCGACTGTCGAATGGAGTAGGGACATCGGTAGGGTGATTGGGTGTGAAGTTTTCATTGGCTAGCACTGGCAGCAACAGTTACAGTGGTGTGTTACAGAAGGTGTTCTATCCGCAGAACTGCCTTAGGTGACACTAGTCGGGGGCGGAGCAACTAGTCGTTGATGGTGGCAACGTCATTGAATGAAGGTGCAGTATATATATATATATATATATATATATATTATTATTATTATTATTATTATTTACTTTTTTTGACTTTTTTTTTCTTCTCTCTTTTTTTTTAATGGCCACAGGCCTCTGACGAACTCAGCAATGGAGAAACTGGTAGCAAAACACTTCGACAGCAACAACATTGACGAATTTTTGATGGCCAAGGGCTTGGATTGGAGAACGTGGCTCTGTGCAGCGTGAGCGGCCAGAAGATCAAACTGCTCTGATACCAAATGAAGCGAACAAAGTTCCTTCTCAAGTTAAAATACTCCAGAAGACTTGGAATATGAAAATATCCATGAGGATAGAAATATTACAAACGAAGCCTGCTTATATACCTACGTAGGTGCCTCTTCACGAAAGGTCACGTCTCATCAGACATGGCCTTTCAACCTAATTATTAATTAACTAATTAATCATCATTTATATTATTTATAATCATTCCTACACCCTTCGTCAAGGAAATTTGATATGGTTCTACGCCTTAAAGAGATGTTTGTTCCTGTGCCTCCATATCCACTAACATGGGTTTAAGCTGATGGACTTCTTTGTGCATGATGATGTGATTGTGAACTACGTTCAAAGAAACCCTTTGATATTTTAGATTTGTATTGGGCTTCCTCCTCTTCCCTTATGTATTTGGCTCTATCTGTTGCTAACACACTTACACAAGCATTGATTCCTATTTGTTTATCTCCATCACATGGCCTTTTCCCACAGAGGTGCCTTCTGGCACGGGTGTATGGAGGCATGTAAATTTAGTGGTTCCACCCCCTTTCCCTGCTTCAGGCCTAGCAACATATTTCCACAATAGGGTTTAGTCTAGTTTAGTTTTTGTGCCCTCATCATCTCCACTCTCCTCTTCCTCCTCACCAAGGTACTCCTCCTCTGCAGGGTTTTCATCATATCCACTATAACCCACCTCTTCATCCTCTTCATTATGTACAACCCTCTTTCTTCTACTCACCAACACCATAATAACAAAAAAGGAACCAACAACAAGAGAATGCCAAGCCATATAGCCATGATGTTTGAAGTTTTGAGCCTACAAAAAAATGTAGGAATGGGAATGTGAAAGAGAGAAGACAACAATTTCATTTAGCAATGAACATTTAAAAAAAATGTTAGATTAGGGTGTAGATCCTACCTCTTTGACCTTCAATCCTAAGCTCCAATCTCCCTTGCAAGCTCTTCAATCTCCCTCCTCAACTCAAGCTCCAAGCTCTCTCTTGCTCTCCCCAACAAACAGAAATTAGATTGCAAACTTGAATTGTGACATGAGGTTATGAGATTGAGCTATGGACTTAGTAAATGGCAATGAGGTTCAATGAGGTTCACCGAACCTTTAAAAAAAATAAGTTTGCTGAATTTTGAACCTGAAGATTGAAGTTCCACAAACATTGTGACATAGATGTGGGGGTGTGCTTCCCTAAAAGGGGTACTTTTGGGTGTCCCCCTTAGAAAAGGGATGTTTGTATGCATCCCCCCATGAAAGGGGGATGTCTAGGCATCTCTCACCCCACCCAACCCCACAATAAAAAATAACAATAATCATAACTATAATAATAACTAAAAAAATTGCCTATAAAGGCATTAAAAAAATGAAAACACGTAACAATAAAAATTCTATATATAACCACACCCTCGCCCATGTGGCATAGAATGCACGATGACAAGGTGTTCTATTAAGGCACAACATGGTGTAAAAGTCACTGGTTCATAACTATGTGGGAAAAAATCTAGCCATGCTAAGGGTGTGATCCCCAGTGATTTTGACGGCTTAGATGTTGATTATTCAAGTAAATGTAGACTAGTACTTATTTCTGAACACAAATAATTACTATTGATGATTATGTCTTCTTTTAGCATTTACAATTTCATCAAGCAATTATACTTCAGAAATTCAACTATTAACAATAGAAGGAAAGAAGAGATCACAATGAACAAGAACAAGACAAAATTTACCCTGGGAAAACCAACTAGGGGTAAAAACCCAGCAATCCTTCCTTTATAGAATCAATCCAACAAGAGAGACAGCAAAGTCAAGATGATAGACAACTGACAAGCATGGATGGCAAGCTCAACCTCTCACCAAGAATCCAAGTCAACCCTCACAAAATTTTCCACAAAGTCTCCATGAATAACTCCGCCAAGATCTAAAATAGGTTTGCTCCAAAGGGTCAAAATTCGGCCTCTACCTTAGCCACAAAAGTTCAATCTTGATCACAAATGAACCACATAAAGTTTTGGATTCTGCCTCAGAAAGATTCCACAGAAACTCACACTGATCTCAGCCTCCTGTACTTGCTTGAGTGAGGGCAGAAAAAGTACTTATACTTTTGATTTCGGCCTCCTTGACTCCTTGTATTCCTTCGTAGAGAACAGAGATATATTGCTTATTATGTGTGATGCAAAGTGCCCCAAGAGGGAGGATGAATGTCTCCTTTATATAGCCATCATGAGGTCGAATGGATGCCATAAGAGGTTGAGCCAACTTGAGCATTTAGAGGAGTCAACTTGGTTTCTTGTGGAGGAAAAAAAATTAAAATTAAAAATTAAAAATTCTTCTTTTGCAGAGGTCATGAAGAACATGCCTTTTTCTGATTCTCTTTTTGACAAATATATAATATTTTCTTTTGAGCATGAAGAACATGATTTACATATAAATATATCAATGATTAAAATATACATTATGAAGACCAACCATAGTTACAAAGTTCAACACTCCCTCTTAACGAGGGAGATATTCATAATGATTGTCAAGAAGTTCTCAAGTTGATAGATTCTATAAGGAAGGATCAAGATTAAGATAAGCATCATTATCGATATCATCACCAGCATCAACCACATTGCCATAACCCAGTTAGTACCCCTGACGTATGGCACATATGCATCGTCTAGTATCAACCAAGAGGCCTCAACAAACAAGCTCACTCTAGAAAGAGATCATAGCATGATGCAAAAACAAGCGCACACTAGAAAGAGATCAAAGCACGATGTTGTGAGGCTACAACCTCTAGGACCATACTTCATCTAGTGATCAACTGACACACAGAGTATGTCTTATCCTGGCCATTCTCCCTTATCAGGTCAGAATACTTGACATAGGGATAACCTCCCTAATCAGGTCAAAGTACTTGACACGGAGAATGCCAATCCACCAGACCATTCTTCCTAATCAGGCCTATGTACTTGACACAGGGATAACCTCCCTAATCAGGTCAAAGTACATGACATAGGACGAATGTCAGTCTATGACACTATCTAATCTGTCAAACCATTCTCCACTCTAGGTCATATAGACACAGAGAATGAGCCATCCTCCAACCAAGGTCATATAGACACAGGGAGAATGAGCCATCCTCCAACCAAGGTCATACACACATAGGGAGAATGAGCCATCCGTGACGCCATCTGACCAATGCTCCCTCTCAATGAGAGAGCATTCTCCACAAGTCCAAGTTTGTACCAAAAGTACACAAACTTCTCTCTAGAAAGAGGCTTTGTAATAATATCAACAATTTGCTCATCAGTGGAGATGTACGAGAGCTTCACAGCTCCCTTCAGCACCATGTCTCGAATGAAGTGGTATTTGATCCCCAATGTGCTTCAACTTGTCATCTTGGTCATCACCAACACTGCAAGTAACCTTTGAATTCATAATGCTTCTCAACTTGCCAATCCAATTGTGATATACTCAGCCTGCAATCACAGATGACTGCTTCATGCTCATTCAAGAAATTATACCGAACTCCAAAATGAAGAAATATCTTGATGAATTTTTTCTATCTTTAGCACTCTCTTCTAAATCTGCAAATGTACTTCTCAAATCATCCATCACCAACTGTACCATGTTGGTACACCAACACATGTTGAGCAACATATCTAAGCTCAACCAAAAAATGCTTTGTTCCCTTCACTAGATCACAGATGCTTTTCGGTCACCCAATTTGGGATCTCCCTCTGAGACTGATACATATCTTGTTGTGGTAAACACAGATTGCTCCCTCTGCCACTATTATCTTTCAGTATATCAACTATCAATGATAGTCCATCATCACAAACTCAGAGGTCAACTCCTTTTGAAGTTAAAAACAAGGTTCCTAAGGAAGTCTTGACTACTGCTCTAAAGCAATGAACTCTTCTACTTTCATCAGAAAACAAGTCATATAGAATCAACCTTGATTCACCAATCCAAGTGTATCAAATCTTGTACAAAGCCTTATTTCTGCTTGAATGTATAAGACTTCTTCATGTACCTCACAAGCTTGAGGTAGCGCTTATGTACACTTCTTCTTTCATCACAGAAGACGATCTCTACATCTAACAAAAATCATAGAAATAGATTTTAACAAAATTGTACCTGACTTCATAAACTTCTCCCTCTTACTGAGGCAATCATTTTCTCTGTACTTCTATCCATTTCATCTCACTTAATTCTAGTCTGCATAGATCAATACATACTTCAATTCGCCTTTCAATCCAAATTTCATCTAGTACAATATTCCTCAACACAAGTCTTCTTGTCACTAGCTTTGCTTCGTTCTTCCATCTCCTGCCGAAGCATTTTTAACATGTACCTACAATTATCACTAGGAGGTCATGGAAGAACAATTATAACCATGCAAAGGATAGAAAGACAAAAGGCTAATTACTAGTAAAAACAACAATAGAAATAATCAAGGAAGAAGGATATAAAATACTTTTTTGAGAAAAGAAATGCCAGCTCCCTCTTAACCTAATCCTTCTTGCAATTACATCATTCCTTCCTTTCACAAGCTAGGGTTACATCTTTTAGCAGAAATATTGAACTAGGTCTAACTCTAGGGTTTTATCCACAGACCCCAAATGTTTCTTATAAAGAATTCTAGATTTTATAGGGTTTACTAAATAGTTCTAAGAAGAGATCGATATGACATCTCATTTTATGTGAGAGAGCCCTTCAGCTTCCTCTTGCTCCTAGCCTACTTGTAGTAATTCTAGTAAAATAAGTCCTTATCATTAGTTGCAAGAGCTTTTGTAGTATCACTCTTGGATTTCTTCTAATGAGGATACTCATCATCGTCATCATTGCCCTTCTTCTTCTTATCGTTCAATGCTCTGTGATTTTTCACAAGTTCTTTCTTTCCTTGTGACCTAGGTCTTTTACCTACACTTTTATTTAAAGAGCCAAACTTCTTTCCATTATTCCTTCTAGATTTTGCAACAAAAGCTTGAGATTCTTGTTCATCGAGACTTTGGATCTTTCCCTTAGCTATAATCCTAGATTCCTCTTGAGTGCAAGAGGTCCACAATTCTTCAAAGCTTGGAGTATCCTTTCTAGTACATATCCCAGCAGCAAATGCATCCCATAAATCTGGTAGTCCATTGAGTATTGTAGTGATCAATTCATATTCAGAAATGATTTCACCAATGCTTTGGAGCTAATCTCTTATGTGAGCTATCTTCATGAAGTAGGAGGCCACAAGTTCATGCTTTGACATTTTAATATCATAGAGTCGATTTCTTAAAGACATATTTTGGCCAATGTTGTTGATCGAGTACAAATTAATAGTTGTTGGTTCAGTACAAATTAATAAGAGTATCATAGACTTCATTTGATGTAGCCAATTCTGAAACAAATGGAATTAAATGATCCTTGAGATATTCAAATAGAATTCTTTGAGCCTTGACCTCAACCTTCCTAAACTTTGTCTTCTCTGCAGTATCATTATCATCTGGTTGAGGTAACTTGCTTTGTACATATTGCAAAACTTCATGTTCTTCTAGGAAAAGATCAATCCTCTTCATCCATGCTTTGAAGTTTGATGTTCCTTCAATTTTGTTTCCTTCCTTGCAAGAGGGAACTATTTGCTTAGAAATCTTGGACATAGAGATAAGAGATTTATTCCTTGAAAGAGAGAGAGAGGTTCAACAAGGAGTGATCTTCGAGTTTCTTTCTTCACCAAAGCCATGATACCATGCTAATTTTTTAAGTACAATGTAGACTAGTACTTAATTCTGAACACTGATAATTACTTTTGATGATTATATGTCTTCTTTTAGCATTTCCAACTTCTTCATCAAGCAATTATACTTCAAAAATTCAGCCATTAACAATAGAAGGAAAGAAGAGATCACAATGCACAAGAACAAGACAATGTTTACCCTCGAAAAACACAGTAGGGGTAAAAACCCAACAATCCTTCCTTTATAAAATCAATCCAACAACAGAGACAACAAAGTCACAATGATAAACAGTTGACCAGCATGGATGACAAGCTCGACCTCTCAACAAGAAGTCAACCCTCACAAAATTGTCCACAAAGTATCCTTGAATAACTTGGCCAATATCTGAAATAGGTTTGCTCCAAAGGGTCGAAATTCGACCTCTACCTTAGCCACAGAAGTTCGGTCCTGATCACAAAAGAACCACAAAAGGTTTCACATTCTACCTCGAAAAGATACCACATAAACTCGCACTAATTTCGACCTCGTATACTTGCTTGAGAGAGGGCAGAAAAAGTACTTCTTATACTTTTGTCTCTGGCCTCCTTGACTCCTTGAATTCCTTTGTAGATTGCAAAGATATATTGCTTGTTATGTGTGATGCAAAGTTCCCCAAGAGGGAGGACGAATGACTCCTTTATATAGCCATCATGAGGTCGAAAGGGTGTCATAAGGGGCTGAGCCAACTAGAGCATTTAGAGAAGCGGACTTGGTTTCTTGTGGAGGGAAAAATAAAAATTAAAAATTAAAAATTCTTCTTTTGCAAAGGACATGAAGAACATGCCTTTTTCTAATTATCTTTTTGACAAATCTATATAATTTTCTTTTGAGCACGAAGAACATGCTTTACATATAAATATATCAATGATAAAAATATACATTATGAAGACCAACCATAGTAACAAAATTCAACATTAGATGCCCTTGGGTCACAAGTTAGTTGTGTAAGTTATCTCAAGGCTCACATAACTAGCAAACAAAAAATATATATATAACCCTACGCTCACATTCTCTTATTTACATTTTATTCACTTCACTCCTTGTTGCTCAGTTTGTTTTTAATGTTCATTGTCCATTGCAAAATTTCAGTTTTAACTTTTGAGTCTTGACTTTAGCTACTAATGACCTCAGAACGAGTCTTTGACTTGTGACTCTTTATTATTCTTTAGTTTAAGTAATTTCAAATTACAATTATAGACTTCCGTATCTAGTATTTTGCTTAGTACTAATTAGATTGTAGAATGATGAACTTGAATCAATATATTAGTCTCTTACTATCGCTATTTCATTTATAGCTTATCAATCAATGTATTTCATTATTGAACCTGAATATGAATCTGACTCGTGTTTATAATAATTCCAATTTAAATTTAGTACAATTTTACTGTCTATTATTTGCATTGCACAATCATAAATTTGCATAGAATGAATTGTTATTGTTGGGATTTTACCATTCTTATTTTTATTTTATTTTTTTAGAGATGGGGACCCTAGCATCCTCCCATCCCCCCAGAATTTCTCGAAAATTTGGTGGTGCTTCCGCAATTCCACTATTTGCATCTCCCTGCTCTCAAACCACACCATCCCAAGAACATGGTGTAACATTGGAATTGAATACGAATCTGGATTTGGATCTAGATCTATCAAATGTTTGAAAAGCCTAAACATCAATACGATCTACTACCCTTTACAATCTAAAGATCTCGACATGTAGTTGCATCCTTATGCATAGACAAAACCCAGCCACCTGGAGTTACCCATTGGTGGTATGTAAGGGGGTAGACTTCCAAACCTGCCAGATACCTGTAGGTCTAGGACCATTAACCTATTCCATTTTGAGGAAAGATGAGCTCCTAGCTAATCAACATTTTTATAATTTGTAAAAAAATAGAACATAATAAAATAAATTAAAAATATGAAATTTTGAATATATAATATTAAGACATTATATATAATAACATATATATATATATATATATATATATTGATTATAAATTATAGTATAAATGCCCAAAGGGGTTGATCCAATGGCAAAAAGCGAGGAATTTTTCACCATTACGCAAGGTTCAATTCCCATGAGGACTTCCTTGGAGCCATGGGGGCACTTTGAGGTAGCAATGTGTGGTTGCACCACAGAGAGACCATATTAAATGGTTTGTGACTCGTGCACACATAAGTGGCTCAAATCCCACCCTCGCGTCCTATTCTGTTGGCCCAAAGGGATTGGATCTAATGGTGGAAAGCGAAGAGTTTCTCTCCATTGGGCAAGGATCAATTCCCATGAAGGCTTTAACTGGAGACTGTTGAGAAATCAATACTAGTAGGATGTAGGGTTTCATTCCTCTTTCTTGATAATTACTTGTGAATTATGCTGGCCTCTTTTACTTCTTAGTTAGTTTATCTTTCATCAAGCAATTACCAAGTTATATGTGTATGAAGATCACAAAAACAAGTGACACAAGATGTAGGTGCACAGCCACGGAAAAACCCCCATTAGGGCAAAACAGAGTCAAAAACTTTTCCTTCAATAGATTCAATTCAAGATGAGACACTCCCAGACTTCTTAGACCTAGACAAAGATCTCCTCCAACCACCAAGTCATCCCTTCCCTGCAATAGATGATCTTGACAAAATACTCCAAGTGATAGCTTCCCAACAGTAGCTTCAGTCCACAATTTCGGCCACCCAGCAGCAGCACTTCGACCCCAGCTTCAGAATTTCGAACCTTCCAGCACTTCTGTTATTTTCGACCTGCCTGCTCTTTTCGGTCTACCTGCACTTCTCGGTCTGCCTGCACCTTTCGATATGCATGCACTTCTAGGCCTCCCTACACTTCTCGGTCTTCCTGCACCTTTTGGTCTGCCTGCACTTCTCGGCCAGCTTGCACTTTTTGGCCTCACTGCACCTCTGTTATTTTCGACCTGCCTGCTCTTTTCGGTCTACCTGCACTTCTCAGTCTGCCTGCACCTTTCAATATCCATGCACTTCTAGGCCTCCCTGCACTTCTCAGTCTTCTTGCACCTTTCGGTCTACCTGCACTTCTCGGCCTGCTTGCACTTTTTGGCCTCACTGCATTTCTCATCCTTTATATAGGTGTTTTTTCCCTTTAGGCCAATTTGTCCTTCTTTGAGGCCAACTTGGTGTGGAGGTGACAAATTACCTTTTTAACTCAAAAATAATTATTTTTACATGATACAAAAGCCTAAGAAGGGTCTAATAAAGATGGTGATGACTCCAATGACTCAAGACAAAACCTAAAAGCCTTCAATGGAGGCTTTGACCTAGAAAACATTGACCCAAGCATGAAACCCATGATTTAATAAGTCATTTTTCTTTAATAATAAATTTTCTTTTTGACAAGTACAATTATGAAGACCGGAGCTAGTTACATTCTTCAACACTCCCTCTTAACTAGGGAGGTATATATCTATATATATATACAAGCACAAGAAAGATTTCAAAATGACATGAAGTATGAAAAATTCTAGCCCACTCAGTGCTGCAAACTAAATACATGAACTACGAAAAATTCTAGCCCACTCAGTGCTGCAAACTAGATACCTAACTAGGGTAATCAAACCGGGTGGGACTAAGATTGACTCAAACTTTCATCCAATATAGGTACCATCACGCTAACTCACTAACCATCAACCCAGGGATCTAGGTGTGTATCCAAGGTCAAAGCTCCCATACCGACGCCACCCTCCCTCTTCGAGATCTAGACATCAACACATAAGCCGGCTAGATGTCCTCCCAAGCATCCACCATTAGATGCTTCATCTCTCCCTATCAACTAAATCTGTAATATCGACCAACCTAAGCATGCTTTTAAAATATTCAAACTTTTTATTTGGAAAAGACTTTGTCAGCACATCAGCTACCTATTCATCTGTCGGACTATATTGCAGTTTCATGACCCCATCTTGTACCAAGCTCCTAATGTAATGGTACTTGTTGTTGATATGCTTCGTCCTTGCACGGAATACGAGGTCTTCGGACATCTTCATGCTACTTTGATTATCACAATTTATTACTTTAGGATCCAGAGGCTTTAGAAACAAATCTGACAAAAGTTTCCTTAACCATACAACTTTCGTTCCTGCTTCACATGCAGCAACGTATTCTGCTTCAGCACTACTTAACGTAACAGGATCTTGTTTTCTACTCATCCATGAAATCATTGTAGATCCCAAACTGAAACATCCACCAATAGTGCTTCTTCTATCAGTCTCACTTCCACCCCAATCGGAATCGGTAAAACATGTTAACTTGACTTCTTTTTCATCATACTTTTATAGTGCCATGTAGATATCTCAAAATATGCTTGGCAGTTATCTAATGATCATGATGAGACTCCAATTGAAATTGACTAAGAACATTTACAGCAAAACATATATCAGGTCTCGTATTTACCAGCTACATTAGAGAGCCCACCAACTTACGATATCTAGTAGGATCAACGAGACTAGAGTCGGAGCTTCTCAACTTCTTGAGAATTTTGATCATGGGAGTAGTCATAGGCTTGGAATCCATCATACCAAATCTCTGCAATATCTCAATTATGTATTTTCCTTGACCCAAATATATCTCTTCAGGTTTATGCCATACTTCAAAACCTAAGTAATAGTGCATAAATCCCAAACCTTTCATTTCGAATTTGGATGCCAGTATTTTCTTGCATTCTTGTATTTTGCGCTCCACACTTGTAATAAACAAATAATCCACATATAGTAGTATAATGACAGGTTCATGTTGGAATCATGATTGTCGTTAGACCAAAACCCGCAGGCATTAGTCTCTGCTACAATCGCCAGAGTTAGCATCCACGAGAGGCGATTAGTCCATGTCGCGAAACACAAGGGGAGCGTTGAACCCAATGTCCAACAATCTACCCCCCCAACGCGAGTCGGGTGAGTTTCGAACTTGAGACCTGTCGCTCTGATACCACTTGTTGGAATCACAATTGTCGTTAGACCAAAACCCGCAGGCATTAGTCTCCGCTACAATCGCCAAAGTTAGGATCCATAAGAGGCGGTTAGTCCATGTCACGAAACACACAGGGAGCGTTGAACCCAATGTCCAACAATTCATTCTTCAGCACTTAGATGTAGAGATTTACATCTGCGAAGCTTTTGACAAACCCAATTCTTAAGAGGTATGCATCCATTCTTGCATTCCATGCCCTAGGAGCTTGTTTCAAGTGATAAAGGGCTTTCTTGAGTCTGCAAACATGTGTATCTTTGTTATTTATTTCAAAACCTTTTGGTTGTTCAATGTATACTTCTTCATCAATGGTTCCATTAAGAAATGTCGTTTTGACATCCACTTCATGGATATTCCATCCCATAGTGGCAACAAGCAAATCCAAAGATCTTATAGTAATATACCTGACAGTAGGAGCAAAGGTTTCTTCATAGTCTATGCCTTCTTTTTGTGAGAAACCCCTTGCAACGAATATAGCTTTGTATTTGTTTGCACTTCCATCAATAGCATGTTTGATTTTGTAAATCCATTTTCAGGTGACAATCGATTTGTCACTTGGTCTAGGAACGATTTCCCAAACCCCATTCTTCATGATGGATTGATATTCTTCTTGCATTGAATTCTTCCATTCTTCTTGATGAGCAGCTTCTTCAAATGTAGTTGGTTCAAACTTCAACTTCTATTATTTTTTTCATATATGGTGCATATCCTGAATATCTCTTTGGTCTTTTACTTTATCTAAAAGTTCCTTTAATAGCTCCATGTCCTTCAGCATCTTCAAGAGTAGCTTTTAACCAATTTGGCATCTTCCTTGTTTCAGGTATGATCACAAGTTGAATAGGCTCACTTGGTCCTTCTTCTTCTTCTTCTTAGTTTGTAGTTGACTTATCATGATGCTCTTATTTTTCAAATAGAGGTATATCTTCGTCATCAGAATCAATCGGAATATCCTTCGATCTTTCATAAGCATGATTTTCATCGAATATAACATCCCTGCTCACTTCAATTTGTCTTCCTTCCTTAATGTAGATTCTATATGTTTTTGAAGAAAGACTGTAGCCAACAAAGATCCATTTAATGCTTGTAGAATCTAATTTTTTTCTTTTGTCCTTTGGAACATGGATGTATGCGCAACACCCAAAGATTCGAAGATGGTCCACACATGGCCTCTTCCCTGTGAATGCTTCTTCCGGTGTCATTTTCTCAAGCATTCTATGAGGACTTCTATTTGTATATATACTATTGTCATTGTTCCTTCTCCCCATAGAAACTTTGGTAGATCTTGATCAAAAATCATAATTAGTATACATTCTTCAAGTGTTCTATTTTTCCTTTCTGCAACTCCATTATGCTCAAGATTGTAGGGAACAATGAGCTCGCTCTTAATACTTACTTCTTTACAATATGCAATTAGTTATTTTGAAGTGTATTCCCCACCGTTGTCGGATCTCAAAGTCTTTATCTTTCTTTTAGTAAAGGTCTCCACTTCAGATCTAAATTCCTTCAATTTTTCAAATACTTCATCCTTTGTCTTGAGAAGGTAGAGCCATGTCTTTCTAGAAAGATCATCAATGAAGGTTACATAATAAAGATGGCCTCCAAGAGATTTGTTAGACATTTGCCCACACACTTCGAAATGAATGAGGTCTAATATTTCATTAGACCTTGTGTCACTACTTGTAAAAGGTTTCCCTATAATCTTTCCCAAAGCACATCCCTTACATACTCCTTCACGATCTTCCTTGATGTTGGGGATGCCCTTTACCACTTGATTAAGTGAGGGAATTATCTTGTAATGTATATGCCCATATCTTATATGCCATAGTTCGATAGGATTGATTTCCATGTGAACTAGAGCTTGAGGAGATGGTGTTATAACTCTATATAGTCTTCATTCATGAACTCCAATAACTTTTGCCTTATCAATGCTTGAATCTTTTCACCAAACCAAAACTTTACCATCTACAAAGGCAACCCTATCTCCTTTATCTTCCAAACAAGAAATTGAAAGTAAATTATTTTTCAAACCTGGAACATAGAGTATATTGTTGAGGTGTAGCTTTGCTCCATTTTCCAGCTTTAGTGATGTAGATCCCAAGCCCTTGATTGCATAATTGTTGTTGTCTTCTAGCTCCACTGCATGAGATGATGGTTCCTTCGATAGAATATGAAGATGTCAACTTTCTCCCCTCATATGTCTTGATGCTCCACTATCAATGATCCAGGCATTGTCATCATCAAGAGTACTTGTAAGTGCAGCCAAGAATCCTTCACTCTTGACCTTTCTAGATAAGTTGTAGATGAACCTTCCAATCCAACTTCCTGCAATTCTTATGATATTGAATCCCATCTTCAAGTAACTTGCCATAGAAGGAGTAACTTTTTCTTTCAAGCCAACAAAGTGATCTCCAACCTTCTTCGACCTTAGCTCTGATACCATGTTGAGAAATCAATACTAGTAGGATTTGGGGTTTGATTCCTCTTTCTTGATAATTACTTGTGAATTATGTTGGCCTCTTTTACTTCTTAATTAGTTTATCTTTCATCAAGTAATTACCAAATTATATGTTTATGAAGATCACAAAAACAAGAGACACATGATGTAGGTGCACATCGAGGGAAAAACCCCTATAAGGGGAAAACCCAGTCAAGAACTCTTCCTTCAGTGGATTCAATTCAAGATGAGACACTCCCAGACTTCTTATACCTAGACAAAGGCCTCCTCCAACCACCAAGTCAGCCCTTCCTTGCAATAGACAATATTGACAAAATACTCCAAGTGACAGCGTCCCAACAACAGCTTAAGTCCACAATTTCGGCCTCCCACCAATACAACTTTGACCCCAGCGTTAGAATTTCGGACCTGTCTGCACTTCTAAAATTTTCGGCATGTCTGGACTTTTCAGTCTACCTGCACTTCTCGGCCTGCATGCACTTTTCGATCTACCTACACTTCTCCGCCTCCCTGCACTTCTCAGTCTGCCTAAACTTTTCGGTCAGTCAGCACTCCTCGGCCTGCCTGCACTTTTCGGTCTACCTACACTTCTCGGACTCCCTGCACTTCTCGGCATACCTGCACTACTTCTGAAAATCGACTTTCTTGTACTTCTGAAATTTTGACTTGCCTTTATATAGGTGTTTTTGCCACTTAGTTAGGCCAACTTGTTGGGGACAAGGCCGCCTTGGTGTTTAGGTGACAAATTACCTTTTTGACTCGAAAAAAAAATTATTTTTACATGATACAAAAGCCTAAGAAGGGTCTAATAAAAATGATAATGACTCTAATGACTCAAGACAAAACCTAAAAGCCTTCAATGGAGGCTTTGACCAAGGAAAAATTGACCCAAGCATGAAACCCATGCTTTAATAAACCATTTTTCTTTAATAATAAATTTTCTTTTGACAAGTATAATTATGAAAACCGAAGCTAGTTACATTCTTCAAAGGAGACATGGGGGCAACTTGAAGTAGTGGTCGAACGTGTGGCTGCACCCAAAGAGACCATATTAAATAGTTATGTGGCCCATGCACATAAGTGGATCAAATCCCAACCCTGTCACCCATGTCCTCCTTTACTTAAGTTAAAGGATCTTAGCTCAAGTGGTTTGGTGAACAATTTGTTTCCCCAACTACGTGAGTTCAAGTCTCTGGAGACATGTTGTGACTAGCCCATTTGTGGCATTTATGAAATAGTTGTATCAAGTGTAATAGCGGCAGTTGATCTTTCAAAGTTACCAATACTTAAGAAATTTTCATTCTATTTAAAAAATAATAATAATATAAATAAATCATATCATCTTGGAATGCCCATATACCAAGGAGGTATGGAAAGAGGTGGAAAGAATGACAAGGCTGAGAAAGTTAGAAACCTTTGGGAAGGTGACCATATTGAAGAAACTTTTAGAACCTAGTGTTTTAGACAGGAGACATTAAAGATCAAAGCACCACCTGATAACATACCTGAGGAGTATGGCTTTGCCAGAAACCTAAATGTGTTTGATTAAGAAGATGCTTCACTTCTCAAATGTGCAGTCCGGGCCCTAAATATACTAAATACCTACCCACAGTTACAAGAAAAATCAATCACACATTCTTGGGCAAAAGAGGAAATAAACATGAACATCCCTTTGGCATTCTTTGATCGTGCATCACAGGGGAACCCTTTCAAGTGAGGTTTAGGAAACTATTAACTTATGGGAAATCTGTAATATTCCCAAATTTTCACATCATGTTTGGAATATTAGAGTCCTTGATTTTCTTAATAAATTAAGTAAATAAAAGGGTGGAGGGACCCACAAACCTCAAAGATGAATAAAATCCACTTTTAATGTGTGTATGTGGATATTCTAGATCTAGATCTAAAATCATGGACTAGTGGAGTAGCTCCATTAATGGAGATCATTTCTCATTTATGAGATAGATTATGGAGAATGAAACAGTCAAATAAAATCATGGATCTTAAATATAAAATCATGAGGATCTTTGATAAGGTCAACTGAGATCATCGTGCATTCAAAGAAGATCATGAAGCACTTATGATAAGATAGTGGAGGAAGTGATGCATTTAATGCACATATGATGGAGAGGGTGATCACCCCATGTGAACATGATGAAGGACATGAAGCAACAACACCGTCAAACATGGAGACTATGTCCACATGTACATCGCAGTTTTGGAGTGGGCCTAGGCTATGGAAGGCTCATGCATATAATGAAGGTGAAGGCACAATGGAAGGCATGATTTGGATTATTCATTACTTGATCTGTTTAGATCTAGATTTGTCTTAAGACATTTCTATGCAGGCTTGGGTTGTTTAGCAGAGTTTGCAGTGTTGTTTAGCACAGGGTGTTCCCGAGCGAGAATCCCACCTCTTTCTTTGAGTGATCTCTAAGGAAGAAGATTGTTCTTCATTCCTTATCAGGCATCAGTGCCATCTTTAGGAGGTTGTTTCTAGCATTCAGCTAGGAAACCAGTGGAGGATTCATCCTACCACTTTGTTCTTCAGCCTTTCAGAAGCAGCAAATCTACATCCGGCATCCAGGCCATTGGGTTTTACCTCCATGCAACAGCAGTCACCTCAAGGATTGCGCAGTCCAGTCCTGTAGATCTATTGGAGGAAGGAAGTTTCCAGTATTTCAGCTGGAAATCCTGTGAGGGATCATCTCGTCACATTGGATCTATTGTTTCCATCATTCAGGAGCTGATTTGACACATCCAACAGTAGGCTATTGAGCCTCCCTCTCTGACAGCGCAGTTTTCTGAAGCTTTTGTTCATCCAGCAACTATTTTCAGTGGAAGAGATTGGAGGAGCTAAATCTTGAGCTTTTAGCCCAAGGATCTAGTGAAAGGGTTAGCCCTTCTTGCATAGATCTAATTGTGCATCATTGCAGCCATCATATCATCAGATCTAGCTTTAGATCTGCATTGCCAGCAGCACATATGTGAAGCCCTAAGAGGGTGGTTTTCTTAGACTTACAAATCTGAGAAACCCTTTCTGGGTTATCTTGGAAATCCATCATTGAGCCCAGATCTACAATTTCAGCATCATCGAAGCTCCCATTCTACCTAGATCTAACTTTCTATCTTTCAGGCAGTTGCAGTCCCAACAGTTGCAGCAGGGACAACGCAGTTTACCTTCCAGCAGATCAGTAGTTACGCAGTCTCTCTTGGGAAATCATTGTAGGGTTATTCTAGGCCACCCTTGTGGCTTGAGTGTCTCATATTTTGAGCACTGTTGTACTTGCTTTTTCACCTCCAATATAATAAAATGACTCAGCTATTTCTGTGCTAAACTCAAAGAAACAAAACTTTAAAGGGAATATAAATATCTATTTCCTGCTTCTTCCATGGAAAAAGAAATTGTAATTTCATATATCCAGCAAATTTGGGATGTTTCTTTTTGTGGGGCATTTTAGGGTGCACCCCCAGCAAAAAGGGGGACTCCTGGGAGTCTCCCTTCTATTTTAATATAAATGGCCTGCTCTACGATCAAATGAGCCATACAATAACGTTAGCCAAATAGCCTCGCTAACAATACTAGCGACCATAAACTCGGCGTCAAAAAAACTCAGCAGTGTTATGAGCAAAGCCCAATTTGACCGTGATCGTAGGTTTGGAGGCAACATTGGTCGAACTTCTACTACCTCCCCAGGCAAAATAATAGGATTTCGATGCTAATCAGATAGTTTGCCAACGAGCGAAGTTTCAAATTCCTAGCTTTGAGCATTAAACTTTTTTTTTTTATTTTTTTCATTTTAAATTATTTTCTAGTTACTAACGCTACCTCTTCCTAAAAGCTGCTTAAATACCCCCCCCTCTATTTCACTCACACTATTCATTCGAGTTTCTTGCAATTCTTGAGTTGAGTTCGATGAGGAGAATTCAGAGAGTTTTTTGCATGGTACTTCTCAGTGAAATTATTTTGCAGATTTGAAGAGTTGATTGGTGTCTTGGAGAGTTGTTGGGTTGGCAGATTTTCGAGCTACTTCAAAGTTTTATTTTTTCCCCGACATCTCTGGGTTTTCTTTAGTGGTTTTTGCAAGTAGTGGAAGATTTATTTATTTATTTTGTTGGAGCTGCTACATAGTTGATTTCAGAGATTTTGGAGTTGATTTTCTCCAAAATTTTAGAGGATAAATCAAAGGCCATGGGAATCAAGCCATAAACCCATTGCAGACTTGAATGCTACTCATTCTTCATATGAGGATAAGGACGATGATCGAGATGATTATTCTGATGATGATTGATGGTTGACGATTTGATCATTGATCCGTTGTAGTTGTAGCTTGTAGTATTGTAGGTTGTAGTTTAATACTATGATCTAAGATGTTATTTTCGACTATAAAGGCCTTTTAGAGCCTGCTTCTTGATGTTTGTAACATTTTTGGTTCAACAATGTTTTGCACTAAGTGTTATTTTGGTTATATATGCACTATTACTTGCTATATAAATGAGAACTTTTGCATATTTGTGTATAAATGGTTTGGATTCATATGGATGCACATGCATATATTTGTTTTTTCTTTAAAATATGAATATTTTATGTGTTTTTGATAAACCGGTTTTTTTTTTCTGATTTTTTTCCAGTTCTAGTACGGTTTTGACCGGTTCCCGGTCCACAAGGTTTTCCGGTTCGATGATCGATTCAGTTCTAATAACACTGGCTCAAAGCAACTGATTTTTGCTTTCGACTAAACCACGACACAACTATTGAACCCAATTCGAACCAACACCCTAAAGTGTTTTTCATGTCAAAAGCACTCCCTGCCCAATCTGAATCTGTGTAACCTGCCAACCTCACTCCATCTCCCCGCCTATAGTCCAGACCACAACAATGCCCTGCACGTAGCGAAAAATGTGCTTTGCAGCTACCCAATGCACCCTCCTGGGCTCAACCATGAACTGGCTAAGTGTGTTCACTGCAAAGCATATATTTGGCCTAATATTGACCAAATACATCAAGTACCCAATAAGCTACCTATACAATGTGGGATCCACCAAACTAAAATCCAAAGCATGAAGCCTCTTCCAGTTGGTGATCATAGGTGTAGACATGGGTCTACAGTCTGCCATGTGAAATCTGCTGAACACATCCACAACATACTGCCCCTGCCCCAGAAAGATATGCCCCTCCTCCTGCCACACCTCAAGCCCCAAAAGTAATGCATCAGCCCAATGTCCTTCATCTCGAACTCCATATCGAGATCATCCTTGCAACCACTAATTAATCTCTCAGCCCCAATAATGAACAAGTCATCAACATATAGCACAAGAATGAGCGGATGATCCCCTACAACAATGTAGTATAGGTTCGGATCTGCATCACTCTTCGTGAAACCCATCTACTACAAGTAAGTATCAATCCTCGAATACCAAGCTCTCGGATCTTGCTTAAGTCTGTAGATTGCTCGCCTAAACCGGCATACATGGATCTCTCGCCCAAGTACCTCAAAGCCTTGTGGTTGCTCAACATACACCTTCTCCTCTATAACTCCATTCAAAAATGTGGTCTTCACATCCATCTGTGGATCTTCCGACCCATTTCTGCAACAATAGAAAGAAGGAACCGGATAGAAGTGTACCGAGCTAAGGGAGCGAAGGTCTCATCATAGCCAACCCCCTCTATCTGTGAGAACCCTCTAGCCATAAACCTCGCCTTGAACTTCTCAATGTTGCCCTCCGCAACATGCTTGATCTTGTAGAGCCACCTGGAAGTCACAACTGACTTGCCCTCAAGGCTAGGCACCACCTCCCAGACAATGTTCTTAATGATAGAGGCATACTCCTCCACCATAGCCTCTATCCATACCTCCTAGCTGGCAGCCTCCTCATAGCTAGTAGGCTCAGAGTCAACAATGTTGGTAGCCTTAGCTACATAACTGCAAAAACGCTCAGGTGGCACACTCTCCCTGTTCACCCACTTCGAAGGACCAATGGACTTCGCTTCCTTCGAGGTGTCTTCAAGCGACTTGGGCCTCCCTCTTCCCTGAAGAAGCTTCCCCATAAGGAACCTCATCCTCTACCCCTCGATCTAGTGAACCTGAAGGTCTGCCAATTGACCCTGGTGTGCCTGTACCAACACCTGTCCTCGAAGAACTTGTTTATGTGTCAACTGAAGTTCCATGTGAACCCTGTACCAGTGGACTCCCTAAAGAAGTGCTCGGTGAACTCGCCATTGGTGCCCCAGATGTCACTGACACTGAAGTACCTCCTGTACCAGTCGATTCAGAACCCTGAGGTCCTGCTCCATGTACCTTACCTCCCTGCTGAGGAGAAGTCTGTGACTCTCTCTCATCATACTCCTGTGATCTCCGATAGGCCCTCTCCTCCTCGAACTTCACATCCCTCCTAATCACCACTCTCTGTTTAGAATAAATGAAGATCCGATAGGCGTTCGAACTCTCGTTGTAACCCATAAAGATACCCTTCTCTGCCATGGGTTCCAACTTCGTCCTCTGCTCCTTGGGGATATAAGAATATGTGAGACAGCCAAAGATACGAAGATGTCCCACATGAGGCTTCTCTCCAGTGAAGGTATCCTCTGAAGTCATATTCCCCAATACTATGTGAGGACTCTTGTTTTGAAGATAAACAGCAGTATTGTAGGCCTCAGCCCACAAAAACAAAGGTAACCCGTGATCATGAACCATCGCTCTAGCAGCCCCAACAATAGCTCTATTCTTCCTTTCAAACACCCCATTTTGCTGGGGGTTGTAAGGAACCGTGAACTCTCTCCTAATGCCCTCCTGTGCATAGAAGTCCGAAAACCCACCATCGATGTACTCACCACCATTGTTTGACCTCAAGGCCTGAATTTTCCTACCTGTATGCTTTTCCACAAGAGCTTTGAACTCTTTAAAGCGACTGAAGATCTCACCCTTGGTCTTCAAATATATCCAAGTCCTCCTAGAGTAGTCATCAATGAATATAACATAATACTCATAACCACCCAAAGACACATGAGACATACGACCACTAACATCAGTATGAATCAAGTCTAGTATACCTGTAGATCTGTTGTCGCTCACTGGGAATGGTAACTTGGTGTAATTTCCCAAAGCACACCCTTTGCAGACCTCATAACGCTCGACACTGAAATCAGGAACTCCAGTAGTGATCTCCCTCAAAACTCTCAAAGCTCCATGATGCATATGTGTGATCCTCCGGTGCCATAACTCGCACAAGTCTCTACTGTTGGTGGTACTAGTGTGAGCGCTACCAAGTGTGCTCCTCACCAATGCTCCTGCGACTGAAAACTGAACCTGTATAGTTTCCCAAAGCATACTTCAATCACTTTTGCCGAAGTTATGGAAGCTCCCCTGGGATGTATCAATACCTACCCTCCTGAGAAAGTGACGCCAAACCCCTTCTCCTCCATAGTAGACACTGAAATCAAGTTCTTCTTCATCCCCGGAACATACAAAACATCCATGACCTTCAGAGGAGGAAAAGACTCCCTCTCAAAGGTCACAGTCCCCACACCAACAGCCCTCACAATGCGGTTATCTCCTAGTACAATCTCAATATCAAGTGCCATCTCTGCAAGCTCTGAAAAGAACTCGCGTGCACCTGTCATATGGTGGGAAGCCCCGCTATCTATGTACCACACATCGGATGATGTACTCCTACTAGATGTAGAAGTAATAAATGCAAAGTCCCTATCAAATTGTGAAGCAAACTGCTCCAACTCCGTTGAAGCTGCAGTACGCTTCTTCCCCTTGTTTTTTCTCTCAGGACACGTAGCAGCATAGTGTCCCATCCCTTGACATGCCCAACATTTGACTTTGGACATTGAAACAACAAAATTGTAGGCTTGTTGACTTAAATGTAAAATTACAAAAGAGGTATTTGTAATATTAATTTATTAGATAAAAATGTATAAGTGATGAAATGATTTTTTAATGATACAATGAGGCCCTACTTATATACCTAAGCAGGTGTCCTTTCATGATTGGGCATGTCTTTTAGACATGACTTTTCACTCAACTAATGACTACTTAACATTGACTATTTCGTATTTACATTTATAGTTTTATTTTTATTTATTTATTTGTTATGAATTATATTCATAACATTGCCTCCTTCTTCGAAAAGCTTTGTCCTCAAAGCTTATTCAATAATAATTCCTTCATATTGTGCTTATCATCTAGACATATATAACTTGATGTCACTGGTACTTCATCTTGTATAATTTTGCAGGTGATATTTTCCTGAATTTAGGGTTATCGATTTTTTTTAATTACGTTTTTTTAAATAACTCAATCACTGATTTTATTTTATTTTTTTATAATAATACCTTTTTTTTAACATAGATATGTTTAATGTATGTCACCCCCAATTTGTCATCCAACCAAGACGACACGACCCCACTAAAAAAAAGTGTGGCGGATCATTGTTCTCAGCCCACCGAGAGTCATGCTGCAAAAAAAGGGTTTAACTATGTTGGGAAATTACTCAGAACCGCAGAGAGATGCATGTGACTTCTGCGATCTCAAGCCATGAAACCCCACGATAGGTTTGCACCTTGTTAACAGGAATCTCACCGGCTGGAAAAACTTTTACCTGCAGAGATGGTCAACAGGGTGGCATCGTGTGGGACGAGGCACTGTCTGAACAACTGACCAGTGTTTTCAAGAGGTGATACGGGCAAAAAAGACAGTGCACTAGAATAGTTGTCGGTCTGCATTTGTCATATCTGTACCGTTGCCTTCCCTTTTCCACCATCCAGGCTTCGGGTTCCTTGTTCTGGGCTGGCAGCAGAATTTTGAGAAGTGTCGGTTTCCTTATCATCATCGCTTTTGTTGGCGATCAAACATTGCTCTCCAGCTATAACTAATTCATTTAACAAATGTTGCATATTTGTCGAGTTTAAGGCTTCACTGTAATCCACGAGAATGACCTCAAGGGCACTTATGTTGTTTTCAATTATTTATTGACGCATCTGTTGCTTGAGCTCAGTCTGGGGAATGACATTGCGAATGTCGAAGTGTTGACGGTTGTAAGGGTTAACAGCCACTTGTTTGTTGTCCCAAATCTTTTCGAGTGTTCTACAATTGTCAAGAATCTGAGCAGAGTCTTCAGTTAGAGGCAGTCGAATGGGGTCATATGTGAATTCAATCACAAGGTCGTCCACAAACTCTTCCGGAATACCATGCATAGAATTATCCATTTTTAAATAATCAATCTCACTCAATATGTTTCTATCTGAATGAAGCTCCCTCCCTCTTTTAACAACCTTGTCACAGACTTTAATGCAATCTTCATACTTCCCCATTTCCAAATAGACAACTTCTTTGTTTGTTAAGAAAGCGATATCTTCATCATCCAGATCCATTGCTTTTGAATAATGTTGAATAGCAACCTCAAGAACTTCCTTCTTATAAGCTGCATTTCCAAGTTCCTTTTCCTTCTATGCCTCTGCTTTCTCCTCATCTGCAAAATTCATTGGTTCTGGCTAATCTGGAGGTGGGCGTAATGGAAACTCCAACTCTAAGGGAAGGCCTACTGGTTTCTCCTTTTTCCTTTGTTCATCTTGTTGCTCTTTTCTGACTCATACCGATCCACTTCATCATGTATTATATCTTCCAGATGTAATCCCCTTTGTTCACTTCCTCCCTCCTTTGAAGCAGCCCTATCTGCACTTTGCTGTGGACTATGTTGAGCAGCATATTCAGGTTGTTCTTCCTCGCCAGAATAACCAAAAACATCACGCATATCTACTGTCGAATGGGTTACATGGTGACCATCACCTTGATCACTTAGTTCTCTAACTTGTTCAATTTCTCCACCCTCATCCTCTAGATCTTTTTGTTCATGAGATCTTTCAAGGACACTTAGACTAATTGCTTGTCTACTATTGGTTGTCTCTTTTGCATCATTCTCTGCTTCCCTTCCTTCACTCTCGACCCTTTGATCACAAATATCTCTTTCTAGCTCGGTATTTGTTCCTTCTCCTTTATCTTCAATATCAACTTCATCTTGATCATCATCTTGATCTTTTTTTGTTTCTTCACTGTCACTATCATCTTCCTTATTATCAATTTCCACATAACTTTTCTTAAAACATGTTGTAACTTTTGCACATGATTTTTCTAATTGCTGAAGCTTTTCTTGAATTTTTCTAATCTGCTTAATGCCTTCTAGACGTACATGCAATGGCGTATTGTGCAGTAAACAACATTCAAAGCCTTGCAAGATTATATGTGTGGCATGGCTCTGGTACCACTGAAACAACAAAATTGTACGCTTGTTGACTTAAATGTAAAAATACACAAGAAGTATTTGTAATAATAATTTATTATATAAAAATGTATAAGTGATGAAATGATTTTGAATGTTACAATGAGGCCCTGCTTATATACCTAGGCAGGTGTCCTTTCATGATTGGGCATGACTTTTAGACATGCCTTCTCACTCAACTAATGACTATTTAACATTGACTATTTAGTAATTACATTTATTTTTATTTATTTATTTGTTATGAATTATATTCGTAACAGACATATCTGTATCTTTCTTCTTCTTCTTCTCCTTTCCCTTAGCCCCTTTTGATGAGGCCCCTTTCTTGGCCTTCCCTTTGTTCTTCCCCCTGGCTGTCAAGGCTACATCCTCCTCATCTTCTATCTTCACCCCACCACTACCAGTCTTTTGTCTCTCATGTTGCACACAATCGTCCCAGAATTTGTCCCAATTGGGAAGATTCTCCCAAGAGGTAACAGCATCTCCAAAGACCTCCCAAGACTTAAGAAGTCCCGCTACGGCTATCTTTTCTAACTCTATGGATGCAATTACCTCACCAATAGCAGTCAAACCATCACATACCTATTTGACCTTGCCAAGATAATGAACTACACTTTCAGCCTTTGTCATCCTAATGTTCTTCAATTTTTCTTTGAGTACAATCTTCCTGCTCTCATTGGTACTCTGATAGAGAGTGGTTAAAGTTGTCCACATCTTATATGCATATGTGTTTCCTCTCACCTGAGGAACCACGTGATCCTTCAAACTCTCCATCAAAATCCTTTTTGCCTTTGCATTATTTTTTGTGAATTCAGCAAGTTCATCTGTAGCAGTAGGACGTACAACTTCTTTCCGCACTATGTCCCAAATTGTTGCCTCCTTAAACATTGTTTGAATTTTGTCCTTCCAAACGGCATAGTTGGATATCCCATCCAGTCTGTCCTCTATCGTTAAGAACATGGCCATGACTATTGTCCAAAATTTACAAAACCAAGAAAATGAAGAAATGAACTTTCCAGCACACCCTGTTGTCCCAAAAGTTCAATCAGTGTGAAATTTAACCTTGTTGTCCCAAAATATCAGTTTGTTGTCCAAAGCACTGTTTGTTGTCCCAAACTACGCTATGTTGTTCAAACCGCAATTTTCAACATGAACCTCTGATACCATGTTGAAATTAGATGACTAAAAAATTTCCTGCAATCCCAACCTGGTCTTAATTTCACCTTATAACTCCCATTCCGTTAAATGCCCTTTCCCATAAACTTACATTCAACATATAGAATTCTAGAAATGAAATTTTCAAATTAAAACACATGGACTGTCAACACATGCTAAAAATAAATATGGACATAAATAGACTAGCAACACATAAAAAAATACACAAATTTTTGGTCAACTTAGACCCAAGCAAAACCCCTTCAATCTTCTCCAGGAAAAACTTGTTAGAGAGCTCTTCAAATTTATTTATCTTTCAAGTTCAGGAAAATACATTTACAGACAAAACAAAACAGCAAAATACAACTTATCTCTTCAGCCTAAAACTCCTTGAAAATCGTGCCCACTTTGCCTCGATTTTGGTGCCCACTTGAGGTTGAAAATGTACTGTACGCACCCAGCCTGTAATGTATGTATTCCTTACTGATTATATGGATTTTCGTACCGCTGTACAAACTATACGGATTTTTTCCATTTTTTTTGGCTCAACAACTTCTCTCGAACAGCATGCAACTCACAGCATTAAATGTTGTTTGTACTATACCTTCTGTTCTCTTCTATGCCTTGATTTTTGTGCCCAACTTTGCCCAAAAATCACTCCTTCAACTTGCTGCAACAAATTTCTCTTACAGAACTTTTCTCAAGCCCTCGACCTCCTTTCTCCTATCTGCTCATGAAGAATGAATGAATGCAGTCGCTCTTTTCTTTTCCCCTTTTGTTTCCCTAAATGACTTTTGGGCAACCCTAAGATCTAATGGCTCAAATTCATTTAGATCAAGGGATGAGAATAAATGTGCATTTAATTCTCACTTTCTATTTTTTAACCCACCCATTGAATAAAGTATGCACATTGTATTTTATGTCTAAAGTCACTTTTCACTTTATAATTTAACACAATGTTGCACGAAGCAAGGACAAAGAGAGGACGTTTTTTGGAAGCGGGGACGCGGAAGCACCATTTCCAAAAAATCTAGGAAGCGAAGTGTCTCGGAAGCGTCTACTATATATATATATATATATATATATATATATTGCATTTATATTAAAAACACATCCAAAATACCATATTACTTGTAGAAGATATGGAAGCATCCATATTTGTACATAAATCAAGATAGATATGAACATTCATTGTACATTAATGACTAATTATTAGAGCATCAACCATTTAGATGCATCAAACATCTATAATCTAGATTCTTCTTCTCTTGTCTAGCCTTTGCCTCTACCTCGATTATCTAGGGACATTAGTCAAAATGGCCCAATTTTGATCAAACTACCTAATGCAAGCCTTAAAATATGATAGAAAGAACTTAACATGCTTGATCGATGATTCTGACTTGATTGAAATGTAATTTTTTTCTAACGACATGACAAAGGAGTTCAACAATTAACACCACCAACACTAGGGTACATATAGGGCTTGGTGCTCTTGATTAAATGCTAATCATATACCCTCATACATGATATAATCGAATGAAATGGCACCATACCATTGATCCTAAATTCCTAAAAACTGTTAAGTCTGCTGAATTTTGAAGAGGATATGAAATTCTATTTTCTCCATATGATGTCCGATCGGGTTGGAACCACTCTCAAACATCCTGAGTCGTTTCATGGTAATGTTAAAAATTTAAGTAAAAGGATGAAAATGAAAAATAAAGGAGAATGGAAACGGTGATCCGCCGTACGGAAACGCGGATCCAGCCGTACGGATCCAAAATTCCGGGAATCACAAATTTTTTTCTGAAACGCGTTTTGGTGTACAGATCTTGTACGGTTCTGTACAGACCGCATTTCGGGGGTTAGAGCCGAGAGGGGACGTTTCCTGCAACATTGATTTAACATTGACTTTACCACTTATAAAGTCACTTTCACTTTATAATTTAATATTGACTTTCCCACTTATAAAGTCACGTTCACTTTATAATTTAACATTGACTTTACCACTTATAAAGTCACACTTAGGAAAAGAGTTATTTTGGACACTTTTCCCTAGGTAGAGACTAACCCATGGGAAACCACTTGTCCAAGGTACATTAAAAATCAACAATAAAGTGCGTGGAAAGGGCTGCAATCAAAGTGCAAAGTTGCAGCACTATGACAAATACAAGGTCACAGGGTTATGTAAGGATATCACTAGAGAATAGTGTATACTATTCATAGTGTGTACTACTCATCACTATAGTATATACACTGTGCTGATATAATAAGTAAGGATCTCATACAGTCAAAGAAGAGAGAATACAAGTAGATATCGAGTTCTCTAGTCTTGGTGCACAATGGTGTGCAAGGAAGAAGGATCCGTTCAAGGAGTCAATGAAGTAGTGACAAGGTCTTGGAGGCATACAACAGTCAAGGGTTTGTGTCATGGTCATGGTACTTGTCATCTGAAAGTCTATAAGAAGAATTTCTTGTGGGTTTTCCTCTCCAAGAGGGAGAGGTTTTGGCCCTGGCTCGAAGAGCCTGAATTTGTGTCTCGTGTTTTGATAATTGACTTTATGAAAGACATTATAAGCTAAGAAGATAAGATATAAGTAAAAGAAGTAAGCTCATGTTAATTTCTGCATATGTTCTATGCAATTTCAGATTAGGACACAATACTGAAGAAGATAGAACATACTAATAGATCGATAGAAGACAAGCCAAAACAGAGATAAGAAATGGTGGCGTTACGGCGATCAGCAGGATGCTTCAACCAGCAAAGTCTCCAATAGGTCATTCAGCCAAACGTGTCACACATAACCCGTATCAAACTCAAATAAAAGAATACGCAGCTCCAACGCCATCAAGAGAGAGAATTCCTCCACAACAATGTGTGTCAAATGAACTCTAAGTCTCTCCAATATATAGGAATCTTTGGGGGTGTGTGACACGTCCTTTAAGACATTTAAGTCTATATTTTATTCCAAGCCGACCTAGCACATAAGTGGAATAAATTCAAAGTACATGTTCTGCTCATCCGATCGAGATGATCTTTAGATCAATCTTACACCTCTTCGAAAGAGGAATCCAATAAAAATATTGAGATCGTCATCTGAGTAGCACAACTCGGAGTTTGGACCTAGTTGTCCAATTTTAACAGCTAACAAGTAATTATCAAGAAGAGAATTTGAATTAATCACTGCCCCTCCAAATTTTCAACACTGAGGTGGTTTTTTGCAAACCATGGGCAGGTTCCCTCCTAAATCTGCGCCCTTGAGCTTATAAAGCATGTGTAACTTTCTATTTGCCTCACATCTTATTTCTAGTGTTTGCATATGAGAGCATAGACAATTCTGCAACAGCATGGAGTTTTGGAGCAACAGCGGCAAGTTTGGAGGTTCTTTTCCATCATGGAACCAGTTTGGAGTAGTTTAATGGAGTTGGCATATTTGGGAGGAGGCTTTCGCAGCTAGTTTTCATTCCTAGGTATGATTTCTCTCTTGAAAATTTCCAAAATTGATTGTTGTCCCTATTTTTAATTTTCTTTCACTATTTCAAGAAAAATACAGCCCCTATTTGAAGGCTAAATATGTCACTTTTTTGGTTTTGAAATTTACCTTAGGTTTTGCATTTTTCTTTTCCAATTGCAGATCTCTTTCAATTAAAATCTGAAATTTTATCATCCCTCATGGCACCAAAATCCAAAGATGTTGCATGGGTTCATTGTGATGTTGTTGATGGCACAATGTTGTGCAAATATTGCAAGCACCCAATTGCAGGGGGGGGCATCTACAGGTTGAAGCAACACTTGGCTAGTATAAGAGGCCTTGTAATTCCATGTGATGCACCAGATGAATGCTATGGCCTATTGGGGAAGGAAACCTTGAAAAACTTGACAAGTTTGAGGAAGCAAAGGCTAGGTTTAGAAGCTATACAATCATAATTTGGATATATGGTTGATTCATGTTGACCAATGATTTGAATTTTGTAGTAGGCCAACGGCCTAGTAGCTTGAGTTGTAGCATTGTTTTTGGACTCTAGAGGCCATTTATAAGTTAACCTTATTGATTATGTATTTTGTTGATGATATCTATTGCACTCTGTGCCATTTTGATATATGTACCCTTACATTGTTTATATATGAGCAGACTTCACATATTTTGTCTCTAATGGTTTGTAATCTTAAAAATAATTCTTTTTTCATTTAAAATTAATTATTTTATGTATTTTCTTCAATTCTGGTTTATTGAATCGGATTTTGTTCTAGTTCCGGTTTGAATCCTAGTTAGACAGGTGGCCAGTTCGAAACAAAATTCTGGTTTTTAAATCTATGATCCATAATGTTAGCACACGTTTTGATTCATTTCAAAGCTGCCCTCTCCATCATTTTTTCTTGGCCTCTAGCTACTTATGATTTAATTCTTTCGCATCATTTTCGCCATTTCTCTTTGATCCTTTCCTCATTTTGCCAAAATACTAAAACGTCCAGCGTTTCATTTCTTTCAAAACCCCTTTTCTTAATTTTTTATAGTTAAAAAGCAGCTCCGAGCACCCCCCCACACAACAAACCTTTAATATATATATCATATATTACATATATGATATCATATATATTTTCCGCACTTAACCGTATTGAAACCCTTACCTTTCATCACAATCGGTGTTTCTCAAATCCAAACTTATTACATATCACAATTATCGTCTCCTCAAAACCCTCCGAAATGTGATTTGTGGGATTGTTGGGACCCATTATTTCCTTTTGGTCTGCTTCATAAACTTTCGATATATGTTATAATTTCTTTATAATATGAGTCGGGCGATTGTATCATATTCCATTGACTTAACGTAATTTTTCATTGTCTGCTTTTAAAAATCCTTTAAATGGGACCCATCACCTTTTCACATCGTAAGATCGCAACATTGCTTATCTTTTTCCATTCACCTTCGCCTTTCCTTTTTCCCGATTGCGATATAAAGTGGGACCCTTTCCCTGCCACGTCACCTTCCATATCGCATATTGCAATTTCTATTGCCATCCATTCATGTTACCTGCCCCATTTCCCTGATCCCTGATATGCGATAAGTGTTCCTGTCACCGAAATGCGATATAACCTCTGATCCCCGAAATGCGATAAGTCCCAAACGCCCCGAAATGCGATAAAGTTTGACCACCGATATGCGATAAGTTTGACTCCCCGATTTTCTATATCACAAAACACAAAATCGATTTGCTCCTTCAAACAATCTCTTCACCCGATTGCAATATAAAGTGGGACCACCCCTCCCTGCCACATCATCACCCCCATCGCAAATCGCATTTATGCCCGCTTGTGCCTTATGTTTAAACGTTTTGACCCCGATCTACAATTGCGATATATTTACAAAGGGTTTTCTCGTCCCGCTCATAAAACTCCGCTATTTCTTTTAATCTGCATTCATCTCTATCACGACAAACAAGAAACCAAAGGAAAGGATTATGAGGTCTCCCCGTGTCAGGTTGTTCCTTAATTATTTCATTATGAGGTCTTTTAGGATCTTCCACATGGAATCTTCTTTCAGGCTCTCTATTTAGCTTCACAAACCCTTCACCTCTAGGGGAAGGAATCATAGCATAAGACCAGTTTATCTGAATACTTCCTCCTAGATCATAGGCCCACTTTCTAGATAACAACATACCCCAAGCATCCGGAACATCGACTACAACTATGTCCATAACAATCATTATATCAAGGTAAACCAATAAATGAACTTGTAAATCCTTGATTAACCCATGAACTTCAATTTTCTTAGAATCCATGGCACATATGTTGTAGTATGGTCTAGAAACTCTTAAATTAAGTTGTTCCATGACCCTCTTGGTCATGACACAAGTTGAAGCACCAGAATCTAGCATACAATTATTCAATTTATAACCATTAACTATCAAAGTAACAAAAAATGGTCGATGCTCCTTGTTATCTGTCTCCATTTTTTGCAGATATATAGGGGCGTCTTGATAAGAAACTTCAAGAGTCTTACATTGAGTAACATTAACATGTGGAACTCCTAGAACATCTAAAACCTTAGCCCTCTGAGTGGGAAGCTTTAACATCTCAGTGATAGGCACCAAGATCTTAGCATTATTCAACCATGCGCCCAAATCAATATTCAAACCAGGACTAGGATTAAAAATTCGAGGGGGAGTTTGATTATTACCTTGCTCTTTATCCCTTCTTTGATAAGTTAATCCTTTGTCCTTAGCAATTTCCAAAACTTGACCAGGAGAAGGCTTTTCACCAAATAATTCAATCATCAAATCCTTGTTATCTGACTCCGTTTTTTGCAGATATATAGAGGTGTCTTGATAAGAAACTTCAGGAGTCTTATATTGAGTAACATTAACATGTGGAACTCCTAGAACATCTAAAACCTTAGCCCTCTGAGTGGGAAGCTTTAACATCTTAGTGATAGGCACCAAGATCTTAGCATTATTCAACCATGCGCCCAAATCAATATTCAAACCAGGACTAAGATTAAAAATTCGAGGAGGAGTTTGATTATTACCTTGCTCCTTTGTCCTTGGCAATTTCCAAAACCTGATCAGGAGAACGCTTTTCACCAAATAATTCAATCATCAAATCCTTCTCATGATCAAAATTATTGATACTATGTGAAGATGTGAAAGGCCTAACATCTTGACTATTTTCCTTAACTTCCATCCAATCTTCCATAGACAAAGAAAACTCTTTACCAACAACATTTATCTGATTACTTGCCCCAAACATTCCACTATTCATGATTCTTTTAACAGTGGGACAAGTAACCTCTTCATGAAGAGCATCACAAGCTCTACAATAAGGTGGAGCTTCATCAACCTAATTAGTAGATTCAAGCGGATTAGGAGGTCTCTACTCACTAGGCTGGCCTTTTTTCTGCCAAGTATTATTACCCCGATTATTATTATTTTAATTCCTAGGTTGGGAATTTTGCGCTTGAGCCCTTTCCATTTGGACCAACCTAGACTGCAAAGTGTTGATTTCCTTAACATGGTCAGAGATTAATTTCGCTTGGTTAAACTCCATGCTTTCAAGCTTTTGCATTAACTTTTTCATAGGGTCGTCATCATCTTCTAGAGGCTCTTTATCTTTAGGCCCTTTCAATTTAGTCGCAGCCCTATCAAAACCGGGAATTTCAGACTTCCCTGAAGCCCTTTAATCATTTTCAAGTTCTTCAGCTAAAGACTGGCAAGACTTATAATCAAAAGTTTTAGCACGCCTTAGCTCATATGAAGTATCGGAATTAAAAGCATCAACGTAAAAATTCAGAAGAGATCCATCAAGAGGCTTATGAGTTTGAGATATTTCCTTAAGGATACCATTAAATCTCTTGTTAAATTCTTCAATCGTTTCATTCTCTTTCCTTTTTATGGTACTAATATCTTTTACCAAATGCCTATCTTCCCTTTTATCACCAAACTTATCCTTAAAGGCAACTATAATTGATTCAAAGGTATTGAATGAGTTATTAGGTTTTTCAGTAAACCATTCCATAACATCTTGCTCAAAGGTAAGAACAAAAAGTTTCATCTTTAGATCTTCGAAATTGTTATTTAAAACCGCATATTTATTCAACCAACCAGCGAAAGCAAACAAATGAGCATTGACACTAACCGCATTATTTCCCTAGAAAGTAGGTAATCTTTCCATGCCATGTTCAGGGTAATCATTGGGATAACCTCGAATGTTAGAAAAGTTACACAGGGCAAAGATATCCATGATATCTTGCTGAACAGGATCACAAAACAGAGAATGGATATCAGAGAGAGCTTCCTAGCCGAGATTAACAAGAAGTGTACGAGAAGAGAGCTTGTGTAATCAGACTCTCAAAACCCTTTCAGGATCTGGAGTAGGATTAACCAAGCTACTTGGATGTCTTCTAGTACCAATTCCTGTGAAAAATGAAGCCAATGGAGTCACCACTAGGACAAGAAGCTAACTCAAATACCTGAGATGAAAGATGAATAAACAGATGAATGTCGTAAAGCCAAAGTCCAATAAATTGGTCCCTAGCAACAATGGCAAAAAATGTTGTCGCACAGAATGTCTAGGCACCGCAACAACCGCTCAAATCGGGGGGTTGTCACCCTGATCCCCAATCTCTCTATTTAAGTTGTCTCCTTGCAAACTAAGGGAGGTAGACCCTAATGAAATGAAGAATGAGAATTGATTGGAAACCAACCAATTCAAGAGACACAGTCAAACAACCAAGTACTTGTTAAGATTTAACGAGATTTTATAGATTCAATTAGATTTGAAGTTTAAAACTAGTGCCTTGTGGAGTCAAAATATCTCGTTACGAAATTAAAATCAAGTAAGTGATAGGTAACTGCTGCCTAAAAGGACAATTATCTTGCTATGAAAATATCAATCCACCACGATAATATTCAGTTCCTCAATTAAGTGCTCAATTGATCAAACTGGAAGACAAGCTCATTTCAATAATACGATTCAACATTTGATAAAACACCTTCGTAATCATGCATCAACAATGTTCAATAAAGACATGCAATTTATCATTACTTGAAATATTCTCAAAGTTGACTAAAGCAATTAATCACCAATTTCAAGCAATTTAAAACCACACTTATAGATAGTTCAACGATCATCAACCACTGCTAAGCATGAAAATACTTCGAACCAACCATTTAAATTTCGAAAACAAAAAATACTATCATGAGAGAACCATCGAATTTAAATGCTAGACATTTCCAATAATTCCGAATTTAAATGATATTCTAAGTAATTCCAATTCAGAAATCTATAGTCAAACTTTAGATAAAAAGAAATTTAAAGTTCACCCTTTGACTATGTAAAATTTTTTAAATTTTTTGAAAATTTTCTAAAGTTGAAAATTTCATTTAAAATTTTTTTGGCCTTTTTTAATTTTTTAAAGTTTCTTATCTAAAGTTAATGAAACTAAAAAAAACAAGAAATATATATACAAATAAAGCTAAAGTCCAAAAAATGAAAAAAAAAAGTTAAGAATTTTGAAATTTTTTATTTATTTATATTTTAAAGTTTCATAAAACTAAAGATTAAATGCCAAATCAAAAATTAAATCACTAACTAAACAAACTCAACAAAATCAAAAATTTAAAACTAGAACTATAGCCAAGTTTTAAAAATTGAAAATCTGAAAGCTCTTTTTGGTTGATGTAGGTCGTACGGACAGCATATAGACAGGGATGAAAGGCCAGCGTGAAGGGTGCAATGGAAGAAGGCAGCAGCAACGTGGAGAAACCAGCAGGGAAAAGGAAGTGCGAGAAGGGAGCTCAAGATGAAATGCATGTGCAGACGGCGTACGGATAGCAAGGGACAAGTGTTGTACGAACAGCGTGCTGGAGGGCTGAGCAAGGAGGAATGCATACAGATGGAGAGCAGCCGGCAGGGAAAAGCGTGGGAGTGCAAGTTAGGTTAAAGCAAAGGCAGCGGAGTCGATGACGATGGGGCTGCTGCAGAGGCAAAGGGAAAAGGAAACCATACGGACCGTACAGACAGCGGAAAAAATAAAAAATAAAAATAAAAATAAAAAAAAACCAAACAGCAACGAGAAGATCACGTAGATTTGGAAGCAGAGACGGAGACTGCGGCAAAAATTGGAGATGCAAAGAAATCGTGTGAGGAAATTTGGACAGCCAGCATACCAAATAGAAAAATTGCAAGCACACTGGTGCATAAATAATTCTGAATTTCTCCATTTTCCCAGCAGAATTTAATTCAATTTGAAAGAGAAACACCTGCAATTATTTAATTTTTAAAACAGAGATCATGCCCAGATCCGCAACCAGATTCGATCTCGAGACCGGATCTTACCCTCCAGGGCCTAGATCTAGCTCAGATCTTAAAAAATTCTTTGAAAATCTCCCAGTACATCCTGAACAAAACCAAAAAAAAGAGACCCAAAAATCCCAGTATATGCACAAATAAAAACCCCAAAAACCTCTGTGAATAAAATAAAAATAAGCAGAATGTACACTGCTATTTTACAGATCAGAGGCCCTCATGGCCAAATTTAAAACCATTTTGCATAATTAATAAAAACGAAATTAAGAGAGGCACAAGCCCAAGAAGACCCTGCAAAAAAAAAAAAAAAAAAAAAAAATCGTAAGATAACCTCATAAATTAGGAAACAATGGACTTTTTCAGATTTTCTGAAATCTGAGAGTTGGCTGATCTAACTGAAGATTTCCCCAAACGCTCAAATCTTGAATAATGATCTCTGAACACTTAGATCTGAATTTTAGATTGATAGAAATTTTAAAAATAACCATGAGACCTTTCAGAAAAATAGATAATTGATATTTCTATCAAATCAAAATGCAATTTTAGAAAACCCAGAAAAATGCAAAAGATACATGTATGCAGATCAATTCATAAAGGCCATCAACCATCAAATGCCAATAAAAGTAACAGAGTTTAGAGACAATATCACCACATAGATCTGGAAAAGGAACACCAAAGTTTGTAACCCCAAAGTCTTTATGCTTTATTGATCAGAAAAATTACAAGAGCTTCTAAAAACAAGTGCACAATTCAAAGATCGGATGCAAATGACATACAAAGACCTCTAATTTATAAGATAAAATCTCCAACAGCTAGTTTGGTTGATCCTTGTCAAAATAATCTCAACCGTCGAAAAAGATTCAATTATCTTTTAATATGGACCGTCGAAATTATAATTTTGAGGAAATTCGAATTTATCATTTCATACCATTTTAATTAACTCAAAAATAATATTTTTGAGTTAATTACCTCAAAATTTTGAATTTGACTCAACCACCAAGGCCCAAGAGTCCAAAATTTCTTGAAATTCTCAATATTCTCTTGGCCTGGGACCTTTAAAAATTTATTTTTTAAAGACCCACGAATTTTTCCTTTGAAGAATTTTAACTCACCTAGGACTTAAAAATAATTAAATTTCTGGCTTGGGATTTTTTATTTAATTTGGCTAGAAAATTTAATTAATTGACTGAGAGGGGATTTAATTATTTTTCCAACCCTCTTTACATAAGATAAATACATTTAGACACAAAAGGGAAATACCCATTCGTGATAGACTCTCAAATAACTACCCAATTCTACGACTCAAAACATGATCTAATAGACCAAGTAGCTTGTAATAAAATAATCTAGCCAATTAGCTAGAATTATTCCCAAACTACTTTTACAAAAACTCAATAGAAAACACTAGGACTCACTTAGCATCTTGATGACGAAATCCACCCTAGCTTTGGGGTAAGGCTGGAGGGGAAAACTCTACCGATCACTTGTGTCGAGAAACACAAATGACTCAGTGAGACAAAAAACCTTCTAGGATAGAAATCATCACTAAAATACTAGGCTTACCTGGGTTGTTACATACATGGCGATCTTGCTTAGATCATTTACATCATAAACATGCAAAATGGGTTTACATAATTTATAAAATTGTCATCTGACGATGAAATCTGAATGGCATGAACACCTCAAACATGATGAATCCCATTTTCAAAAATGGGGGTGTACTGCTATGAGGTCGTTGACATGGAGTGGTCAACAGGACCCATCACCTTTTCATATCGCAAGATCGCAACATTACTTACCTTTTCCATTCACCTCTGCCTTTCCTTTTTCCCGATTGCGATATAAAGTGGGACCCTTTCCCTACCACGTCACCTTCCATATCGCATATCACAATTTCTATTGTCATCCATTCATGTTACCTACCCCATTTCCTCGATCTCCGATATGCGATAAGTGTTCATGTCCCCGAAATGCGATATAACCTCCGGTCCTCGAAATGAGATAGGTCCCAAAAGCCCTGAAATGCGCTAAAGTTAAACCGCCGATATGCGATAAGTTTGACTCCCCGATTTTCTATATCGCAAATCGCAAAACACAAAGTCCATTTGCTCCTTCAAACGCTCTCTTCTCCCGATTGCAATATAAACTGGGACCACCCCCTCCCTGCCACGTCATCACCCCAATCGCAAATCGCATTTCCTCCCGCTTGTGCCTTATGTTTAAACGTTCCAACCCCGATCTGCGATTGTGATATATTTACAAAGGGTTTTCTCCTCCCGCTCATGAAACTCCGCCATTTCTTTTAATCTGCCTTCATCTCTATCACGACAAACAAGAAACAAAAGGAAAGGAACAGCCGCAGAGTTCCTCTGACACATATTTCTACCATTACTCTCAGCACCAGCACGTTTCCGCGAGGCATCGGGCAGCATTCAAGGAACATCCACACATCACTTTCACTGTTGTTTACACTTTTTGTGGAGTTGGTTGCACCAGAACAGAAGAGGAGTCTTTTCATAGACTGCCACTTCATACAACCACTTCGAATTGCTAGCCTTAATGTTGTTTATTTTGATTATGTCATAGCACTTTGTATTAAAGTTTTAGGATAAGCCCCATCTCTTGCACGAGATCGTAATAACTTTTGGGAACAGGTTTACTCCTTTTGTGGGGATGACAGTTTTATATTTTTGTATATATGTGACAAATTGCTATGAGACAGAGGGAAATGGTTGGTGGCACAGGGCCTAGTTCCTGGCCCTGTTGCTGATCCTCATGCTATTCCTGAAGCTGTGCATTGTTGAACACATAATATATTCCAGTTACACCCTTGAGGATTCACAAAATCATATGGTGTGTGTATTATTTTCCCTTCTATTTATACATACTTTATCTGTCTTTCCAGGTTTATCATAAAAGTTCTATCTTATGTTTTTATAAGTCTTGTGAACCTCCAAGTCATATGGATCTGTTTTTGTAAGTCTTGATTCCAAGCTTTCCTGATTCAGTATGAATTGAAGATTGTTCATAAGCATTCCTTGAGGTGGAATTAAACCCTGTTTCATGTTTTTATAAGTCTTTTGATCTAGCATGCATGTTAATCTATTTTTGTCAGTCTTGATTCACCAAGCATTCCTGATTCACGAGGTCATGTTAGTCATAAGCATTCCTTGTAATGGGATTCTTCAAATGTAAAGTGAGATTCTTGTAAGTCTTTTAAAAGCATTCTTTCACTATACATTTCAGATCTGGAATTTGTGTCATTTTTTCCTCCCAGCAGTGGATTTTTGTCCTACAAACCCACTGTCTCTCTCCCATTCTTCTAATCATTGAACTACAAATTTTGCTACCACATCATATATATGAGTGCCCTCATATGTGTAAGAGCGTTTTATCTGTTCAACGTTCCTTTTAGAATGCTTGAGATCCAACCACTTTCCAAAAAAAAACCCAATCAAATTATAATAAAAAGCAACTCTAGCTTTATCTGTTGTCTCATGCATGTTTTATAAACACTCTCAAATCCTGAAACCATCATTGTCGTCGTGCAGTTCACTCAACATATCATTAGTCACAAAGAGCTTGATCAAAAACACAACATCCCCAATTTCTTGCCTCAAACTTAACCTGAGCAACCTCATATGTCGTACTGCACACCTCCTTTCCCAAGACAATCTTGTCTAAGCACCTATATGCCAAAATTGAAAGTAAGGTATGTTTCCATGTGGTAAAGTATTTTACTGTTAAACCTCTTATCACCTTAGAACATTATATGGGATAGACTAGCCATTTTTAAAAAGTTCAAAACACACCAAACAAATCTCGTTACTAAAAGTTTCTGAAAGTTGTTGTTCAATGACATTCCCTACTACTATCCAACACAACAACAAATTCAATTACG
Organism: Pinus albicaulis; assembly: GCA_034641835.2. Lineage (NCBI taxonomy): Eukaryota > Viridiplantae > Streptophyta > Pinopsida > Pinales > Pinaceae > Pinus > Pinus albicaulis. Next base: position 1,166,634,560 of record CM076575.1, on the reverse strand, counting down.
TCCCCACCATTGTAATAACATTAAGACTCTCCATAAACTCGAATTATTTATGAACTTCCAGGGATTAAAATATTGTTTACAAACCAAACAAACCTCTCCAAATATCAGCGAAACTCATACAAAAAATGCATGCCTAGATAATGATATTGATTGTTTCTCAAGACAAATTCAAACAATTTTCTTAATTTTGAAATAAAAAGTTACCTTTTCATCATTTTCTTCAACTACTAGTTGACCTCTGTGTGCCAACAAATTATTCCATATTCTCGTCTACTTGCCTACAATTTGTCACTAGATTCAATTTCAAGTGAATATGGGCTACTTTGCAATTCTTAACCTTGTCATTATGAGCTTCTCCGCACTGTCATTATGGATCAATGGCTCTAACAATCAACAATCCCTCAACAACTCTAAAACAATCCTGCAGCATCTCTATCCGACAACGACTCTGATAGTCAATCATCCCTCAATATCTTTATTCATATTTCGGCTACTATTCAATTCTTGTGTCAACAATTCCAACCAGTTTTCTTCACACCCTTTTTCTTATTTGCAATAGTTTTTTTACATACTAGTAACTAACTTGTTGTTCTCAAGACTGAAAACTTGACTGATCCACACCCTCAAACGAGATTTATAGGACTCAGCCACTTTCTGCCTCTAGAAACCCCAGTGCTGCCCCTAAAGCCCCTATGTCAGCCTTGCTAGCCTCTGCGTGCCTCTGTGCTGGCCTGTAGAAAGTTTCATAACCCCAGACTGGGTGACGCAGTCCCTACGCTACCATGGATGGCCTCTGCGTAACCCTGGAGGTCTCCTACCGGCTCAGCGCTGCCCTTTTTGGGCCTGCATAGCGATTAAAGCCCTCTGCGTTGCGCAACTACTGCAGCTCCTGCTCCTCTGCACTACTCCTGGTTGCTGCCTCTTGCTAGATTCTTGGCAATGGGATCAGACCATCCCCTTAGCCAATACTACCCCTCCCTACAGTTGAAACACTTCTGAAAATTCTTAGCAAACTTGCCTTAGAATTTCAGCTTTGTCTCAGTGCTTTGCCTCCGTGTGTGTGTTCTCCAACTAACCCCGAGCCTTTCTTTTATACTTTCTCGTTGGGAAACCAACGGCCATGATCTAATCTTGAATCGATGGCTAAGATTAAAAGAAAGCTTGATCCAGATGACTAGAGTCATTTCCATCACATGTTTTAATTAATTACCTTTAATATTTTAATTTTCCTAAGTTAGACTTACGGTCCTTAATTAAAAATATTAATTAATTAATTATCTCCCAAACTGGATGGAATTTTCCCAAATCCCTTTCAAAAAATAGTCCGATTCATTGTCGAGTGATGAAATGTCTCTTTACATAGTAGGAGAGAGAGTAGTAGTTATGTAACTCCTAAATACCAAATCATAAAATGGCTAAACTCATGAACTCATAATTAGATCACTTTAATAATGTGAAAATTTCTGAATATTACTTTATGAGAAACCCTACTGTTAGATCTGGTTATACTTCTCCTACTTAATCAAGTTATTAATGCTGAAATTTAGATTAACATCGAAGTAAACACATAATAGACTTTCACCAATTCAGATCTAAGCAAAAGATACATGCACATAGACAAAGTGACACACAAGATTTTCTGGACAATTGTCCCTAGAAAAACCCAATGCGGGAAAGTTGGTCTTCTGGCTACTGGAGGGTTTATATTATTGAGTAGTTTCTAAATACAGCAAATCTGGGCACCTTACTAGTTAACCTGACAGAGAAAAATAGATCTGCAGCTAACTTGCTGTTCTAGAGACTGAAAACTTGACTGATCCACACCCTCAAACGAGATTTACAAGACACGGCCACTTTTTGCCTCTAGAACCCCCAGCGCTGACCCTGAAGCCCCTGCGTCAGCCCTGCTAACCTCTGTGTGCCTCAGCACTGGCCTAGAGAGGGTTGCGTAACCCCAGACTGGGTGACGTAGTCCCTAGGCTGCCCTGGATGGCCTCTGCGTAACCCTGGAGATCTCCTGCTGCCTCAGCACTGCCCTTTTTGGGCCTGCATAGAGACTGAAGCCCTCTGCGCTGCGCAGCTGCTGCGTCTCCTGCTCCTCTGTGTTGCTCCTGCTTGATGCCTCTCTGCCTCTTGTTGATACTTGGCTCTGGGATCAAACCATCCCCTTAGCCAAATACTACCCCTCACTGCAGTTGAAACACTTCTGAAAATTCTTAGCAAACCCACCCTAGAATTTCAGCTTAGTCTCGATGCTCTGCTTTCGTGTGTGTGTTCTCCAACTAACCCCAAGCCTTTCCTTTATACTTTCTCGTTGGGAAACTAACGACCATGATCTAATCTTGAATCGATGGCTAAGATTAAAAGAAAGCTTGATCTGTGTGACATGTGTCATTTCCATCACATGTTTTAATTAATTACCTTTAATATTTTAATTTTCCTAAGTTAGACTTTGGTTCCTTAATTAAAAATATTAATTAATTAATTATCTCCCAAACTTGATGGAATTTCCCAAATCCCTTTCCGGGTCTTGGACATATCATATACTCTATTCCCTCCACAAAATTTGGGGGCTAGAGCGCATCCGATGCTATCCCAACACTCAAAAAACTCAACAAATAAAAGTATGGAGTATCCCATTAACATCCACTTCAACTGATTTGGCTTGTCAAACATGCATTAAGCCACATAGTTGACAGTGGGAAACCAACACCATCAATCAAGGTCTGCATCTGGTTTTGTTTGGACGACAGCACCCCATCCCAGCCACTAAACTACAACCCAACATCTAATTAAGACGTTATTATATTGTCTAAAGTGCACCCAAGTCTTAATAATAATTTATGAACATTATGATTATATATAACAAAGAGATGCACACCACATACCCCAACCGAAATCAAGGGGCTCCCCCAAAACTCAAGAGTCAAAACTATAAAAGCTTTTTAAAAAATGCACATGTAATTCCCATAAATGAAAGGAACTGCTATAAAAACCAATGTTCAAACAAGTTTCAAGGATGCAAGAGCACATGATATGGGAAACACACGGGAGGACTGGTGGAGACACCCCCAAAAATTTAAGGAAATTCAATGGGGGGAGGGGAAGGCACTTCTTTATCCCTAGAATTTGGGGTGGGGGAGTAAAATTTTAAAAAATAACAATAAATTTGATAAAATATCAAAAAGAACAATTCATCCCACACAAATTAATCATTGGGCAATGTAAATATTATATTAAATATTGTAAATAATATGATAGTTTTAAAAATCGGCTGGATTGGCTCGGAATCGGCCGAGTCAACCGAGCCAGATCCCTGGTCAGACCTACTCGATGGAAAACCCAGTCCGGAGGCCGGTTTGTGACCGAGCCAATCGAGCCATACACCGAGCCGACCGAGCCATTGTCCTGAATTGCAGAGATTTGCAATCCACATTTTGAGTCAAACTTGCAATGCTTCTGGGTGTGAACGCAATTTGTCTGTCTTTGAGAGGATTCACACAAATAAGAGAAACCATTTGGAGCCAATGCAGATCCACTAGTAGCAGGCCCAGTCCCAACTCCAAGTCCTCCAGTTGCAGCCGCAAGCACTTCCTCTAGTCAGCCACGACAAAGGCACATAACTCGTCTATCTCGGGCTCAACATGCTACAGTTCTAGTTGAGGATGTTGATTCAGAGGAGGAGGAACGAACAGTTTCCCCCTCTGGTTCAGAGTTTGAGGCAGAAATTATTGTCTTGTCAGATGTCTAGTAGTAGTGACTATTCATGTTTTGTTGTAGAGGCCATTTACAGCCTCCTTGGTTATGTTTTTGTTTTGATATCTATATCGTCATCATGTATTGGACAGTGCACTGGGTGCAATTTTGATATAATGGATATATTCATGCTTTGTGTTTGGAAACATGAATGAAAATCTTTAAAATTATGCTTTTTTATAAAAAAAATAATAATAATAATAATATTTAATATATTTTTTACAAAGATCAAGTCATTGAAACCAAACCGGCCGAGTCGATACCGAGTTGGAGTCGGAGTCGGAGTCAGAGCCAACCCTCGGCCGTTTCGGAACTCGAGTCAATTCAGATTCACATACAAAAATGAAATACATTGATTCATAATGAAAATTTGTACAAATTGTTTTAGATTCATCAATCTAGAATCTAAATAGTACTAAGAACAGTATATACTAAAGTTTGAAAAACTAAATTGAAATTACTCAAAAATAGTAAAAAACGACAAGCCAAAGACTCAATATGAGATCAGAAATATCTATAGTCAATCCCATTGACTGGTCCTCTAAATCCATCTGCTGCATGAAGTTTGAACTTTGCATGTGAAATGTGAGATAGAGATAAGTTTTAGTCTTTAGAAGGCTTTATCGCATTTTTTTTTTAATTTTAAGGCTTATAGGAAAAAAACAGGTGGGCGCGGCTTGTAGGGGGACACACACACATCCCCCTTTCGAGGGCAGGGGGCACCAAGGCATCCCCCTTTCCAAGGGGGGGCACTCAGAGGCGACCCTTTGTGGGAAATGCACTCCCCGCATTCATAACATGTTTCCCAAAAGGGGGGGCATTGGGAAATGTTTCCCCAGCATCCCCCAAACCCTTAGAGAGTAGCAAGTGAGGGAGGTGCACCCCCAACCCTGTGGAACATGTCCCATTGGAACACTGACAAAAAACTAGGGCAACCTTTAAAAACTAAATAACACACATAAACATACTCCCAATGCTTCTCGTTTTTTTAGCTGCTCTTAATTCAGCTTCCCCTCTTCTGAACTTTTCAAGTTCCTATAGTAAGACACAGAGGTTGACAATGGGACAGCTAAAAAATTTCAGTCCCTAATAGGCAGTTGATTCCAAAACTGAAGTTTGAATCATGAGTGTCAAATTGGATTTGCAATAGTCATATTATTTTGCATTTTAATTTTAAGTTTTTTTATGTTCTTATTATCTAAGTTCAGTTATCTTAACTTCAGAAGGCTTTTTAACATCTCATATTGAAAAATAGTTATACGACAAGAAGGTGAATGAACATCCTGCCCTTCCTGCTGTGATATCATGGTCAATATGGATGATTACAAAGAAAGGCATTTCTTAAAATACTTCCCACAAACCCACTCAAACCCACATGATCAATTTCAGTTGTGATGGGCTGCCAAGAAACAATCACAAGTTAAAACAGAGACAGAGAAAGGCAATTACAAAGGAAATCTCTTACACACAGTGATTCTTTGATGGGGGATCCAAGGAAAACCTAGACTTATGCAGGGCAGGAGGAGGTCATTTCTTCAATATAAATCAATAGATATCCTTTTTATCTGTCTTTGGAAATGGTCCAAACAATTGAACGGGAGTCAGAGCTGTCTTCATACTCCTAGCAATAGCCCAGAAAATCAACATAAAAGAAATCCAAGTTTCTGGCTATTTCAAACAAGTGACTGAATGGCTAAATGGGGACTATGCAAATCAAAATCTTTTTCTAGCAGATGCCATTCACAGGGTTGCTAAGCGTAAGGATTCCTTGTCATATTATATAGAGATAAGATAAGTCAATACCCAACAAAGGACCACAAAATGGTCAATGGGGCTGCTAAGCACATCTGTGTCAATACGAAGTGGGACTGCAAGAGCAACTACTATAAAAGCAAGACATCATCTCATGATGAGAATACACAACCCTAGGACCAAGAAGAGAAATGTCAAGCATCAGGAAACTTGGAGGGGTATCTCAACAAGTCCTGGGGATGCTTCTGTCTCACGTAAATAGGAGGAGAAAAGGGTGGAACGCCTCCAGCCAGAACTGCAGTTTCAATGCCTGTGACTTTCCTACCATCTGAGGTTGAAGCAAAGAAGCTCCTGATAGATGGCCAACCAAAGGGGCTGAGATGTGGTATGTCCTGCTGCCTGGTTGGAACCCCTCACAGAGAAGAACTCAACAGCAGATGACTTCGCCAAAAAGTCTGTTGACTAGCAGGCAGGACTCAAAATAACTCAGCCAGTAAAAAAACTGAACAAACACTAAAAACTGTAGAATATTTCATATATTTTTCAATTGTTGCCCAATCCATGAATAACTTGTTTCCATGGAATAAATGAGTTTCCCTCAGCAAGTTAGTGTGCGCAAACTGAGATCTTAAATAATGCATCCCCATACTGGCAACATCGTCTATATATTGTAATCACTTTTTCAATAACTTCTGAAAGTAGTCTATTGTGATACTTGCATGTGAATCTATAATATATGATCATTCACATACTATATATAATTCTTCTGCAGTACTATGAGGCTAACAAAAAAGGTTTAGCTTCTAAACAATATCTAATAGAACTGGGTTCAATACAGTCTAGATTCAATCCTTTAGTGCAAACAGAGAAATATTGAATTTTAGTGGAACTCGGATGAAGCTAGTTGGGATAGAAGCTTGTACAAGCCAAAGGTATAAAGCACAGTTTTCAGATAATCAAAAACTCTGCCTATCATGCCTAAACTAAAACATTGAAGGTAGTAAAATAAACATGAACATACCTGAGGAAGTAGCATCAAAAGACCATAAAGAGTTTTCAGCAACCATGTATATCGTCCAGGATCTAAAAGCTGTAGTAAAAAACAAATATTAGCATTCATTATTTTACTCAATTATGTGAGGTCTCCAACCTAACAACACTTGTTGATTCACATAAAACATATGATCATATTTGCAAATAAGAAAATTGATAAATAATTGCATGAAATCAAGATCACTACACAGGGCATCATATTTAAGATATGTCATTTTAACAACACAAAGTGAACACAGAAGATTATATCACCTTAGTTATTTTAACAGCACTAGAAAACTAAATGCAAAGTAAGCATGCCAAGAATAGTCTTTTATGAACTTTTTCTTTGAATTACCACAAAGAAATTATGTTTTTCCCTAGATTTAGTAATATAAGTATCTTTCTTTAGTTGATGAAACTAATAATTCCATAAGAAATGTCAAGAACATTAAATTACAGTCCACAAGCATATATGCATCGTCTCAGTCTTTGTTGTTCACATGTAAATATTGTACACAATATGAGGACTTGATAGATTTCACAATAATTTCCAAGTTCTACCAATGATCATTTCTTTCCTCTCCTTTATTTTTAAACAATTGCACATATAATGATATAAACAGAGTTCTTTATCACACATATTTAAAATATATGGAATATGAGAATATCCATCATAAGATAAATAATATATATAAAATGTTTTAAGTACAAGTAATATGATGGAATACAATGATGGGCGCCATATAAATATTGGGCGGGAGTGCCCTTTCATGATTAGTCATGTCTTTTGAGACATTCGCTTTCATAATTATTCACGATTATTAATTATTATTATATTACTATTTATGATTTATATTATTTATTATCTGTAATATTTCATATTCATGATCATGACATTATCTTCCCCTTTAGAAATGCTTTGTCCTCAAAGCATATGGATCAAAAGGTGTTTTATCTTTTTCTTTGTCTCGTATTATCTTTGTGCCTTTCCCAAATCATGGAACTGCCATCTTCGACCATACAAGACGATATGAACTTCTAATTGTAGTACAAAATTGTCGTACTGCGAAATGATTTAACCTTCCCAAATCAATCTTTTGTGGAACCCTGTGGTTATTTGATACCTGGGATGAATTCTTATCATAAGACTTAATTTCACTAACATCAATTTTTTTGGAACATAAGTTGGTTGCTTTCATCCTATATGATGTTGATATGTTGACTGATTAAGGTATCTATTTTTATGATGAGGATGTCGATAAGGTATTTTTGTAACCTAATTTTCACTTATCATGCTCGTCGTGATTTCTTGATTTACTGCAATTACTGATGTGGTTAAGTTGAATATAGAATCTTCACTTGGAATTTCCATCAATTGTATCGTAACATCAGACTATGATTTAACTTCAATTAAATTGGCATCTTTCTAAGTCGTAAGATTAATGGGATCTATATTTGTTCCATTCTCCTGAATTTGGACATTTTTACCTGAAGACTTCAATGCTTCTATCTGAATAAGTTGTTCTATTACATTTTCCAATGATTGCTTCATACCCTTGGATTTCTTGATTTGTGCAAGAAATTTTTGACCATGAACTCTTAAGCAAGAAATTTCTTTGTTTTTATCTAATATAATTTGGTCAAAATTATTTTTGCATCTATGATATTGACTTTTGACTTTCCTGAGTGATTACCTTTGATATATCATTCAAGTCTTTGGATGAAGGTACTATTGAATCAGACTTCACTGCAATGTCCTGAAGTCTCACCTTCTTCTTCCTATTGAGAAAAGTCGAAAACTTTTTCTCTTTGTTTAATATGAAGGTACCCAATTTTTTCAACCACAGTAAACCATGAATTATGTCGACCTTTTCTTCAAACATAGGTACGATACTTAATTTAGATATAAATTCATAATCATCAATTGTCACTTGTCAGTCCTTGATTTCATACTATTTCTTGTGAAAAATATCTTCCTTTTCATCTAAGTCACATGACACGAGGACACGGGACATGAAGGACACATAAATACGAGTATTCAATAGACAAGGCGACCCTGAAACTAGGACACGGGGGACACGTTATATATATATATATATATATATATATATATATATATATATATATATATATATTAAAAAAATATTAAAATATAGTGCATGATCCATATTTTTTAGAAATTAGAACATCTACATATATGAATCATGATGATATCTATTTACTAATTTACTAATTTACCAATTTAGTATTTACAATTTTACATTTTTTGAACTAATTAGTTTATTAATTATCTACATCAATGATGTTCACGGTTCATTGTTCATGTTATTAACAATTGTTCAAGCACACAAGAAACTAGAAATATAGAAATATCATGATTGATAAAATAAAACTATAAATTTAGAGGTAGAACTTAGATATTAAAACCATAAATTGTAGATTTTTCATCAAGTCATCAGTATCTATGTATGACATAGATACTGAGGGAATGCCACTGGAAAATACAACATAGGGTAGATACAAAATAGGTAGGAATATCATAGTTGTAACTTAAACTCATACTTGGAGCTATCAAAATTTTAAAGCGGGAAAATTTATTATTCATGCCCATATTCTAGGATACAGACGCTCAAATGGAGTTGTACCATCACTATAGATGCTACCAATTATGGAAAATAGAGGTGTGGAGCAGCGAAGAGTTTGGAGCCACTAATCACTTCAAGGTTATTATAATTTATTAAATTATTTTACATGTATGAGCAATCTCCTTGTAGGTTGTAGCACTACAAGCTGCCACTGCCAGATGCCAATGCGAACCCACAGGCCACAATTAAGTATGTAGCATCCATATTTGTTTTACTGTGTGAAAATATGCCCACAAATCCCTTTGTTTGCCCATGAATCGATGATAGTTGCATGCTCAACAGTATTTCTCTCACGAACAAACACGCAATTGACAGAAAAATTGAAAAAAAAAAAATCAAAATGTGGCACTTTTTACTTTGGGATTTTAGTGGGACATGTGTCCTAAAATTGGGACATGTCAAGGCACGTGTCTGACAAAGCCCAAACACGTGTCCTGATTTTAGGACACATTCAAAAACATGTCGGACACGTTTTATGGCTCTTGTCTTGTCCGACACTCGAGATACGGGGCACCAAACCCCTAAGGGCCATGTCCTATGACTTAGTTTTTCACCTATATTTGTTTCTGGATTGATAATTGATTCACCAATCTAATATTGATGTAATTTTCCTTGTCGCTTGTGTTGATAATGATATTAATCGTTTTTCCTTGGATACTCCATTTTAATGTAAATAATCTACAATTTGCAATTGGAATACCTTTGTTGAAAAATCTTCTTCATTTACGAATTATAATCCATTCTTGGTCTTGAATATTTAAATACTTTCAATCCTTTTTCTTTGAAGATTAGGGCTATTTTTAATTACCGTGATATTTTAATAGTAACCCTTTTTAACTATTATAATAGTACTTGTTTCCCTTTTTTTCTAATAGGAAAAGAATATTCAAATATCCTATTTGTTTTATAACCTTTTATATATATATATATATAGTTTATGATTATTCCTTTTTATTATAAAGTAACTTAGAATACTTTTTATTATAAAGTACCTTGGATACTAAAAAGGTACCACTTTTTAATTAAAAATATCAATTATAACCATATTCTTCTAATAATAAAGCTTTAATTTATTTTTTGTAATTAAAACTTCTTAAAATTGATCGACTCTTTTTAAGTTGTGATCTTTTTCTGTGAATGGGCGTGATGTACGAAACGGAACAGTATTACGGTATGAACAGATTGAATTTGATTGGACTTTATCACTCTGTATGGCGGATTTTGCACAAAAATCATACGACAAAACGATGGAATGCACGATAGTGGTTGGCACAAAAATTCGACCCCCAATTCTATTATACAATCACTAGTAATTGTACAATTAATTGATTTGTACACCAGAATTTTAATTAACTATCGGTTGTACGGCGATGGAAACGGTGATTGTCTGATAAAAACAGAAGACGAATGCTATAGCATAAAGTGTAAGGCTGGCAGGCCTGTACGATAATGTGGCGGACCTTAAGAGAGTAAGTTTAACTAAGACTAATTTTTTATTTCTATGATCAAAAATAAGGGAGAGAAGCGTTCTGAGATCACCGTAGTTTTGTTGAATTAACAAGTCAATGAGGTTGATAGTGTGGCAAATGTTTTGAAAAGGAGAACAAATGTGAGTAAGGATCGAGCAATCCAAGAGAAAGTGAATTTCATCTTCAACTCTCTTAGTATCGCAAAGGGGGCAGATTCTTTCGTCCAAAGGTGTTTTGGAAATAGACCGAGAAAGTGAATTTCATCTTCAACTCTCTTAGTATCGTAAAGGGGGCAGATTCTTTCATCCAAAGGTGTTTTGGAAATAGACCAATGCCCGGTTTCACTTCGAAGCTCATGAGAAATAGTTCTTGTCTTTGCGAAGTTCATTTTCTTCTTAGCATTTGTCAAAACAAAGATAATTCTGGTTAGCAAGGGTGGGGTTGATCACCTCATTATAATACCTTAGCTTCTTTTTTCCCTCTAACTCCTTATCATCCCACAACTTATCCTTATTTGGAAGTAATCGGGTTTTCAATATTATCCTTATTCTCCTAGATGATCTCATTTATCCCCTAATGGTCGAGCTAGGATTGGGCATCCTTATGCCAGCCTTGCTTGACTCAGAGGTGTGGGTTTTGACTAGAGTTAGAAGCAATTTTGGGGAGCCTCATGGCTTCTATGTTGTACAACGTCTTCTTATACAGCAGATACCTAAACATAGTCGTGCTTTCAATGGGGTAAAGGCTAGCATCAATCAAGAGAATAAGATAAGTATATATATATATATATATATATATATATATATATACACACATGATACTTATATTAACTATACAAATATCTCCTAGGGTGAAATTGCCCTTAGGGTTTGAAAAGAGCACATGACAAGTTTTGTATTCTAACTTGCATCACAATATACTTCAATTTGGCAACCAGAGGCAATATCGAAAATGCAATAAAATATTGTAACCACGTATTCAACAGTTCATTCCCATGGAACCAATTCAACAGTACAGTGTTTTGAAAATCGCGATTAAATCGCGATTTTTTCGGAAGGCCGATTTTTTGGGCGATTTTTTGGATTTGAAAAAATCGCCAAAAAATCGCGATTTTTTCGATAAAAATCGTGGGCCCATCAAATAGCAACCCAATAAGTTCAAAAATTGATTTTTTTTGTCATTTTTGCAGACAGAGGGCAAGAAAGAGAGCTAAGGAGGAGGAGAAGTCATCTACAAGGGCAACAGAGGAGGAAAGTGAAGGAATTTAGCAACCCAAGCCAACAAAATTCATGTTTGGACCAAGTTTATTCAGCAAAACGTTTTTAGATGCGATTGACACCACTGCTGCATGGAGGGTTGAGGCTGAGAGGCCTATCATGGAGTCAGCACCTGATTGGATAGAGCAGGAGGTAGTGGAGCAGCAGGAGGAGGTGACACCACCTACCCCTGCTACTGGTAGAGGACGTGGTCTACCTCCTTTAGCTCCTGGTGCTTCAGATTCTGGTACTTCAAGTTCTACAGCACAAGAGAGTCCATTGCCAGCCCCGCCTGTTTCTTCATCTAGAGGGAAAGTTGTTACATTTTCTCGCAAGAGGGGCAAAGGAAATCAGTAGGATAGGTTATTTGGTGCATTCCTTTGTATATGACATTATGACTCATGATATGAGATACATTATTATATTTTTTGTTGATATTTTGAGGCTGAGTCGGGACTCAGGACTTAGTATTCAGGACATGATTCACTGTTATGTGTGATGTAGCACTAGACATGATATTACACATCTTATATATTAGTTTTTTTTTCATATTTATGTGTCAAAGCATTTATTTTATGTTGTGGATGCTTTAGATATTGAAAAAATCGGAAAAAAAAATGAATATTTTTGTATGCGCCGATTTTTTCCTGATTTTTACGATTTTTTCCGATTTTTTCCCCTGGCCGATTTAATCCCGATCGCTATTTTCAAAACATTGATAAGTAGTTTAGATCCACAAACCTCCCAACTTCACACTACAGTATAAATACATAACAATTGTTATTACATCAACAAAACCCTACTGTCCTAATACCCTAAAATGACCTTGGAAACAGCCTTAATAATTTATGCCTTCGGTTGTCTTTTTTATGCCACGAGTCTACACAAAGATTGTTTGGTGCCTAGATCAAGCCTCAATTCAAATGTGTTGCCACAAATTCTTTATGAAAAGGAGTCACAGAATGAGTCGTTGTTGTCCAATAGCATATTGCTATCAAACAACACTCTAATATCACAACGATTCCTCCAAATAGAATCGAACCCTCAAACAAGTGTCGCTACCCTAAAGAACGATCCCAACCAGAATCTGTTGCCACCAACAAAGCCTCAAAATGTTACCACTAATTGTGCCCCAGATTAGGGTGTTTCGACAGAGCTACCTTAGGAAGGGTTACAAAGGTGGACCCATATCACAATGGCCTCAAACCCTAACCGCTGCCATAGATAAGTAATTGTTGATGGGCCGCTCACATTGGATGATACTTTTTTTGCCCTAAAGTGAGCCAGTCACCCACGTTGCTACTTCAGGAACCCTACACTACCACAGAGAGAGAGAATCAAGGGAGTTTAGTGCCCTGGAACCCATACAAACACCTTTGTTGCCTCAAAAATAATCCCCACAAATCAAGCCCTAAAAGGGAGGTTTGTTGGCTCGAGATCAACCTCAAAGTGATATGTTGCCCCAAATTAACCTTGAGAAATGTCCTTAAAGAGAAGTCGTTGCCTAGATCTCTTCCTTGAATGAATTTGTGGCCACAAAAGGGAAGTTTGCTACCCAGATAGACTTCAATGTCACAGAATTGCTCCTTACTTGCCTAAACAAGCCAATCCTCAAAAGTTCTCCCTTGATTGTCAAAAACAAATGAAAGATGCCTCAAAAAATTATGCCAAACAAAGTAGAGGGATTGGCTAGGGTGGAATCTTTCACCACCTAAACCAATTAGAAAGAAAGGGTCTTAAAAACCCTCAAAGAGCCTCAATTCACAAATCAGAAATATCAACAATCCATGATAATAAAAATTATTCTCCTCTCTCTTTTTTATAGATCCTCCTAATTTTAATTTGAGGGGCTAACAAGTTTCCCTCCATTTTGCCCCCAATTTGGCTTTTTCCACAAGTTTTCCTCCAATTACCCCAATTTACCCTATGTTACCCCAATAGCATTGAATAATGGGCTTCCCCATTTATAAATGACTATAGCCTACAAGGTTGGATAAGCTACTTCATCCTCTTGGGCAATTTAATTAGAATAGGAAATTGCAGTCCCCCCTTCTTGACATTGCTTGCCATCAAGCAAATGCAAATTCAGGTGTTGCAAAATTTGTTTTCCTTCCCATGTCAAATTCTTTGTATAGTCATATTAGGGCATAATGCTCAACATATTGAGATATTGTTTTGTGTACTCATGGATACGCTTGACTTGCACATCAAACATTGCATAAATGCTAACCTTTAAGCCACTTATTCCTTCTATATACTGAGCTAATCTATTCTTGCCCATTTGATGAATCTTTCTCCATTCATTTTGCAGTTTTAGATTGTCTGCATGATCACATAAGCCACATAAAAGGTCCAGGCCTTTAATCCATGTCTTTGTACCAAGCCACTTTGTGATAACATCCTGTAAATCAGGATTACCAACAGCCAGCCATCATCACTGACTAACACCATTTGCTTTAGATTGAAACTTGTGCGGCCAAATGTCATAAGAGTCCATCAAAACTTTTGTCTGAAGTATTTCTGAGGGGACCTAGGTCACACTTGCTTCCTTGAAGACTCTTCTGTCTGTAGCTCACAGTCTAACAGGCTTAGGGCAGGTAGTTTTAGGCTTCTTATGTTTCACTGCATGAAGCACAAAATGTCCCATTATCTTGAGATGTTTGGGATGCCAAGCTATTGGAGTTGAGCATGCTAGAACTCTGACAACCTTCATCATGACAGAGTTCCTCCTTCGAACAGTTTATCTTCGAATTCATATCACTATTAATCTATTTCTTTCCTTTTGCAGAAGTAAAGTGGTCCCTCTCACCAAATTCGATGCCGATGTGTTCATGCTCAGGTGACTAGGAAGGACCTTCACTGCACATCTCTTTGTGACTATGCATTCTTGTACAATTAGTTGTGGTGTAAGTTTCTGAATCCAGTCCCAAAATGCTGCCTTTGTCTATTGTTGTATCAGCTGCAATGTTTACTGTGCAACTGCAAACTATAACAGATATTATATTCTACTGAATTATTGTATCTAAAGAACTTCGTTCTGAGCTGGTGTCCTTAGATCCCAGATAATGTGCATAATTCATATCAACATAATTAGGTTCTCTATAGCCATGTTCTGAATCAGACTCAAACTAATCTTCATTTGTTTTATTTTATGTGGCTCGATTATTACAGTCATCAAAGTGTATCAGAATTTCAGTAGATCTCTTTTCTATGCTTCCCATACCCACAATACTATTCATAACACTTGGGCCCATGTTTGCAAGACCTCTTTGAGGACCATCACTGACAGGCATACCGACACCACTCATACTGTTCACACCCCATGTGTTCCCTACCCACATTGATGCAAAAAATGCATTCCTCCTGAAAGAATAATCTTCCTTTACAATTGTTGTTGAAGGTGTTGTACATTCAGTAAGGGTTGTGAACACAAAGGCTATTGAGATGAGGGGGGTTGTGGCCAATTCATTTGTTGTTGCACATTCAACTGTGGTTGTTGATTTAGTTGTTTAGAATTAATTTGTTGACTGATTACTTAGTTGTTGGTTGGGAATCGAGATAGAGGCCCTGTCCAAGGACACCACCCATACCAAATGTTACAATTTCTGGAGAACCCATCCCTGTACCTGCAGCTCTTTCTAAGGAACTCATGTGCCTCTACCTTGAGATTGTCCCAGCATTGACAAACCTACTAAGCTATGAGTTTGATTACCCACAAATATCCCCTGCATATTTTCAAATGGAATTCCTTTGGAAGGATTTCCGATTGGATCTAGGCGTCCTTTGCCTTGAACAAGGTGTGTTTTAGTTTCCATGTTGCGACTGCTTGTGGACTCATGGTCGCCGATCAAAAGTTATGTCCTTTCACATTTCCCATACTAGACTATTGGCCAATATTAGTCAAACCATATATGCCTCCCATGGATGTTGAAATTCCATTTATGCTTCCCTCAGACTTTGTTTCAGAAACAAACTAAACTTCAATGACAGTTTCGCCTATGGCTCCTTTGTTATCAACATCAGAAACCACCAGAGCTTCACTTGTTCTTTTTCTAAATTTGTTGTACCTCGTTCCCCATGAAAATCATTTCGTCCATCTTCACAAAATGCAATTTCAACTTCTCCTTTGGAATTTTTCTTCATGTCACTTTCACCCTCTTTAAGCAAACAAAGACTCAACGCATTGTTGTAACCTCTCAAAGATATTATTGGCTTCTCCGTAACTCTTAGCTTCTTTATCATGGTTTATCTTATTCACTCTTAATCTCTAAAGTTCATCACAAATAGCAACCAATTCTTCAATTCCAGATTCACAGTCATGTTGGGTTTTTGTACCCTCTCGGATGCATCTGACACTGCTTCTATTTTTTCCTTTTCCAGTTATGTTTCACCAAGACATTTTCTAAACTCTCATTGGTAACATCATAGTGCTTCAGATTATTTGTGTTGATTTTTGTAGCATCAGAAAGTGTTCCAAGTCTCAAACTTTGCAAGGAGGCTTGGACAGCAGTATTCCAAAGAACCCAGAAACCGTTTGTGGAAATTTCACTCGGTTCATGACTTATTAAAATAATTAATTATTTTAATGAAGATCGTAATTCTAAACTTGGGGAAATTAAATAATTAAAGGGTATAATAAGTCAGAGTGTGAATCTTCTAGAAAACGAAGATCAAGTGAAGTTTTAATCTTAGCCATTGATTAGACTTCTAATCTGGGTCGTTGATTCTCCAACAAGAAGATTATAAAAGAAGGCTTGAGGGTCATTTGGAAAACAGGTCGGGCATACACTCACTACCCGAAGGAGATCGATTCTGAAGTAAGAGAATTCAATTTCAATGGGAGAGTTGCCGGGTGAAGATTTTGCAGAAGCAGAAGGAGGAGGGAGTCAAAAGTGATTGAGGTCAGGG
Source organism: Pinus albicaulis (assembly GCA_034641835.2). NCBI lineage: Eukaryota > Viridiplantae > Streptophyta > Pinopsida > Pinales > Pinaceae > Pinus > Pinus albicaulis. Next base: position 1,166,617,739 of record CM076575.1, on the reverse strand, counting down.
ATAGAGGGAAGCAGTGGGCCACTGGAGGCAGCTCTGGGCTGCAGCGTAGAGAACCCACGCAGACTTACGCAGTCTAGTGCTGGGACTGCGCAGAGAAACACACAGACAGGCCCATGACATAGCTAAGGTTGATCAAGGTGTCAGAGATTCATCGGAAGAAGCCAGGAACTCTGTCTTAGGTGTTTCAAATTTTATCTACCGGTTTTTTTCCTTGTAAAGAAATCATTTCCTGAAGAATTAATAAAACCCTCATCTGCTGCATCGGTTTTCCTGCATTGGATTTTTCCCGAGGACAATTTTCCAAAATAATTGTGTACATGTGATTGATTCTTGTGCTTATGTCCTTTACTATTCATTTCTCTACATATGTATTTGTGAATGTTGCAGTACTATTTATTCCGATATTTGCCAGAAGATTTCTTCAAATAACTTATTGAAATAATAAGTAGGAGGAATAAATCTATCACTACAACTGCATAGTTTTCAGATTGAAAATTTCACATGGTATCAGAGCCAGAGATGAGTAACAGGAAGGGAGAATCGACTAGTGAACAGAAGTCTACTGTTGCAGCAGCGGCACAGAAGGGTTCACGTAGTTCTCCAGGAAGGGAAAGAAACATGACAGAACAGATGGATCACGATGTCTCTATTTTGGAGTCAAGACTTGAAGAAGAATTTGCTTGCGTATCAAGCACTACTTCTTCTGATGTCTGGTATATTGACAGTGGAGCCTCTACTCACATGACTGGAGTACGGGAATGTTTTTCCGACTACCGAGAAGAGCAGATGACTTTTAAATAACCATGGGTAATAAAGCAAAATGAACTCCTATTGGGAGAGGTACCGTAGATTTTCAGACTGAGGTTGGAAATAAGAACCGGGCAACTAATGTACTGCATGTGCTCGGGTTGGGGATGAACTTGCTCTCAGTGTCTCAGCTTCAAAACCGAGGTTATGACGTCTACTTTATTGGCAATAGAGTCTACGTCAAACACCCCAATTGGAAGAAGAAGGCACAGATAGGGGTAAGAAGCAACAAACTTTAGGAGTTGCAGCTTGAGTCTCCAATGGCACTAGTCGGCAGCGTAGATGAAACGGACCTGAATGAGCTATGGCACAGAAGAATGGGGCATTTGCATCATGGGCATTAAAAATTCTCCAGAAGATTGTCACAGGAGTTCTAGAGCTGAGCACTAAATGAGATGATGTCTGCAAGGGGTGTGTAATATTCCCAAGTGGGAAAACTCAACAATTCATGCAGTAAAAACGCATTTTTTTAGAGAGATATGCAATAACAGTTAAATGCAGCCCATGGATCCATTCATTTATACAATATAACAGCCATATACAAAAGGAGCTCTGAAACAAATCATGGTAGCTCAGTTAAACAAGCCTCCCAAGCTATTATTGCTCAAAAATCAAGCAAAAAGAGGGGTTGCAACCATGAATAAAGCTGGAAATACTGTTATTTTATTACTCCTGCAACAGCAGTAAGTTGTGCATTAGATCTAGAGCTGCCATGTGCATAAAAATTCAGATCTATATCAGATCCATGCACTATACAGGCTCCTCTAATGAATTCCCTTGGGGTTTTCAGCAAAACACCATGTACAAAGTATAGATTTGAGATCTAAGACTATGGATCTACTGAAAATTACAGATCTGGAAGTGTGGTTGATCTGATATATGCAAAATAATAGCCTCCTCCAATAGATCTCCAAAGTGAAGGGCAGATCCCCAACACTCAGAAAATCAGCTCTCCAAAAGGTGCATTGAATCACCCTGCAACTGCTCCTTCAGAAATTACGCAACTCTGGATCTCTTCTGTGCTGTAAGGATCAAAATACAGTTGGCCTGCAGCCAAGATATGAAAATGAAGCTCAATGCCTTCAATATTGTCCTCCCAATGGAGTAGAAACCTCCTCCACTAAAAATGAGCACTGAAATGGCCTAGATCTGAAGATCTAATCTCCAGTGGTTGCAGCTTACTGAAACAGAGAAACCCTCAACAGGATCTGTGTTGTCAAAGGAAGATGAAGCTTGGCCTTTAGCCAGATAGTGGACAATATGGTGCAAGAATCCTCCAAGAGCTACTCAATGGAAGAGGTGGGATTCCCGATCAGGAACACCCTATGCTAAACAGCATACAATCTCAGCTAAACAGCAAGAGAAATTTATATGTCTAAAGTTTAAACAGACCATATAATCAGAAAAGCATAATCATAAGCTAACCCCATATGGCTTCCATCCTCTTCCTTATAAACAATGTGAGCCTTCTCACCTTGGGTCCCACTCATCAGGGTTTCCATCTTCATGTAATGAATCTCCCTCCAAAACTGCAATGTCCCATCATCAATACCACACCTCCATAACAGCGCTAATGGATTTGGTCAATCTTGACTGGATCTCCATGCAATGTATTCTTCCACACTCAAGGTGGCTTTATTCTAACAATCTAAATAAATCCATATTCCCATTGAGTTATCTTCATTAATGTCCCACATCCTCCATACTAGCTTAGTTGACTTGGTCAAACTTGACTTTTTCCACATGCATTTAGCCCTTGTTCACACGTGAAAGTGTTTTATCCAGCTGTGAATATGATCCCTTTCCCATTAAGAGGGTTTTTATTGCTGCTAAAAAGATTTATGGGTCTCCCTACCCATTTATTCATCTAACTATGTGTTTGGAGCAAAATTAATATTCCAATTAGCTGCATGCTAATTTGGGAATATTACAGTCCTCCCGTCCCAAATGTTGCTTGTCCTCAAGTAACTGCAATGATAGAACTAAAGAGCCTCTCCTCTTCCTCCTATAGCATCCTCTAGTGATAAATTCCTCCAAAGAACAAGATGCTTTTTCAACAATATGTCCTCAAGTTGTTCCTCCCATGTGTAAAAGTATGCCTTTGGTGAAAAATCCAAATGGCTCTCATCATGAAGAAGTGGGATATCCATGGAAAAAACTATGTGTGGTCTAGAGGCCTTCTTGAGGATGGAACCTGAAATGTATTGGGAATCATCATCCCCATGTGAAGCCTCCATCCCCAAGCTATCATCCACAAAAAGTGAGTCACCCTCCAACATGGTAACTCTTGAAACATCTCCTCCACCTTAGGCTCCTACAAAGAAGGTGGGCTACATAGCTGAATATGTGGAATCAAAATATCCATCCCACGTTGTTTTTCTCTCCACTTATGATATGTATGGGGCTGCTGCTAATCTTGGGTTGAAGTATTACAGCCTCCAAGAATGACCCAAGTTACCCCATCAATCAAAACATCCATGAAGTGCCTCTCCCAAGAACTCAAGTTCTCCAAATGGCTCCTCCCACATGAAGACAAGAGGTGTAGTGTGGCAATCATGGTTTGCCCATTGTTTCTCCTGAAACATGCAACATATGAAGTATGGAGAATCATACTCCCAATGGGCACCTCCAACTCTTGTGCCATCCTCTCAACAAAGCTTCCCATAAGAAAAAGAACATCATCAATACATGGAAGCAAAAACAAATAAAAACAAGTTGCCATATGACAACCAGGAGTTGGATCATAGTTCCATATGTGGAACCAACACTGTGCATCCCTTTCCTGCCTCAAAACAAAGTGTAACAAGTGCCTTTTCAGCCACTTGTTTGCTGCCACAATCATCCTACAAGATGGGATCATGAAAGTAAAAACTTGGTGCCAATGTTGCACACCAAAAATCCTGTGGCATCGCCCACAAACCACAAATAAAATGGCCAACATCAATGCTGCAAAAGGCCTCAAATACATCATAATACAATATACAAGAAGGGATGATCCTCCTTGGTACAATATGCTGCTCACAGAAAGTAAAAGAGTACAAATCATGATGTATGAGTGTACATCCTCTACCATGTACCTTGGTCATTGAGCTGAAATGGCTCAACTGAAAGTTCTCCCTCACTCTCAAAGAGTAGGGAAGTGGTTGTGACAACCTCTCCATAGTCATCCGGGCTATGCATCTCTCCATATGCTGATATACACCCTGTTGGATGCCCTCCCAAGTGAACTCCTCCATCGGGGAATGATATGCATCAAAGTGCATAGAAAGAAAGTCCACATGTGCTGCATGTAATAGCTTCTCCTTGAGATTAGAAACTCTAGTCAAGAAGACTTTGCCATAAGAATAGATGACCACATCATCCACCATGTATCTATCATCTCCTTCCAGATCATCAAGAATCATGCAAGCACCAAGATCCTTAGAGTACTCTACTAAAAGTTGAGACCTTCCATATGGATCAGTCCTCCTAAGAGACAGCGCTGAAGATCTGAAATGTGAGGCTCCCCACATGCTGTTGTCTTTTCCTTTGACATCCCTCATGCCAAAGTCATCAATCATAATGTTGCTATATGTGGGAGATTCCTTCCAAAGTGGAAGTACCTCCTGATCCTCCAAGGTTAAGGAGTAGCCCCTTTGCACCATCATAGTGCCATCTCCTACTCCTACAACATTATGCAAAGTATGGGAGAAGATCAACCCATACTCTCTCAATAACAACCAAAGCAACAACATCTCTAGTTGCCTCCCCACACCATCACCATATAAAATATGGAGCAACAACATAATAGTTGATATGAAAGATATCATATCACTCCAATACACCCAAACTCCTTGCTGCCATATGATGTAAGTGCCATGTCAAGTTCCATCCACCAACCAACTCTTTGAAATAGAATGTGTCATATGATGACCAAACTCTTTCAAGAGTAACCAACGCAGTCTTGCCTCTTGTAGCCCGGTATCATAAATCTGCAAGTGGCTTTCCAACCTATTGCTCATCAACATCTCCCATCCAACCCATGGTGAGTGTCTATCATCATGTCCAAATGTGGCATCCCTCCAATGGAGAATACCATCCTCCCAAATCAGCTTTTTGTCTTTGCATTTCATGGGATGTTGAAATGCAACCTCTTGGAGATCTCCAAATGAAGACCACTCATCGATGACCAAGTTGACCCCATAAGGATCCAAATAGGTGGTAGGAAAAAACCTCCCATCATGATGTGAAAGATTCATTAAGGAATATCCATCACAACCATGAGAGATGCTTCCTATCATAAGATGTCCCCCAACAACGATCTGCCCATCATTTGCCATACATATGGGAAGGTCATTGGAATGCTCCAACAATGGCTGGGCCCCCAACTCATCACTGTTGCTTAATGACAGCGCTGTTGATCTCCATGATGGTGCATCTGCTGTCTTCAAATCATACTCAATGCTGAACACATAGTTTTGCATGGCAAGGTTCAGGGCAATACTCATCCCCTCCTCCAAAAATCTACACTCCAACCCCAAGAATTGTGTGCAGCTCAACAATGATACACTAGGATGACTGTATATCTCTTCCTTGAACAAATCATGGCTGCCCATCGCAGTGAAAGTCTGCTACTCCAAATCAACAATATGTTTTGACCCTTGGTCATGCAATGGCATATTCCCACAATCCTCCATATGATGTGCTGAAATAACAGGAAATGGAAACATGTGCATACCTTGGTAAAACTTGGGAACATCTTGTACTGCTACAAGGGTTCCTTCCTCCGATGTGATGGCTTCCCCAACTACTGATGATGATGGTTACTAATTATGGCTTCATCAGCGCTGGTACAAGTCTCCTCCTCCTCATGCATCTCCAAAATAGTGCATGGGACTCTAGATGTCAAGAGATCAAGACTACTTTGCAAAGGTGCAAGTATATTTTCTCCTAATGTAAGTGCTCCTGCAGTAAGTGGTGGTGAAGGCTTCTTCTCCTCTGATTTCTTCTTGTCAAACCTTTTGACCAACCTTTGAGTAAAGTCTGCAAATGCAGTCATTCTTGCATGACTCAAATGGCTGAACCACCAAATTCTCGCTTCACCCTCAAGGTGTAGTGCTGCAATCTCAACAGCCTCTCTTTCTACCACTGGATGTAGTAGAAAGAATGCATCTAGCTTCATCACCCAAGCCTTTGTTGTACATGTGGATGATCCATCAAAAGTAGACAATAGAAATCTATTGCCCTTCTTCCTTCTATTGTTGCAAGGTCTCCTTTCTTCTTTGAGCTGAATGAACTATGAGAGAGTTAGATTCTCCTTGAAAGCTTTAGGTTGAGACTTATATTCTGCAAGATACTCACTTAGAATCTCATGATCTAAGTGCTCTCCATCTCTATGCCTCTTATTTTCAAAAGAAAAGGCCATAGTATGTTTCTTTGGAGCTCTATGCAATACCAGATCTTCTTTTTGCTGATAGAAAGTACATGGACCTTCCTCATCTTGAAACCCTAATTTGGTTTCCCTTCTTTTCTCCATTTTTCCTTGCTTGACCTCCTTGGTGAAGTCCTTCTTAGATCTGAAGAGAGATGAGATGAAACTCATTCCTCCCATCATTCTGATCTCTTTATCCTTCTCTTCTTCTTCTTATAGCATATTGGTTGAAAACTCATAGGCTGAGCCAAGATGATGCTCTGATACCACTGTAATATTCCCAAGTGGGAAAACTTAGCAATACATGTAGTAAAAACGCAATTTTTAGAAAGATATGCAATAACAGTTAAATGCAACCCATGCATCCATTCATTTATACAATATAACAGCCATATACAAAAGGAGCTCTGAAACAAATCATGGTAGCTCAGTTAAACAAGCCTCCCAAGCCACTATTGCTCAAAAATCATGCAAAAAGAGGGGTTGCAACCATGAATAAAGCTGGAAATACCCTGACAGCCTTATTTTATTACTCCTGCAACAACAGTAAGTTGTACATCAGATCTAGAGCTGCTATGTGCATAAAAAGTCAGATTTATATTAGATCCATGCACTATACAGGCTCCTCTAATGAACCCCCTTGGGGTTTTCAGCAAAACACCATGTACAAAGTATAGATCTGAGATCTAAGACTGCAGATCTACTGAAAATTATAGATTTGGAAAGTGTGGTTGATCTGATATATGAAAAATAATAGCCTCCTCCAATAGATCTCCAAAGTGAAGGGCAGATCCCCAACACTCAGAAAATCAGCTCTCCAAATGGTGCACTGAATCACCCTGCAACTGCTCCTTCAGAAATTACGCAAATCTGGATCTCTTTTGCGCTGTAGGGATCAAAATACAGTTGGCCTGCAACCAAGATATGAAAATGAAGCTCAATGCCTTCAATATTGTCCTCCCAATGGAGTAGAAACCTCCTCCACTGAAAATGAGCACTAAAATGGCCTAGATCTGAAGATCTAGTCTCCACTTGTTGCAGCGTACTGAAACAGACAAACCCTCAATAGGATCTGTGTTGTCAAAGGAAGATAAAGCTTGGCCTTTAGCCAGATAGTGGACAATATGGTGCAAGAATCCTCCAAGAGCTACTCAATGGAAGAGGTGGGATTCTCGATTAGGAACACCCTATGCTAAACAGCATACAATCTTAGCTAAATAGCAAGAGAAAGTTATAAGTCTAAACATACCATATAATCAGAAAATCATAATCATAAGCTAACCCCATATGGTTGCCATCCTCTTCCTTATAAACAATGTGAGCCTTCTCACCTTGGGTCCCACTCATCAAGGTTTCCATCTTCATGCAATGAATCTCCCTCCAAAACTGTGTTGTCCCATCATCAATACCACACCTCCATAATAACGCTGATGGATTTGGTCAATCTTGACTGGATCTCCATGCAATGTCTTCTTCCACACTCAAGGTGGTTTTATTCTAACTATCTAAACAGATCTATATTCCCACTGAGTTATCTTCATTAATGTTCCACATCCTCCAAACTAGCTTAGTTGACATGGTCAAACTTGACTTTGTCCACATGCATTTAGCGCTTGTTCACACATGATGGTGTTTTATCCAGCTGTGAATATGATTTGTTTCCCATCAAGAGGGTTTTTATTGCTGCTAAAAAGATTTATGGGTCCCCCTACCCATTTATTCATCTAACTATGTGTTTGGAGCAAAATTAATATTCCAATTAGTTGCATGCTAATTTGGGAATATTACAGGGTGCGTATTGGGAAAATATGCCAAGGGTGTATTGGACTTGATACACTCGGATATCTGTGGACCAATGCCCACTAGAGCTCTTAATGGTGCCGAGTACTTCGTCACTTTCATTGATGACCATTCCAGGAAAACCGGGATCTACTTTTTGAAGACAAAGGATGAAGCCTTCAGTCGGTTCAAAGAGTTTAAGGCTCTGGTTGAAAATCTGACAGGAAAGCGGATCAAGGTGTTGTGATCAGACAATGGTGGTGAATACATAGATAATGAATTCACTGGATTCTACGCAAGGGAAGGTATCAAAAGAGAGTGGACAACTCCATATAATCTGGAGCAGAATGGTGTGCCAGAAAGGAAAAGCAGGACCATTGTCGAAGCAACAAGGGCAATGTTGTATGACCAAGAAATGCCCAAATTTCTGTGGGCTGAAGCTTGTAATACAGTTGTCTATATTCAGAACAGAACTCCTCACGTTGCCTTGGGAAAGATCACGCCAGAAAGTGTCTTCATTGGTAGTAAGCCTGAAGTGAGTCACTTTAGGATCTTCAGCAGTACAGCTTACTATCATGTGCCCAATGAGAAGAGGAAGAAGTTGGAGATTGTTGAGAAAGTCGTGGTGCGGAGGGATGTGAAGTTCATGGAGGAGAAGGCCTTCAAAAGGTCCCTTGAGATGCCTTCTCCGAAGCAATCTGAGTCGTCTTTGGTTCAGCCCCAACAACCAGCGGCAGAAAACTCAGTTGCCTCTCCTAGGCATGGGGATCCAAGGGACATGTCTCCCGAAGATTTGCAAGAGGGAGAGCCAATAAATCCACCCACCACCAGTGCAAGAACTAGCAGGGAGCTACGACAGATTCTGAAAGATGCAGAGGACTTTGTCAAAGTCCCCCGAAATGAGAAGAGACAGCGTATGCAACCTGAGTCAAGCCTTGGTTGCTCAAGTCGAAGAACCTTCCAGTTTTCGGGAAGCAACTCAGCATCGGGTGTGGTTTGATGCAATGGTGGAAGAGTACAATTCCATCACGAGGAATGATGTCTGGGAAGTGGTCCCCAGACCTCCAGAGAGATCAGTTGTAGGATCAAGGTTGATCTACAAGGTCAAGTATGCTGCAGATGGCAGCATCGAGAAATTTAAATCCAGGTTTGTGGCTAAGGGCTATGCTCAAAAGGAAGGGATCGATTATGAAGAAACATTCGCCCCAGTAGCCAGATACACTTCTATCAGATCCATAATTTCCCTTGTTGCGCAAATGGGATGGGAGATTTGCTAGATGGATGTCAAGACTCAAGACAACGTTTCTTAACAAGGTGATAGAGGAAGAAGTGTATATAGAACAACCAAAGGGCTTCGAGAACTCATGTGTGCAGACTGAAAAAAGCGTTGTATGGACTAAAGCAAGCTCCTAGAGCCTGGTATGGTCGAATTGACAACTACTTGCAAAAGATGGGATTCGTCAAGAGTGACGCAGATCCCAATCTCTACTATCTAAGAGTAGGGAGTGAGCCTCTAATACTGATTTTGTATGTAGATGATCTATTCTTGACCGGATCATCAAGGCTCATCACAAACTGCAAGAAGAATTTGGCTGAGGAATTTGACATGAAGGATCTATGATGGATGCAATATTTTCTGAGGTTCTAAGTTTGGCAGCAGAATGGGAAGATCTTTCTTGGTGAAGGAAGATGGTGAAGGAAGATACACTACAAAGATCCTGAAGAGATTTCAGATGGAGGATTGTAGACCCATGACAACTCCAATGAGCACAAACTGTAAGAAAATCGACACGTCCAAAGATGATGAGGCTGATCCTACGTTATATAGGCGGCTCATAAGATCACTAATGTATTTGGTAAGCACAAGGCCAGACATTTATTATGTTGTAAATACCCTCAATCAGTTCATGGTAGAACCTAAGACGGCTCATTGAGCAGAAGCCAAGCATGTTCTCAAGTACCTTCAAGGAACAGTTAATCTTGGATTGAAGTACACCCGTCGCAATGATGTCAAGTTGAGTGGTTTCACCGACGCAGAATGGGTTGGGAGTTTAGTAGATCGGAAGAGTACCAGTGGGTATTGTTTCAGTCGAGGATCAGGAATGACTTCCTAGTGCAACAGGAAACAGAAGTCCGTAGCAGTGAGCTTAGGAGAAGCAAAATATATGGCAGCCAGCACAGCTTCATGTGAGGCCATATGACTTAGAAAATTGTTAGTGAATCTCCTCAAGGAGAAAATGGAAGCGACCAGTATCTTATGCGATAATCAGAGTTGCATCAAACTCTCCGAAAATCCCGTGTTTCATGATCGATCGAAGCATATTGACATCAGGTGTCACTTCATCACGGACTGTGTTGAACGTCGAGTTATTCAATTGCAGTACACTCCAGTACACTCCAACAGGAGAACAGGTGGCAGACATCCTCACAAAAGCTCTGGGGAAGAATAAGTTTGTCTACTTCAGAGAGAAGATGGGGATGACAAAGGATCCATTCCAGTAGCAGGAATGGATATGGTTAGTATTCAGAGGGAGCTGTAGTACAGATGCAGCAGTGACAGTGGCAGTGTCAAAGGCAGCAGTACAAAAGACAGCATCGCAGTAGATGAGGGGCAGCGTCCAGAGATCAGCAGCACAAAGGGTGATTCAAAAGCAGAGCAGCATGGAGTAGGCATATTGTTGGAAAATGTTCCTCGCTAAGAGGGAGTGTTGATTTTTGTAGCATCAGAAAGTGTTCCAAGTCTCAAACTTTGCAAGGAGGCTTGGACAGCAGTATTCTGAAGAACCCAGAAACCGTTTGTGGAAATTCCACTCAGTTCATGACTTATTAAAATAATTAATTAGTTTAATGAAGACCCTAAGTCTAAACTTAGGGAAATGAAATAATTAAAGGGTATTAATAAGTCAGAGTGTGAATCTTCTAGAAAACGAAGATCAAGTGAAGTTTTAATCTTAGCCATTGATTAAACTTCTAATCTGGGTCGTTGATTCTCCAACGAGAAGATTATAAAAGAAGGTTTGAGGGTCATTTGGAAAACAAGTCGGGCATACACTCGGTACCCGAAGGAGATCGATTCTGAAGTAAGAGAATTCGATTTCAATGGGAGAGTTACAAGGTGAAGATTTTGCAGAAGCAGGAGGAGGGAGTCAGAAGTGATTGAGGTCAGGGACAGAGGGAAGCAGTGGGCCACTAGAGATATTTCTTCATCATCCATATAGATCAGCAACCACTACAACCATTAGATTCATAGTCCCAAATACAAAAGCATCACTATATGATGTAGTTTCACCTTGCTATTTAATGCAAGAAGGCGAACACAAATCATATTAATTTTCTTCATCAGCTACTAGTGCACACCTTCATTAATATCTTGGATACTAGGCATTCTAATTATGATGAATGGGAAGAATTGTATAGTTTAGACCTGTTGACCCCCAATAGCACTTCTTGCCACTTATGGGTTAAGATCCAACTGGTCTCATTTTAGATATTTCTAACCATCACCATTGATCAAAATTCCTCTCAAAATCAATTTTATCAAATTCCAAGGAACTACTATTTTGGGTACTAGTAGTTGTGTTTTTTTCCCATATGCAAAGACCAAGGGCCTCCACAACAAAGATGCCATTTACTGAACCTTGGTGAAAAAACAATTCTGACGAGACTATTTTCACTCCTTTTTCACTTTCTTTTTTTTGGTAATTATAAACCAATTCTCCATTTAACCAAAATTTGTATTTTCTTGTCCTCTGCTTTTTGGGAAAAATTATGCTTTGTAGATATGCCTATAATTATAATTTTCAATTTATTTGAGTGGTAAGAACAAGTGGTGGTCATGGTTCCAAGTGAGCAATTGAGGTGGTTTGAGATTCCCGAGTCTGCAAGGGTGAAGGCTAAAGAGTAGTATTTATAGTGAAAGTGCTTCTTGAAGTGATAGATGGCACCTAAATCCCCTAACATGATGACATGGGACATGGAGGACAAGAAAATATGAGTATCCAACATGTGACACAGAAACCCCTGAAATAGGACACGGAGGACACAAAAATATGAGTATCTGATATGTGACACAATGACCCCAAGAACAGGAAATTGAGGACACATTATATATTATATAATAATAAAATGTGTATTAACAAAAAATTAAAATATAACAAATTACACACAAAAAATGAAATATAGACAAAGATTCGATTTAAAACCTAAAATATTTACATCATGATTTACAACTAGTACTACAATGACAAAACACACAAGAAATTAAAACCATTAACTACAATTTTCTCATTAAGTCAACAAAATCAAAATGTACTACCTAGATATTGACTCACTGAGCCACTGCTACTATAGGAGGGAATACCAATGGAAAATACAAAACAAGCTAGATACTAGAACTGTAGATCAAGATGAAAGAATCTCATAGCTCATGACTGTCAGTAGTCCCCAATGTCATCAACATCAAAATCAACATCACTGACACCACTGCTCTCTCCTCCATCCTCTTGCTTTGTATCCAATTTAATCTCTACATCTGATGTGTGGTGGATGACCCCTCAAGAGTATCACCATCATCAAAAGTGAGGGTTGTAGCACTAGTTCATTAAGATCCAAGTTGGCAAATGCCAACTCAACACCGTTGTCCAAACCCATATCATGAAGAAACACATCCCACATATTTGTCTTTCCCTTCAACCACTCCTCCCTCTGCCTATAAATGAAATGAAGGTTGGTATGCACATACACCATTGTTTCTTCCCTAGACTGCTCAAGCCTATTGTTTTTCAAACTATCCAAATTCCCATATGTGCTCCAATTTCTCTCGCAACAAGAGGATGAAATAACTCGGAGATATGATGCATGTCTAACTGCTTTATAGAAGAGCATCTTGCCCCATGAGTTGCCCACCAAGCATAGGGATTCTTAGTACCTTGTCTCTAATCATAGGATAGCCTCCAAATCTCCTAGTATGAATGGAAAACTTTGCAAAGGCATCCTCCACCTCATCAAGGGATGCTTTATCCTGATATGTCTGTCTAATTACATCCTTTCTCTCCAATGAAATATCAACATCCATGTGAGGAGGAAAAATCTACATTAAGGCCCGTGATAAGCCACTCATTGCTGTAGTATTTGGTATTCAATGAGTGAGCCAAGCAATGCAAAGGTGTGAAATCCTTGTCTCACTTGTTGACAAGAATATCCTGTATGGTGGTAAAAAAGACCTCTACTTATTTCCCATACTCAAGCAGTCATTCTGAAAAATAATGGTCCTCACCAACTCACTCATGGAATCCCACCCCTCATAAATCTCTCATAGAATGGGTTAGTCTATGTTTGCAAATCACGACAAAGCAATGATAGGGTCCATGATCTTAATAGTAAGATCTACCCTATGCCACCAACCATCATCTAACACAGTATCCTTAACCTTTTTTGAAGTTGTTTGATCTGTCCTTCTCCAAAAAGACCAAAACTCTAAAATAGCCATAGCACAAAGAGTGGTCTTAACCTCCCTAAACCTCTTAAGCATGCTAAGTGAGGAGGCAAAACACATATCTGTAACCTTCAACAACAATAGATAAGTATACTCTTTGTAGATTATGAGCGCATTGATATGATTTTGTACAAAATTGTCGATATGGCATTCATCCTCAATAAGATTTCCAATCCATGCCACATCTGAAGCAATAGATTTAAGTGTTAAATACAATGAATAGACAATGCAAGGTGTCCAAAATATTTGTGAATAGTTAGCTTCCACAATCATGCCAACAGCCTTCCAAACAGGTGCATTGTTTGTAATGATTTGCACACAAAGAATCAACACCTACATTTTCAAAAACTTTAATGAACAACTCATCCATATATTGTGCATCCTTATATTTTCCAAGAGCATCCACCACTTTCAAGGAGACTGATTCATTCAAGGAAGGCACCATGAAGTTGATGAGTGGATGTTGTGTTGCGTTTTTCCATCCACTGGATATGTGTACTCTTTGTATATTATGAGCGCATTGATATGATTTTGTACAAAATTGTGGATATGGCGTGCATCCTCAATAAGATTTCTGATCCATGCAACATATGAAGCAACAGATTTAAGTGCTAAATACAATGAATGGACAATGCAAGGTGTCCAAAATTTTTGTGGATACTTAGCTTCCACAATCATGCCAACAGCCTTCCAAACATGCGCATTGTTTGTAATGCTTTGCACACAAAGAATCAACACCTACATTTTCAAAAACTTTAATGAACAAATCATCCATATATTGTGCACCCTTGTATTTTCCAAGAGCATCCACCACTTTCAAGAAGACTGATCCATTCAAGGAAGACACCATGAAGTTAATAAGTGGATGTTGTGTTGCGGTTTTCCATCCACTTGAAACAATACTAACCTTAGATGATGGCCATGTTAATCTAAATTCCAGTAGGCTCTAGCATTTTATCCACCTATGTTGCCTTAAACAACAATGTGGTTCTAAGCTTCTCTAAACCCTAAGGCACATACCCTATTGGAGCCCCTTGAGCTAGAGATCGACACATCTCAATAAATAAAGATGATCGTGCAACAGTAAATAAGATAAAAATGAGACAGAAAAAAACCAATGGTGAGATCAATCTATTCTTGCCTCTTATTATGAAAAATTTTGTCTATTGGACCAAGTGCGCTCTTTTTTGTTGCTTGAACTAAGAGGATTTGCATTGTTAATTTTCTTAGATGACGTGGCCACCACGGCCACACAAACATTGGCCTCTTTTTCCAATTCTTTTCATTTGGATGTATTCAGTCCTAGACATGCTCCATGTCCACAAGATGTGCCCAACTAATGCCCTTTCACTCAAAAGTAGGTGCTCTTGAATTGATGGTTGCAAAAACATGTCCAAAGAACATTGCTTCCTCTCTTAACTTGCTCCCTAGCCCTTGATGTCTTGTAACGAATGTTATCAGGACTACACTGATCCAGCCTGAACTAGTCAGTCTAACAGTTTTGAGGCAAAAACCAATTCGGACAAGTGACTTGAACGTACCGAACCGACCGGTTCATTACCGATTCGGTAAAGTTGAGTAGAACGCATCAAGTGGCGTCTGATTTACTTTTTTCTTTTATTTTTCGTCTTAGTTAGGCAGTAGCCCACAGTAAGTGCCTATTATTCAAGCCTATGGCCCTACTATTACTATGCAATTCATGGTAATATTAAATTCTTAAAGTAAAACTGACTCAAGATGTTTGAGAATGGTTCTGACCTCATTGGATTTCATATGGAGAAAGTAGAATTTTAGATCTCACTCAAAAATCCAGTAGACTTAACACTTTTTTAGGATTTTTGGATTGGGAGGATTGCAACGTTTCCACTGGATTTTGTCATGTATTAGGGTATCGAGCTAGCATTTAATCAAGAGCACGAATCCCTCTATGCTCCCGATGCTAGTGTCATTGATTGTTGAACTCCTCTAACATGATCCTACTAAAAATGTTCCCATCACTCAAAACAAAACTTTGAATTGACATGTTTACGTTTTTATATTATTTTAATGCTTAAAGGGTGATATCAATGACAAAGATACCAATATAGGAAAATACTTTGTTGATATGTAGGTATTTTTCATAGCATGACTTTTTTGAATGCTAGAGGCCATCTAGGTCTTACATGCTCTATAAATGAGAACTTTTTCTTATGTGTATAAATGGTTTGGATTCATATGGATGCACATGAATATATTATATATGTAATTTTCTTTAAAATTTGAATATTTTGTGTTTTTGGTTGACCAGTTTTTTGGTCTGATTTATTTACTAGTTCGCAGTTCGGGGGGTCTACCCCTTTTTCATGAATAATGGGGGGTGACGTGGCAGCCTCTCGAATTATGGTGGTGAAAACAGGAAGTCAACTTCTATGTGGCATAACTTTCACATACGGACTCTAATTGACGTGATTCTTACATCGCTGGAAAGGTTTGTGTAGAATAGGAAAAAACAGTGTTGCGCTAAAGAGGCAAAGTTTTACCCCCAAAAAAAGTCATTTGGTGCCTCAAAATGCTCCTAAAAGCTTTCATACCCCAATTTTCCAAACTAGGTCTTGCTGGTAAAAATGGTCCTAAGAGTTTATTCCTCCACTTTTCCAGTCTAGAAGCATCGAGCTGGATGACAAAATATAATGATCCAATTTGGGTCACACCCCCCCCCCATTTTGGGAAGATTTTGGTCCCTAAAAGCTTCTACTAAATGAGGTGAGGAAATTTTTCCTCCACCTTCACTCTGGTGTACCATTTAGCTTTGCCTAGAAGTTGTCTTTTCAACCCAATTTACCAAAGGTCTTGTGGTCCTTGTCTTGTAGTTCTAGACCTTTTCTACAAA
This sequence comes from Pinus albicaulis, assembly GCA_034641835.2. NCBI lineage: Eukaryota > Viridiplantae > Streptophyta > Pinopsida > Pinales > Pinaceae > Pinus > Pinus albicaulis. The sequence continues at coordinate 1,166,601,380 of CM076575.1, read as the reverse complement.
ATTGTATCTTCTATCAACTTTGCCTGAGCATTTGGTGCCAAATCCTCCACAGAAAGTAGCACATGTACCTTTTCATGATCTAGCATGGAAGGCTCATAGAGTTTCAGAATCTCTACATTCACAACTAAATAAATGTGTATATATGGTGGTAAACTGAGTCGATAGGCATTATCACCCACCTTTTCTAGTAACTCGAAGGGGCCATACTGCAGAGCCTTGATCTTCTTACCAAGCCCATGTAGCCTCTCCTTGTTCAATTGTAGCCATACTCTGTCTCCCACCTTGAATGATTTCTTTGCTCTGTGTTGATCATGCTTGGCTTATATTTCTCTTGTGACTATTGTGCAGTGTCTCTTATGCCTTTATACGGATCTACCTGATATTTTCTATAAATTTTTCAATGCTCAAGGCATCTCATGTAAGATCTTCCCTAACTCCTCCTTGTTGCACATATGCAATGTCCTAAGGTGAAGGCCACAAATACCCAAAACAAGTTTCAAATGGGGACTTTCCTGTAGAAGTGTGGGTTGTTATGTTGTAAGAATGTTGTATATATACCAGATTTTCTGTGGAAATTTCTGAATCTTTACACTTTATGCAGAAATTTTTGCTGTTAATCTGCTTATGCTCCTCCTACTTAGACAAGTTATTAACTAAATTAAATTCAAGTTAAAATCGAAGCAAAACACATAACAAATCTCCACCAATCCAGATCTAGAACAAGTTCATGCACGCATAGACAAAGTGATACAGTTATTTCTGGACGACAAGTTATTAACTAAATTAAATTCAAGTTAAAATCGAAGCAAAACACATAACAAATCTCCACCAATCCAGATCTAGAACAAGTTCATGCACGCATAGACAAAGTGATACAGTTATTTCTAGACAAATAGTCCCCAGAAAAACCCAATGCGGGAAAACCGGTCTTCTGGCTGCTAGAGGGTTTTATTATTAAGAATTTTATGAATACAACAAGCCTATGTTCCAGATCTAGAAAACCCGACAGAGAAATAATAGATCTACAGCTCACTGGCTGATCTAGGGCCAAAATAATGACTGATCCACACCCTCAAACAGGATTTACAGAACTCAGCCAAAAGTAGGGCCTAGAAACCCTAGTGCAGCCCCTAAAGCCTCTGCATCCCTTAGCGCTGCTCCGTAAAGGGCTGTGTTACCCCAGACTGGGTGACGCAGCCCCCACGCTGCCCCTTAGGGTCTCTACGTAACCCCCCAGGGTTTCCTACAGCAAATCACGTTGTCTTGAGGGACTGCGCAGCACCTGCGTAGCACAGTTGCTGCCCTTCCTGTTGTTGCTCTCCTGCTTCTCTGCGTTGCCTCTCTGAGTTGATCTCTGCCTCTTCTTGATTCTAGACCCTGGGATCAGATCATCCCCTTGGCCTAAATTCCCCTGTCTACAACTGAATCACTTCTCAGAATTCTTAGCAAACCCACCTTAGAATCTCAGCTTAGCTTCAGGGCTCTGCCTCTATGTGTCTTTATAAATGACCCCAAGCCTTTCCTTTATACTTTTATCATTGGGAAACCAACGGCCATGATCAGATCTTGAATCAATGGCTGAGCTTAAAAGAAAGCCTAATCCGTGTGACTTAAGACAATTTCATCACATGTTTAATTAAATTCACTTTAATTATTTAAGTTCCCTAAGTTTTAACTTAGGAAATACATTACAATAATTAATTAATTTAATATCTCCTAAACCAAATGAAATTTCCCAAATCTATTTTTGGGTCTCGTAAATCAAGTGTACTCTAGTCCTTCCTCAAAATTTGGGAGCTAGAGCACAATTGATGCTACCCCAAATACACAAAATTTCAACACTCCCTCTTAGCATCAAGGGTGTGCTCTAGCAATACATCACACTATGCATTACAAGACTTTGAGTACTGGTTTTGTGTTGCTGAAGCTTGGCCTTCTGCCACTCAACTCTGCACTACTGCTGCAATTTTGTATTGCTGCCCATGACTCTGCCACTGCCACTGCCACTGCAACCTCTGTACTGCAGCTCCCTCTCAATATGTTGCATCTGCACTACTCATAGCACTGCCACTGTTGATCTATTGCACTGCAACTTCAGTTGTTGAGAGAAACAACTGAATCTCTTGCCCAATCTTTGACAGACAAGTCAGATGGGATGCATCCTCATCACTAAAGCTCCATAGGCTACAGATTTGTGCTGTGATCTGAAGAATGATGCACAGCTACAGCTTTGCACTGCGTAACCAGACTCCCTCTGCACTACTGAAGTCACATCAGACCCTTGTAGTGAAATCTCACACGCTGCTGCTGCATTGCATTGTCCCTCTGAAGCCTTCTACATTGTTGCAGCTCTGCTCTGCACTGCTGAAGTCACATCAGCCTCTGCGCTGTTGCTGCTCTGCTTTGCGTTGCTCCTCCCAGTCTTCAAATCTATCTCTACTTCATCTGTGATCTATGCACCCACTGCTCCACTTGTCCCACTACTGTCTCAAGGTTGTCGTAGCTCGCTTGTGATCTAAGGGATGAGCTGCTCAAGGATCTCGCCCTACTTCTATGTAGCTTCTCTACATATCCATGTCACCCCACCTTCGTGGTTCATGAGCACTCATGGTTGCATCATCTTCTGCCATTTGCTCAGCAAATCTATCGGAGCTCCTCCTCTCTATACTAGAGATCTGGATCTAGGGTCCTTTACAAACTGGGCACCCTCTGCTCCCTCTGACAATTGATTTCCCTTCTTGGAGATCTGCCAAATCAACAATGATTCAACTCTCTTTGATCCTTTGATCAATCTGCAAGTTTCTTTGGCTAGAAACTCTCAGAGAAGCTCATCTCCTCCTGTTCTTTGTCACTTGTGCTTAGGCTAAAAATCTGAAAACTTCAGAAATTTAACCCCACCAGCACCTTCTGAATTTCTGCAGCTTTTCTTCAATATTTTTTGGATCTGATAGATTCAGATCTACATCACACTAGCAGTCTTAAGACTAATCCAGCATTGTTTCTGCGCTGCCTCTGCGCTGTAATTACGTGGGCTTGCTAGGAGACAGCGTAAGACTGCATCACCCTTCCCTCTGCATGAATTTGTCTCTGAAAACTACGTTGTCCCTTCAGATCTACGTTTCTGCTGCTTCTCCAGCTACTTCCCGCAGTTAGAACCTTCAGTGTCTTGCTAGTGTCCCTCCTAGATCTGCAATTGCTCCCATACCATGTGGAAATTTATGAATCTTTACACTTTATGCATAAATTATTACTGTTAATCTGGTTATGCTCCTCCTACTTAGACAAGTTATTAATTGAATCAAATTCAAGTTAAAATTGAAGCAAAACACATACCAAATCTCCACCAATCCAGAACTAGAACAAGTTCATGCACACATAGACAAAGTGACAGTTATTTCTGGATAAATAGTCCCTGGAAAAACCCAATCCGGGAAAACCGGTCTTTTGGCTGCTGGAGGGTTTCATTATTAAGAATTTTCTGAATACAACAAGCATGCATTCCAGTGCTGGAAAACCCAACAGAGAAATAATAGATCTACAGCTCACTCACTGATCTAGGGCCAAAATAATGACTGAACCACACCCTCAAACGGGATTTACAGAACTCAGCCAAAATTAGGGCCTAGAAACCCCAGCGTTGCCCTTGAAGGCTCCGCGTCCCTCAGCACTGCTCCGAAAAGGGTTGTGTTACCCAATACTGGGTGACGCAGTCCCTACGTTGCCCCTTAGGGTCTCTGCGTAACCCTAGAGGGTTTCCAGCAGCACATCACGTTGTCCTTGAGGGACCATTTGCATTCCCATTTCGATCAAAGGGAGCCTTCCATTTTCCTTTGAACCTGTTGTTCCTTTGATTCCCATTCCCCCTGAAGTTGTTGTTGTTGTTGTTGTCATCTCCGAGAGAGTCCCTTCTATTAGGGCACTCTCTTGCATAGTTACCAAACTCGTTACAAGTGTAACATCTTCCTTTTCTTCCTTTGGCACCCGCTCTTCCATGATTTTGATTTCTCAGACCAGCATTGTTCCTCTTCTTTGTATGAGCGGTGAAGGCAGTAGGGTCACTTCCATTCCCATTAGAGGGACGGTCTCTCTCCATCATCCTTGTACCCTCTTGAGTGCATCTCGTCAACAATTCATCATAGTCAGGAATTAAATTATTATTGAGAATAGTAGTATTGAATACATACCATGTCCGGGGAAGTCCTCCAAGAGCAATGAGAGTGAGCTCTTGGTCAGCTATGGCCTCTCCAATAGCTAAGAGATCATTCTTGATTCCGGTGAGCCTTAAGAACTATGATTGGATGGATTCTCCCTTGTCCATCTTGATGTTCTTCAACTTGTTCTTCAAAAATAGAATTGATTAGCATTGCTAGCCTAAACATCCTAACCAACTTATCATACATCTCCTTAGATGTGCCCAACTCGGAGATATAAGCAACCAAGTGCTTATGAATAGAATCCCTAATGATCTTCTTCGCCTTGACTTCCCTTTTCTGGTACTTTGTCTTAGTGGCAGCCGATGCATTTGATGGAGGCTCATTGATCTTTCCCTACACATAATCCATCACATCTTGTTCTTCCAATGTCAGATCCAAGGAAATTTTCCAAGCATGATATTCAGACTTATCAGTGAGCTTCTAATCAGATTTGAAGTATGATGAGGAAGCCATTTACCCCAGCCCTTGTCTTTTCAACTTCGGTGATTGCTCTTCTCACTCTTGCTTGGGCTTTGTCTTCACCTTCGCTCAGATACCATGTTAATTTTAGTTAACCATGGTATGTTCTATGTTGAGAGCAGTTTACTTCAATCTTTGTTATTAGCCCAATTCTTGCAATCACATAACCATTGAAGGTAAATGCTAATAGAACATAAAATAAATCGACAAAGACAAGCCAAGACAAGAGACAATAATTTATATAATTCTTCTTGTTCAGCAGAGAGAAAATATCTTTTACAGCAGTCAACAGGGTGCCCTAGCCAGCAAAGACTTTGCTATTCAAACTAGCCCTTCAACCACCAATCAGGTTTCGTCAAACTTGGTCAAATTCAGCCTTCCATCAATGTCACACATAGCCCAAATCCAGTCCACAAAACAGTCAATGCAAAAGTCAAAATTATGTGGTCACCCAGTCAACGATGTGGTCAACATTGCGGTCAAAGTCAACGTTTGACCTCGATCTTTGTGCCTCCTACTACGGCCTCTCCAAATCGGATTATCTGAGCTAAAAACGCAATCAAATGGTGAAGGTTGACCCAAAGTCAACGTTGGTCAATGTTGTCCAAAAATGCCCTAAACCAGTGTGAAATTGCAACTTCCTGATTTCACACGTGTGGATGAGAGATAAAAGCCTCTAAGGTTGTATGAACCAATCAAATGAGAGAGAGATGTGAGAGATGAGTGAATGATGAAAAGAGCATAATGTCTCTCCTTTTTATATCCATGACTGTGGATGCGTGACACAACTTTTGAGGCTTGTGAGCCTACATTACAATTCTGGCCAACCTTGACAATTTGCACGTGTGGAAAATAAATTCAAAATACAAGTGTTGCTCATCTAAACAAGATCACCTTTAGATCAATCTTGCACCTCTCCAAAAGAGGAATCCAACAAAAATATCAACTCCCTCATATGAGCAATGCAACATGGAGTTTGGCCCTAGTTGCTAAATTTAACACGGAAGCATGTTGTTTCCCATTTCTTTTCTTGTTAGCCATAATAGGACAATCTCTCTTGAAATGACCATATTCTTGACAACCATAGTATTGTATATTTGATAAGTCTTTCTTCTTCTTAGGGGAAGAAGGTCCCTTTCATGGGTTCTTATGTAGAGGTCCAAACTTCTTCTTTCCCTTGATCTTGAAGCAAGCTTCAAGGGCTTGAACTTCTTCATCTTGACGATCTCTAGTCATCAATATCACTTCTTCTTGAGCACATGATGTCCATAATTGCTCAAATGAAGGAGCTTATTTCCAATTGCTTATGTCCGTTGCAAATGTGTCCCATGATATAGGGAGACCATTGAGTGTTGCAATCACAAGTTCTTTAGATGGGATCGATTTTCCAATAGCTTGATTTTGATCTCCTATTTGTGAAATCCTCACGAAATATGAAGCCACAGTGTCATCATTAGTCATCTTTGTATTTCGGAGCTCGTTCTTAAACTCGTGGACTGACCAACATTCTTGATGGTGAAGAGATTTATTAGGGCATCATAGATCTTATTGGAGGTATCATGCTTTGCAATGTAGGGAATGATATGATCTCTAATGGAGTCCTGAAGCAACAAAACTGTATGCTTGTTGACTTTAATTGTAAAATACACAAGAGGTATTTGTAATAATAATTTATTATATATAAAATGTATGAGTGATGATAAAATGTTACAATGAGGCCATGCTTTTATACCTAGGCAAGTGGCCTTTCATGACTGGGCATGTCTTTTAGACATGCCTTTTCAATTAACTAATGACTATTTAAATAAACATTATCTAGATTATTTATTATTTACATTTATTGTATTTATTCTATTTGTTATGAATTATATTCATAACATTGCCCCTTCCTTCAGAAGCTTTGTCCTCAAAGCTTAATTGTTGGAAATTTCTTCACTTAGTGTTGTCATCTTGATACGTTCAATCATCTCCAATCATCTCTATGGAACGTCAGTAATATTTCCTTGGTATATTTATTTATTTATTTTTATTTTATTTTTTTTAATAATTAAATAATAATAATTTTTTGAATTGAATAATATATATATATATATATATATATATATATATATATATTATTTATCTTTTTGTTCAGATTAATTTAATTAATTAAATTAATAAAATTTTATTTTATTTATTTATTTATTTATTTTTTCAACTATAAATCAATATGATGCTCATATAACAATATTGAATGTTGTAGACCACGTTTCCATGGGTGCTTGTTACATGGCTGAATTTTGATGATGTATACACTCGATACAAATAACCTTTATGAAGCCATTAGTGGAGTAACGACTTGAATCATACTGAGCCAAATTTGGTTATTAACTCAACTTATAAGATGTGACTTGAGTTTATAATAACTTCCTCACATGATCAACACAAAAATAGGGCGAGTCCAACTTTACATACTCTCAACTTATATATATTTTTGTGGTTGTCCCTCAATTCTCCATTGTAGTCAGACTTATTGTTTCTCTCGCATGCTCAATATACACACCCCTCGGAATTGTCACCCCTCTGCCAACTTGCATTGGGAATGTTACAATCCATACTTACCAATTTATATGCACATGCTTTCTGAAGCAACAAAAATCGACTCAGCCGTGAATTTAATTTGACTAAGCCAGTGTGAATCGACACTAGGCCACAACTGTTGACCCTTCGACCGGGCACACCGTTTGACAACAGGGTAGCAACCTCTCTTAACGACGACGTGTGCGTGGATTCCTCTTCTTGCAAACACACCTGCAATATGGTTTATCATCCCACTTTCATTCCCGAAAAATACAAAGATTGTGTGGCATTCATACAGTACAGACATTCCATAATCAATTTCTAGATGATTGTTGTCATTTTTTTTCTGCTCCAGTAAATGGTTCAAAAGTAACAATTTCCGTTGTACCCCCTGGCCCCTCTGAAAAATCGGAATCTCGAGACTGCTGCAACGTGAGAATATGTTGATCTGTGAGGGAAATGTAGGGTACCAATATCGGAACGTCGTTTTCCTCATTGACGAGATGGCACCCTTGCTGGATGTGGAACAGAGCTCGTTTGAACATTCGTTCTAGCTGGCTTTTGTACTTATCATATGGTCTTAAAACACACACCGATAATAGTTTAGCGCTATAGTTTCCTTCTCCATTTTTGGCTGAAATGATATTTTGTGCATGTTTGATAATGTTATCAAACATACCATTTACTCTTCTATTGGGGGCAGTGGCCCGCATTATGTCTGACCACCCATTCTTCCCAAACCACCAAAGAAATTCCCTGTGATCACATGGGGGAAATCTTCCCTTTGGCATTTTTCCAGATCTTACCGTTTCTCCTTTAGCCCCTGCAACTGCGTCCCAAAACTCTTTCATCTCCATATACGATGTGTTTTCCTAATAACAGCCCAGAATCTCGTTGGGTTTTGTTAGTACATGCATCTGAAAACAACCCATTATCTTTATCTTCACACTAATCTTCTTCATCTTTATCTTTACCAATTGCAAACCAGATGTTGGTATAGTGCTTGTATTGTTGGACTGATTAGAATTAGAGTGCTCCCCTTCTGTAATGTTGATCTATTTGCAGTCAACACATTTTGTTTTCTTGTTACCACTGCACACCTCCATCTGAACAAGCTGGCTATGAATAGCATCTTGACAAAATAAGGAGTGAGCATTAGAGACAAATCCCTGTATTTTTGTCTTTGATGAACTATATGCATTGATGTTGTCTCGATTTTTCTCATGAATTGGTTGCTCTGGTGTTACTGTCACCATTCCTGCTTCACCTTGTTTTGTTTCTTCACCATCATTATCATCTTCTTCCTTAATATGGATTTCCACATAACTTTTCTTAAAACATGTTGTAGCTTCTGCACATGAATTTTCTATTTGCTGAAGCTTTTCTTGAATTTTTATAATCTGATCACTTTCTTCAGGATCTACATGTAATGGCACATTGTATGGTAAACTATGTTCATAGGCTCGTAAACTACGTTCATAGGCTCGTAAGACTATATTGTGCGACATGGCTCTGATACCACTAAAGCAACAAAACTGTATGCTTGTTGACTTTAATTGTAAAATACACAAGATGTATTTGTAATAATAATTTATTATATATAAAATGTATGAGTGATGATAAAATGTTACAATGAGGCCCTGCTTTTATACCTAGGCAGGTGGCCTTTCATGACTGAGCATGTCTTTTAGACATGCCTTTTCAATTAACTAATGACTATTTAAATAACCATTATCTAGATTATTTATTATTTACATTTATTGTATTTATTCTATTTGTTATGAATTATATTCATAACAAGTCCACTATTAGACTCATGGCAGTAATGTCATCTTCCTTGAACTTCTCCTTTCCAGATGCATCAGTTGGTTCGGTAGTCTTTCATGTCACAATTCCAACATTTTGTTCTTGGCAAGAATGAGATCTACTTTGACTTTTCAAGCTCTGAAGCTTGGTGCTCCCTCTAGCTTGTCTTCGGATTTCATGGGGGAAGCCATAGATGCCAATGTATGAGGACTTCAATAAAATTCTCTCTAGGGTCTTTGCAAAAGTGATCTCAATGTGCCTTCCTTCAGTCACCAAAGCTTTGATACCATGTTGATTTTCTAGTGCAATTATGGTTAGCACAATTTTTCTGAAATTTTGATAATTATTTTTGTAGATCTTCTTTTAACTTGTTCCACTATATCATTCAGCAATTATACTTCAGAAATTCAACAATAAAGAATAGTATAACAATAGAGATCACAACGCACAAAAGAGAGACAAGATTTACCCTAAGAAAACCCACTACAGGGAAATCCTTTCCAATAGAGAAATTCTTCTTGTTCAATGAGAGACACACCTAGACCTATGGTCAAACCTAGTCTTCTCCTCCATGTCAAGTCACCCAAACTGGTCCTACACTTTGTTCTTGAACCTGCACTTCCAGAATTTTGGCCCCTCCTAAAATAGTCAATTACCCAAAATTTCGGCCCAGCGGCAATTGCTCCGGTAACCTAGAAAATCTCGGCTCCTTCCAACAGTTGCCCCAAAAACTATGAATCACAAAGAGCCTTCACACGTCAGGGTTGCTAGAGAGAAATAGGAGAGAGAAAATTCAACATTCTTCTTCGTCTGTCTTTGTATTTCTTCGTCTGTCTTTGTATTGCTTGTCCTTCTTGTCCTTCGCTCACTTGCCCAGAGACTGTCTTGAGAGATGAACGGGAATTTCCCAAATGAGGAGCTCAAACAGCGTTTATATAGTAATATGTCTAGGGTGAACGGACATGTCTCTTGGCCTGGGCAGACTTGACTTGGAGGGAAGACGACTTGTCACTTTTTGGAGCAGAAAATTTCATTTCAAAAAATTCAAATTTACATCTTTTAAAAGTCGCAGTGAGACTTTGACTCTATAAATTTTCCTTTGACTCAAGTATTTATAAATATGTTTTACAATGATAAATATCATTACATCAAGTGACCAAAAGTACATTATGGAGACCGACCATAGTTATAAATTCAATGCCTCTCAAGCACTTAGGTGGGCCCATAAACTTCCAAAAAAGTGCTCGAAAGTTACTGGAAATTGACAAAATGCCTGGAGCAACAAAGTTGTAGGATTGTTGACTAAATTGTAAAATACACAAGAGGTATTGTAATAATATATATATATATATATAAGAGATGATGATAAATGTTACAATGAGGCCCTGCTTATATACCCACGCAGGTGGCCTTTCATAAATGGGCATGTCTTTTAGACATGCCCTTTCACTAACTTAATGACTACTTACATAATCCCTATTTAACTAGTAATAACTATATTAATTATATTTGTTATGAATTATATTCATAACATTGTCTTCCTCTCGAAAAGCTTTGTCCTCAAGCTTTTATTTTTCGACAATTTTCGTCACTTGGAATTATCTGCTTGGCATGTCATTGAGCACTGGTACCTGATCATGTAGAGTACTTTATTTTGTAGAATTCCCTCTAAACATCGTCTTTGAAACCAGGTTAAATTTTTACTGGATTGTAAAGAAATTAAACCAAAAAACCTTCAAAAATACAACTAGTTTCTTTAGCCTCAAACTTTTGGCATGCAATCAGTCAAATCACGAAGCTTTGGAGAGATATTAACCACATAATCGAGAAACCCAAGATTTGATTATCGGACATTTCCGACTTGAATAACATAGTTGTGGGAGACCATCGACTAGGTTTTCGAGTAACCCTGACATTGACAATCTCGGAACACTGACAAAATTCAATGAGTTGCAAATATGGACCCACCTCACTATTGTTTGCTCAAAATGAGATGAATGCAAAACTATTTTTTTCAAGCTATACACATCTCTCACGTGCATGAAGCTCCAGAGAGATAATAACTTCCGCTACTAGTTTACAGCCAAATCAAAGTCATTCATTCCATAATGAAAACACGGGTAAATGCCCCACAAAGAGATTGGCCTTGATTGTAGTGGTTGTACTGTATTTGGTAAAATCATGCATGGACTGAGAGTGGTATTGTCCTTCTCATATTTCACGAGCTTTGACGCTTGCGACGGGGATGAGAAAAAAAGGCTTGATGGAATTCTCGTGCTAGCATCATATTGTCATAGACCGGAATTTTACGATGGTGGACGTCTTCATTCTTGCTAGCAGAATTTATTGGGCTCTCTACTGGGCCTCTATTAGATGCATTGCTCATTAGAGAACGGTCGCTACCAGAGATATCAGTGACCAAACGACTAGTTCCTCCTCTACAGTTTGATAACCTATGTGGCTTCCTGAGTAATCATTGCACCCAAGATTTTTTTAATTAATTAATTTAACTTATCATTATAATTATATATGTATACATATATAATTATAATTATAAAACCTCATCATTATAATTTATACAATATAATTATTGAAGAATCTGATCAAAGAAACACGAAGGTTCAAAAGAAACGGTACAACGGTAGTGAACTTGACGGATGAGTTGTTCAGAGGTCAAATTCGATCGCGCAACCTCCCCATTACAGAGCTTCGTCTGGAGTGTAGAAACTTTGGTAAACTTGAATAAGTATATATTATTATTGATAAAAGATGAGATATGAGATATGATTACAATGGAGAATCAACGAGGCTTTAAATATAGCCTCATGGTGTCCCTTGGTGAAGAGGCATGATCTTTGATCATGCCCTTTCACTTAATAAAACCTAAGATAACTATATCTAACTAATAATTAATAAAATATACATAACATTGCCCCTCTCTTAAAGATTCTTTGTCCTCAAAGCATACATAACGATGGACAATGTTGACGAACGCCTGGGTTTCTTGAGCGGTGGGCTCTTGCTTCCCACATTTTAAAAAGATCGTGAAGCATCTTCTCGAGCTCCATATGTTGGTGATGTGGATAGCAACAAGATTTGATATTGACAGGGTCGGGTCCTTTCTTGACTTCTATTGGATGTTCATGTTCCTTATTAGGAGGTATTTTTATTGGCAGGTCTTGGAAGACTTTTTCGTGTTTCCTAACTATTCTTTGTTCTTCTGGTGATTTTTCGTGATTTCTCTTTAGATTTAGAGGTAAGTTACCAACAATTATCGTTCGATGCAACTTCTCCTCATCATCAAACGCTTCCTTCTTAACAACCATATATGCGTGAACATCGAAGGCCTCAACAGCTTCTGGCACTGTATCAGTGGCTTCGAATGTGTTTATCTCTTCACATTTTTCTTTCAATTCTGGGGATGAAACATTTTGCTGTTTATAAGAAACTGTATTTTCATGGATTCTTTCATTTTCAACGACGATGTCTATTGTTGCATCTATGATAACAGTCACGTTAAATTCTTTATGTGGCTCCTTCACCAACATTGTTTCTTTTTCTGCCATTGGATTTTCATTTATATAAAAGTTTTCAATAACTTTTGTTGTAGCATTACTGGCTTTATAAGTGGATTGAGTTGCATTTTCTTCTCTTGGTTTCTCAACTCTATAACTTTCATGGTTGATTTCAGAGTCTCTACTTCTAGGTGGTTCAACACTATAGCCTTCGTGTGAGCTGATTTCCAATTCAACCTCATTTAATTGCTCTTTTTCAAACATGTTATATTCATGATGATGATCTGAATTAGCTGAATTTTTTAGTTGATTATGTTCGACATTTGGGAATATTGAAAGTTGTGTCTGACTTAACTTATCTATCTTATCATTTAGCTTATTGAAGAGTTATCATTGCTTCGCTATGCTTTTCTGTGACCTCGTAATGATTTAGCCACATTTGTCTTTCTATTCGATTTGTCGTATCATGAACCTTTTTGATGTCATTGGAGTGTCTTGCAATTGTACCTTCAAGATCGACTAATCTTTTTCCAAAGTCATATGGTGTGTTATCACTCAAGATACCAGAACACATTTACGGAATTCGGCCATCGACATCGATGAAGACGACGTGTATGAGGTGGGGAATATTTTTAACGATTTTTCCTTCTTCTTTTTTTTAAATTAATTAATTAATTAAATTATTATTTTTTGAAATAATAATAATAATTTCTATTATTATTATTATTATTATATATATATATATATATATATATATATATATATATATATATATATATATATATATATCAATGTTACCAAACTCGGAATCGGCAATAAATCAGCGAGGCAAAAGAGCGAAGAGTTTTAATCGGATCGGAAAAAAATCGGGAAAAAATCGATGAATTCAATAAATAAAGATATACACATATTGAATTTTAAAAAAAAACATCTTTCTTTGATATTCAATAAAGCCATGTCCAAACAATGCATAATATCAATAGATGTCCAAAATATCATGAATGAATAAGTATCTCATATATGTTATGAGTCCAAACATGATCCAAAGTACCGAGTCCCAACTCCTAACCAGTGACTCAATAGTGACTACATAGAACCATAAGCATATGCTTCTAAAAATTTATAAAATACTGCATACAAATCAGTAAAAAAATAGTGACTGAAATCTCTTGATTGTTGCTAAACTGATACGATAATGGTTTGCTACTGAAATATCTAACAGAGCACACGTTGAAGCTAACGCTAGAGCACACTGCACACTACGCTGCTATTATGCGGAGTAAACTGTAAGTGAAACCATGCCTCTATTACCTTCTCGGCGTATGAGTTGTGGGCTTGAGCACTGAGAAGTGAGTTATGGACCGACATTTAATTTTTAACCTAACTAAACCACGCAAAAAACAATGTAGCAACCCTAAAAGTTAAAATCTGTGCTCGCCAAGTCGAGGGCTGAATCGCAAGTCAAACTCACATTGACCACAAGTCAAACTCGGTCAACGAGAGTTTGACTCGCCGAGAGTTGAATCGGATCGTTTGAGGGAACAGCAGAGTTTGACTCGTGATTAATCGTGACTGATCGGAGATTCATGTTTCACTGATATATATATATATATATATGGGGAAAAAAATTGTTAACCTTGAAAAGTCACGTTGTTTTTAAAAGTCACTTTGTTTTGAAAAGGCACGTTGTTTTGAAAAGGGGAAATGGGTTTTAATACCATGGGCAATTACCATGGGCCCAAAACCACGAGCAATTACTCTTCCTTGTTCCTTTTTACTTTGTCTTCACATGTACGTATATATACTTCTTTATATATATATCTCTTTTTACTTTTACTTTTTTTTCTTTTGGAACTATTTTCTTTTAAATATTTTTTTTTCCTTTTAATTTATTTCCCCCTTTATGTTTACTTTCCTTCTCTCTTTTGATTTTATATATATATATATATATATATATATATATATATATATATTTCTTCCTTCTTCTTTTTTTAAAAAACAAATGTTGCTACCCACAAGCACTTGGTTTTTAAAAAAATCTGCAATTTTGGAATTTTCTTGTAATTCCTTAATTATGGGTAATCACATAGATCTCAAAGAGCAATGGCTCTGATACCAATGGAGTGTAAAAACTCTGGTAAACTTTAAAAGTATATATTATTATTGATAAAAGATGAGAGATGAGATATGATTATGATTCAATTCATTTGACACATTTCCGGTTAGAATTCATTTCTAGGTTAGAATTCATTTGACACATTGGTGTGGAGGAATTCTCTCTCTTTGGATAGCGTTGGAGCTGTGATATATATGGATTGTTCTTTGTTTGGGTTGTTCTGGGTCATGTGTGAAGCGCTTGGCTGAATGACCTAGTGAAGACTTTGCTGGTAGAAGCATCCTGCTGATCGCCGTAACGCCACCATTTTTTATGTCTGTTTTGGCTTGTCTTCTATCGATCTATTAGCATGTTCTATCTTCTTCAATTTTGTGCCCTAATCTGAAATGGCATAGAACATCTGCAGAAATTAACATGGTATCAGAGCCAAAGGAGAAGACAATGCCCAAATTTGTGTTGGAAATCTGTTGATCCATCAAGTGCATCTCATCTGGCTGAACAAGGAGACTTGGAACAGCGTGAGAAAGTCTGCCCTAGACAATGTGGAAGCAGCTGTAGGTGACAGTGTATTATTTAGGCATGTTTTTGGGCTTAGTCAGATCTGGTTAAAGGCGAGTTTCAAGTTCGGTTAGCAGCTAGGAAAGGTTCAAGACAGCGTGGAAGAAAGTCCGCTTCAAAGGTCTGAATGGAGGCCGAATTGCTATAGGATATGCGGACCAAAATGAAGGACTGTTTGAAGGACAAAACAGGTCCATGAAGAATTGTTTTAAGAGCCAGTCTGTTGGGCTAATTGGCCGAAGAGCAATCATGTGAATCACTGTCATATGAGGGTTTAGTGGTTCTCCACGAGGGTTCACGAAGGTTTGAAGGGTTCATAAGCAGAATATCAAGGGCCACAGACAACGATTTAAAAACATCCATAATGCTTTCTGTCGAGAAGCTGAACGTCTGAGGCTGACTGCATCACTGAACGTTTGGAACAGTTAAATCGAGGAGTCGAGTTGAATAATGAGATCAACTGATGGCCTCTAGCTCCCATAATAAACAGGCGAGAACACAAAACAGTCACTGCAGAGGGTCAGTTGTTACACGACGTCCATCAAGGACGAAAGCCACGATGTATCTGTTGTCTGGAGTCAGTCGCGTCAGAAGTACGACAAAGGGCCTACACGTCGGGAGCCAAAGTTCAAATTTTGTGGAACAACGAAATCCTGTGGTGACGGATAGCAATGACAATAGCAACGAAATCCTGTGGTGACGGATAGCAATGACAATAGCAACGAAATCCTGTGGTGACGGATAGCAACGAGAATAGCAATGATCTATTGAGACGGCGTGGCTGATGCCGGCCAAAGACGTCGGTCATCTAGTTCTTTGAGAGCAGTGATCTCTTAAATTTCGGTACATTATATATATATTATAAAATATGGTTTTTTTTCTAAACGTCTCGATGGTGCATTTTGAAGCGCAATATATTTATATATATATATATATATATATATATATATATATATATATGCGTCACTATTTGAAGAAAATTTTTCTTCTTGCTGTTTCTTTCGTATGTCTATTCTGAATCAACGAGCTAGGGATGAACCATATGCATCGGGATTCCACGACCGTTGCAGGGTTCCTTTGTCGTAGTATCCCATCTGGATATTCTCAGTTGATGCGGGAAAAGGAATCAGGGACATTCGCATTGGTGATGTCTCCGACCGTATTCAGAAAGTCTATGTTGTTGCCGACATCGCAAAACGAAGGGCATTTTACACGGGGATGATGCCGGAATGTCCTGCGATTTCAAATAAGGATTTGTTGGCTGGAAAGTCATCCAAAAGACCACTCCAAATATGGAGGATGTTATATATTATTATGACAATATGTGGTCTATACATGCTCTTTATCTGTGTTAGACAAAGTTATATGCATGTCAAACCAAGATATACTCAAACAAGTTCTGCATAAAATCCCTTGTCAAAAGTCAGTTATCGGATTGGAAGATAATGTTTCTTTACACTTTCCGCTTCCCAGGACATACCAGGGATGAATGTGCCTCCACACCTGTGCATTTTTTTGCTATATTATCCATGCAGAGGTCTGGCAGTGGATGGTTTGAAACATTACTGAATAGCCATCCTAATATTAGTTCACATGGAGAGATCTTTAATGTGGAAAAAAAAAGAAAAAAAAAACCTTCTCCATCATTTCTCACACATTAGATATGGTTTACAATCTGGATTGGACCAGCAGTTCTGTCAAGAATGATTGCACAGCTGCAATAGGACTTAAATGGATGCTTAATCAAGTCACTTTGATGAACAAAGGAACACATGTAACATATATTGATGACTTGAGGGGCAGTGCAGTGCCTCATTGAACAGTATTATGATACTGTTGTCTAGTGACAGTGGTTGTGAACCAGCATATACCTGGACTTAATCTATTGGCAATAACATTAAAAAGTGCCTTCTCCAGTTTTATCCTGTTGGATGATTGGGGCTGGAACATTGATGAGCAAGAGTACCATTATGATTGTGCTGGATTTGCATGGACTGACATGAAGAAGGGTAAATTCTGTGTTTTAACATCTATATGATCGGTTCCTAGATCTGTGAAATCTAGGAGAAAAATCGCAGAACTGAGATCTGAAGTCTTAAGCAGATCTGTAAATAAGAAGCAATGCTGGATGAGATGCCAAATGTAGTAGATGAAGCTCTCAAGAGCAGAGTTACGAAAGAAAGAATCATGTTTGGACTCCTAGTTTTGTGGGTCACAGTAAAGAGGGTTGGTTAAGGAAGCTACAGCAGACCTCCTCAAATTAATAGGACTTCTAACACAATTTGAGGCTTGTTGATATATTCTCCCTGTAGGACAGTGACATAAATAGACACCTATGTAGCAGTAAGCATGTGACAGTAGCAGTTTCACATTGGAGCATAATTGTAAAATGTGCTTTTTGCAGCTTTCAGACACATTGTTGGAATCTTGAACCATGATCAACAAGCCCTGTTGGATGGATGTGACTGTAGGAGATTAAGTACCCTTTTCCAAGTTGGTGTTTGGGATGCCCTCATTTTAAAGAAAAAAAAAAACTGATGTCTTCTCTCAGGAGAGAAGCTGGCATTAAGAGGGAGAATACAACTGTATATGTTCCTGTGCAGATACCATTGCTGGATGAAAGAAGATCCTCATGGCTCAGAGACATATGGCTTCAGAGGGGGAAATTCTGGAGGAAAACCAAGAAGCCATATAAATACCAAGGGTATCTAGCTGCCATGAGTACAATATGAGCCTAGATCATTTGAATAAGCTGTAAAGTATCTAAATCTGCAAGGATGCGAGGGTGATGTATGGGATATGGTTCCTAGACCATAGATCAAAGATGTTGTCACCTCGATACAAAATCAAGCTTGGATCTGATGGAAGTGCTAAAAAGTTCAAGGCAAGATTTGTTGCCCGTGAGGAAGGCATAGACTATGATGACACACTTGCACCTGTGGCCCGATATACCACCATTTGATCAATCATAGCCGTTGCTGCTGCGCAAGGATGTAGTCTTCATCAAATGGATGTAAAGACCGCATTTCTGCGTGATGCAATAAAGGAAGAGGTGTATGTTGAGCAACCTCTGGGGTTTGAAGTCCAGGATAGGGACACCTTTGTCTGCAGGTTGAAGAAAGCCCTCTATGGGCTGAAGCAAGCACCCAGAGCTTGGTACAAGAGGATAGATAGCTACCTAATGAAGCTGGGCTTCACTCGTAGTAATGTTGATCCGAACCTTTACTTCAAGGTTGATAGAGAGAAGCCTCTCATTTTGGTGTTGTATGAGGACGACCTCTTCCTGACAGGTGCTGACCCTCTCTTTCATCAGTGCAAGAGGGAGCTCGCTGCTGAGAGCGAGATGAAGGACCTAGGACTGATACACTACTTCCTAGGCCTGGAGGTCTGGCAGAGACCTGGTGAGATTTTCCTTTCTCAAGGAAAATACATTGTGAAGCCTCTTGAAAGATTTAGCATGATGTACGGCAAGTCCGTGTCGACACCGATGGAACACAACTTTAAGAAGTTGAGTGGCAGCGCTGCTGGGCCCGTACTACTGAGTATCGTCAACTCATAGGGACCTTGATGTTCTTAGTGAACACTTGTTCGGACGTATGTTGTGCAGTGAACACTTTGAGTCAACACATGGTTGATCATAACATTCACTGGGTTGGTGCCAAGAAACTCTTGAGATATCTCTGAGGCACGATAGACCAGGGGCTGAGATACACTGCCGGGAGTATGACACTCAATGGATATACTGATGCCGATTGGGCTGGCAGTGTGGTGGATCGCAAGAGCACATCTGGATGCTACTTCACATGTAGATCTGCTTCGGGCGGGAATCTAAAAATCGGTAGCCTTGAGCACCGCTAAGGCCGAATACATTGTAACATGTATGGCCTGTTGTGAAGTCACTTGGTTACGAAAGCTCTTCAGTGAGTTGTTCGAGCATGTGCCAGATGCCACCATTATCCTTTGTGATAACTAGAGGGGGATTCGTTTGTCATAGAATCCCGGGTTCCACGAACGATCCAAGCATGATGATGGCTGGTACCACTATCCGGGATATGGTACAGCGAGGCGCCGTAAGGCTCGATCATATAGGAACTGATGAGCAGGTTGCGGATCTTCTCATTATGCCCTTAGGGAAGGTCATGTTCCTAACCTTCCGTGAGAGTCTTGGTATCGTGGAACGACCTTATTCTGAGGGTCCTGTTGGACGATGAGCTCTGGGAGCTCTGGGGGGCTTTGGGGACAGCTTCTCGAAGCTATGAGCAACCACAAGGCTAGGCTTGCCGAACCTTGTTGGTGTGCTTGGACCCCACCGTTATGATTATTGAGTTGGTTTACCTCTCATTATCTATGCCCCGTATGCATCCTACCCATTGAGTTCAGGGCTCATGGGAAGTACCTCTCATTTGGCCAATGAGATGGGAAAAGCTAGAGACTAGTAGCAAAGACTGATGGACGCATCAGAAATTGCCGTACTCTCTATCTAGGATGGCACGGTCCAACCACTTGATCTGGGATCAAGTCTTGTGAGGTCTCGGACCTCTGCCTGACTTCGGGTCAGATGAACCAACTTCGGGTTGGTTGGAGACTCTTTGTGAGTCCGATAGAGGTTTTGACCTCTGGGCTGAATCTGTCAGCTGGGTATGATGTCTTTGTGACTAACCCACTTTTGTTCTGAAATAAAGAGGCCAGCAAAGCAAGTTACGGCGGGATGACGCACGATGTTTGGATTGCACTAGTGGACGGAGTTCTCCCTAGTTGAGAGGGAGTGTTAAAATTGGACAACTAGGTCCAAACTCCAGGTTGTGCTGCTCAGATGACGATCCCAATATTTTTATTGGATTCCTCTTTTGGAGAGGTGTAAGATTGATCTAAAGATCATCTCAATCGGATGAGCAGAACATGTACTTTGAATTTATTCCACTTATGTGCTAGGTCGGCCTGGAATAAAATATAGACTTAAATGTCTTAAAGGACGTGTCACACACCCCCAAAGATTCCTATATATTGGAGAGACTTCGAATTCATTTGACACATTGGTGTGGAGGAATTATTTCTCTTTGGATAGCGTTGGAGCTGTGATATATATGTATTGTTATTTGTTTGGGTTGTTTTGGGTCATGTGTGGCGCGCTTGGCAGAATGACCTATTGAAGACTTTGCTGGTAGAAGCATCCTGCTGATTGCCGTAACCCCACCATTTTTTATCTCTATTTTGGCTTGTCTTCTATCGATCTATTAGCATGTTCTATCTTCTTCAGTTTTGTGCCCTAATCTGAAATGGCATAGAACATCTGCAGAAATTAACACACTTTAACATAGCATGCTTCTGCTGGGTGCCAAGTATGCAGTGTTGTTTAGCACACGAGATTTTCAGGCAAAGATCTACCTCGAGGGGCTTCGAGTGCCTGCTCAGGAGAGGAGATTCACCATTTTGGAGGAGAGCATTTCACAAACATACTTGCAGGAAGAGCATTACCACTACAGGGATTGCACAGAGGACGCAGTGACTGTGCAATAGTGACGCAACCCAGTTCGAAGGGTGTTCCGGGAGGAGAGAAGGGGGGAGAATTTGTAGCTGAGATTTGGTGGGGAAGCTAAGGGCTTCCTAACAGGGTAATTGCTCAGCATCATAGGCAATCTTGCAGTGATTTATCGAGCAGAGGAGCTTCAACCAGCTGCACAGTGGGTCAAGCCCAACAGGGGCAAATTTCCAAAGTCAAGCATTCCACAAATCCTTCACAGGTTTTTGTGGGTTTCTTGAGTAGAATCCTGTGTCTAAATCCCAGAATTTTTTGGGAACTTGAAGCAACCCAACGAGCTGTCCAAAGTCGGCCAGCAGCAGCATTTTTGGGCAAAGCAATGCAGCATCAAAGCTACACAGAGCTAGTTGCAGAGAGTCATTTCAGCTTGGGTTGAGATGTATTTCAGCCTACTTTGAGCAAGCCCAACAGAGGCAAATTTCCAAAGTCAAGCATTCCACGAATCCTTCACGAGTTTTTGTGGGTTTCTTGAGTAGAATCTTGTGTACAAATCCCGGAATTTTTTGGGCACTTGAAGCAGTCCAAAGTCAACGAGCAGCAGTATTTCTGGGCAAAGCAACGCAGCATCAAAGCTACCAGAGCTAGTTGCAGAGAGTCATTTCAGCTTGGGTTGAGATGTATTTTAGCCTGCCTTGAGCAAGCCCAGGTGCACCTATTCCAACACCTCTTTTGTACTCAATTCCCACCATTAATAAAATGGCTCAGCTCATCTTTTGGCTTCAATTTTTCATGTATTGATGGTGTAATTTTATTTGATGTATATTTTAGTCTATTGTTGCTTGTATTACTGTCATTTTCCCATTTGGGATATTACTGTGGTATCAGAATTCATAGACTTGGCTCAGCCTGTGGAGCAGGCAATCTATGACACCGAAGAGCAGACAGAACGTGAATTACTAGAGACAAAGATACAAGAGCAGAGAAAGAAGACTCGAAATCACTCCAAATCAAGTTGATAGCATTCTGGAGGTTGTAGAGAGAGAGATGGAGCACGCAGAAGATGGGAGGAATGAGGAGAAGGAATTCTCACCACCTTCTAAAGTCAATACAAGACCTCTCCAAGAAGATTGAGGAGATGGGCCAGAGGCTTAGTAATGGCAGCAAGGGAAAGGGAGTTCAAGGGGAATTCCAAGTTGGAGAAGGATTTGGCACTTCACAGCACGAGGCAGGCCTTCACACTACTTTGTCGACGGTACCCTACACTCCACCACGATCCACTATTTCCACGTTCCTAGCCTCAGGCACAAGAGGACAGCAGGAGCCGAAGGAGGCTCACTATGGAGTTTTTTTGTAGAATATCAATCTTATGGACCAGAATTTGGAAGGCCCATTACATTCAATGAGTTTTGTCAGTTGAAGAACAACAACAAACACAAAAGCCAAAACAGAGGAGGGTACACGTGTTGAAATTTGGTTGCCAGAGGACAGGTGGTTCCCTAAGGCTTTGATCTTTGGCCTAGGGAAAAGTGTCCAAAAGAATTTAATTTTTCTCTTAAAGTGACTTTCTAAAGTTATAAAGTCAAATCTAATTTAAAAGTGAGTTTAAGTGATAAAGTTACTAAAGTCTAATTTTAAAGTGACTTTAATAAAGTCAATGTGAAATTAGAAAGGAAAAGTGACTTCAAAAAATAAGTGACTAAGTGGGTCTTTATTAAAGTGGGGTGAATTAAAAAATAGAAAGTGAGATTTAAATGACCATTTAATCTCAGCCCTAGGTCTAACGCTATCTCAGCCATTAGATTTAGGGATTCCCCAAAAATCACTTAGGGTTAGGTTAAAGGAGGAAAAGGAGGGAAAAGGTCATTCATTCTTTCATGAGCAAATTGAGAGAGGAGGATGAAGAGAGCTAGAGACATTTTTTCTGGTTTGAGCTTGAGAAGGTGAAGGTGAAGCAGAAGCAGATTCAGCAGTCCGTACAGCAGCAAGGGACTGCACATTTTTCGAGGCAACAAGAGGCTGCATGAATTTCGAGGCAGCAAGGCCGTACAGCAACACAGATTTCGAGGCAGCAGTTCGTACAGCAGCTTGAGGCGCGTTTTTCGAGGAGAGGGACAGCACAGAAATAGAGGCAAAGGTACAACAGCTAAAGGCATGGATTCCAAGGTGGTTGTGCACGGTTTTCGAGGCAGCTAGCATGGATTTTGAGGAGGCAGCTTGCTGTATTTTTTCCGTACAGTTTGTACAGTCCGTACGGCTGTACAGCTAAGTACTGGGCACAATTTCCAAGACTATCTTTGCTATAATAAATTTCTGTTTTGAGTTTATTGTTGTTTTGGCATGTTTTCCAAGGCGGAGGCAAGCACGGAAAACAAGATAAGTCTGTACTTTGTTCGCTGGAATTTTTCCTGTACACTTCACTTCTCTGTAAAAGCATTTTCCAGAAATAAGAAGAAGCTTTCGAACTGGTTTTCCCCAAGAGTTGTAGGGGGTTTTTCCAGGGTCACATTGACCAAAAATCAGCGTGTCAAAATTTTGTGTGTGGCTTATTTAATTTTCTGAGTTTTTATTTATGCATTTCAGCATTGTGAAATTTCTAGAATTAGTGTTTTCAGAAAATATTTATTTTTTCCAGCTTGTTGAATGTATGGCTATGGGAATGGGCATTTAACTTTATGGGAGAAATAAGGAGAAACTGAAAACCGGGGTTGGGTATCAAATTTCTACAACACGCAAGGAAGTGACTTGCAGTGTACCGTGGGTAGGTTATTCCTTCCGACATTTGATGGGTCATTAAAGGGACCAGCAAAAGCATGGGTGGAGAAGTTGGATATCTATTTCCAACTAAATCTGATCACTAAGATCAAGGGAATCAAGGTTGTTGCCTTGCACTTGGAAGGAGAAGCCCATGACTGGTGATTCCATGGGTTGACTACGTTGGGGCACGAAAGTGTGACAGCGTATGATGAGTTCACCAGGAGGGTGTTGGAACGGTTTGAGAGGAAGGATTCATAAGAGTACTTTGGAGAGCTGACAAAGCTCAAGCAGACCGAGAACATAGAGGCCTATATCTCAAAGTTCTTGAGACTATCGGTGATGGTTCCAGACTTACTGGAATCCCGGAGGATTTACATGTTCGTAGAGGGCTTAGCGGAACCACTTCCGGGGTTAGTGAGATAAAGCAAATCCACTACATTGCATGACGCAGTGGGGAGAGCAAGAGACTTGCAGGATGTTGTACCCAAAGCTCGAGCACCCTAGCCATCTAGGTCAGTTTTCCAGCAGAGGGGAAGAGATACGAGAGACCCACCACCAAGGGATAACCAAGGTCGAGGGCAGTTGGATGATGAGACCAGGAGGGATCTTCACAGGAAGAAGCTATGTTTCACTTCCCAGGAGCCATGGGCACCAGGCCACAGGTGTGCAGGAGGGAAGGCACACTATATGGAGGTCTTTTCAAACAATGACGAGGATGTCTATGCATTCTTTGAGATGGGAGGTGAGGACAGGGTAGCACCCAGGGATGAAGGACCTCCACCCCCACCACTAGCAGGAGGGTTGTTTACACCATTAGGAGGGGTCCTCGCATCACTACGTGAAGTACCCAAGTACCTGACCTTGAGGATCTGAGGTGTTGTACAGGGGCAATGTGTTTCAGTGCTTGTGGACAGTGGTGCCACGAAGGGGCATTAAGACGAAGGAGTTCAAGGGGTTCTCAGCGCTTGTGCCAGGAGACAAGACCACGCAGTGGACCACCTATGTTCCAGCACTAACAGTGACCATGGGGAGCTACTCCGTGACTGACCACTTCTTTGTGGTTGACATTCCGGACACCAACATAGTGTTGGGAGTCCAATGGCTCTATGCCCTTGGCAGGGTCACCATTGATTGGAAGAGACTGGAGATGGAGTTCCTGGACACATATGGTAAACTGGTGATGCTAAGGGGCATGCACTCATACCCCGCAGACAATTTATGCGCACAGGTTGGAGGCTGACTTGAGGCATGGGGATATAGAGTGGGTTGTTAGAGTTGAAAGTTTCGGAGGCTGGTGGAGCAGCGAAGCCACCTCACTCGGATATCCAGGCCATTGTTGATAGATACTCCACGGTTTTCGGGGACATACCACCAGGACAGCCACCTGACCGGCGATTTGAGCACACCATCGAGCTGGAACAGGGGATCCAAGCCATGATCACTACACTATATAGGCACGCCAAGGCCTATAGGGATGAGATTGAGAGGGCCATACATGAGCTCCTAACAGGATTGCCTCTAGTGTTTGGAAGCCAGTACTAAAACATAATTAATGTCTATCTTGTCTTGTACACAACAAAGAAAACAGTTAACAAAGATCATTTTCCGTGTGAATCATTCCTTATCTCTCTCAGCAAAATCAGTTAATAGGTTCCATCTTGTTAATATCAGACAAGCAAGCCAAGGATATAAAAAATCACATATTTTATAACAATTGATTTCTTATATTGTCTTTTAGTACATCAAAGAATCTCCCTACATATACTAAACGACCCATCATCTCCAAAAGCTAATTTTTCAAAGGAAATTTGCACGTGAACAATTCTATCTTCAAACGTAATAAAGGAATCAGTTTCCCTGGAATGATTCACAGCCAATTTAAATAAAGGAACAAAAATACATAAGAAATCATAAGCTTCTGAAGGCATTACTTAAAAGTGAAGCATATATTTAGTTTCCTCCGGTTCTTTTGCTACTTCATGGATGGCTACATTTTAAACAAAAATCTAGATACATGCGCAAATTATTAGTCCGCAGCGGTCTTCGATAAGAAACTTGATCTTAGATAGTTAAGAATCATATAAAGAACAGTTTATTTGCAAAAATGCAAACCTGCAGTCTCAAATATGTGAAGATTGGTGTTTCAAGTAGACGAACAAGCTTGTCCAGTTGCACCAGAAACTTTACATTAATGTCTTCCTCTACTAGCGATTGAATTACAGCACTGGCATGTTGATATGCCTGTTTAAAAACAGATTAGCATCCATGCAGATAGTGAGACCGCCATGACACTAATTTGTAATATATATTTGGACTGACAACTAACCTGAGCCAATAGGCAGAGACTTATTGTTGCCATTGGTGAATGACACCAGGAAGAGTACAAGGCATTAAATAAATCTCGTCCAGAAGGGTTGGACAAAGACTGTTTTATCAGTGCTCGAAGTTCAGCCAACTCGGAGGAATTAAGAAGGATTAAATTTAGTGCCTGCAAAACACGGGAATAACATATGTTTATTACCGTGCATGATTTATTCTTCAAATTCTGGAACTTTCAATACATTATTTATTTTATCTCCAAAAACAACCTGAACCATGACTGAGGCAAAATCTAAATCAGCCTCTCCTTCCAAGATAGTCGATAACTCTCGATACACTCGTTCAGCATCTAAAAGAATGCATAGCCTCCGTAGTATCAATGTTCCCCGCCTACATAAACAAAAGACCCTCACAATTAACTTAAAATAGTGTTAAATAATTTTCCTAGTAATGCCAATTCCTCAAAAGCATGTGTAAAAAACCTTTCAATTAGTAAAATGCAAATGACAACACAAGAAAATTAGGAATACTAGAAATCATACTTCTCAAGAAGTGAATGGTCCATCCGGAAATGATGCACAAGGAAGACAACAAGATGGCGAAAATGTGGTGCATCTCTTGCTATGCAAGCATGGACTTCTAGAACTAGCAACACTACCTGACAAAGGCAAGAGAACACATAGCTTCTAAAACATTATTAAGCTATTCCTTCATATCCAAAGTATAAAAACAAACAGATGCATGAAACTTGATAATTGAACAATGAGTAATATAATTACATCTTCAGATGGATCTGAGAGAGCATCGAGAAGTGCAGGGAAAATATCATCAAGAAATGATATGACCTGATACAAAGTCAAGCACAAACTTGTTAGAAATTGGTAGTGCTTGCTGACAAACTATTCTTCTCCACTAAGACAGTCTACAAAAGATTACCACTTGAAATAAGATGGCATTCCATATGAACAAATCCCTCGTAAATCAATCCTAGTTGATTGCACTTATTTAAATTGCATGACTGCTTTTACAACTTTATGGCAGTGGACAGCTCGAATAATTTCAAAAGTTAAATATGTTGTTGGATGCAAAGCATCACTAAATGAATACTGAACTACCTCAGCAATGTATGATATTATTCTTGGGATTTGTACTTATCTTGCTTATATTACTTATGAACTATGAAAGTAGGGCTTGAGGTTAGCTTTAGAGGCACCGATTTGTTTGGGTGGAGATCGTGAAGGGGATAATCAAAGTCACAATGTACTGTACTAAATGAAAATCAGATATATAAATCTTCTACCTCTTGCCCATTGTCTCTCTAGTTCTACCAGCCAGGGCATAGATGTGACAACAAAGAATGAAAGCAAAGATAGATAGATAATCAAAAGCACAGATGGAAAATCCAGATATTTAATCAGTATCATTTATTTTTATTTTTGGTTTTGGGGGGTGGGGGTTATTAGAAAGGTCAATTTGAAGAAATGGATAAACTTATCCAAGCCATTTTGAGAAAGAAACTGTGTTAATTGACCTACAATTTTAAGTCTGCTATCAAAAATCATAACTGGAAACAACAGACGCCCCTGTGAATTCTGAATGAATTGATGGGTTTTTGTCCAATCTCACCAACGTACCCAAGAGTTTTCATCCCAGGCACAATGAACCTGTGAGGACAACTTCCCCAATCTTCATAAATGACAAATGATTAACTCTGGATGTCCCAAATGTTTGCTTTCCCCTCTTTTGAAGATTTGATGGATCTCTCTTCAACCTTCTAGAAGGATTTTTATTTTATTATTTTATTTTATTTTCATTCTAGAAGCTTCTCCATTTTATTTTACTCTTTTTATCTTATTCAAGTCACTTTTAATCCCGGAAAATGCTTAATCTGCCTCTACAATTTCTCCGGCCACTAAAATTCATTTTTCACCATCCCATCCTTTAGCTCTCTTCATCCCGGTTCCAACAAGGTATTACACTAAGGTGTTTCTCCAAATAATCCGCTCCAAATAACACCTTTAGTGTATTTAATTAAAATATGCTCGATAATATCCCCGTTTTACAGGAATCGTCAGGATGCAATGGAACCAAGAATAACCCTAATGATGAAATATAGTAAGTGAACGTCGTTGAACCCCATAAAAATCCTCCAAAACTCTCCAAGCCCACTAATGACATAATCTCGCTCCTGTGACCTAGATGACACAAGCCCTGGAAATCCACCCTAACCACATCACAAGGAAAACCAAAAATGGGGATAATACAAGTCCTCCCACCCAGAGATTGCTTGCACCCAAGCAATCCACATCTGTTAAATGTAAAGGCATATCTACACCAATACCAAGATCTCATATGAACCATTGTGTCACATGATCACATCATGCCTCCATGCCACCCAATCATGTATGGATCCCCAAACAAACTTCTTCTTCGTCCTACCACCAATAGATCCACCTAGATCCCAATGCCACCTTGGCCATCCATCATCGCCCATGTCCCATCACTCCAGTTGTACTTTGTCCCTAGTTGTGGATATTGCTCCATAAATTATCCACTCAGTAGAATACTAACTCATCGCTTCTCTCTAATCCATCAGCTGGCATTGACCTTGTGCATAAGAACCCATGCAAGAGTCAATCTCACCATGCTGATGTTGGGCTAGTGCAACTAGAATGCTGATGAACTGTCAGCCTTTATCCCATTGCCAACTAGAGCATCTAGTATTCTCAATGTATAAAGACCTCTGTTAAGTTGTGCCCCTAACTAAAACTATCTTTGCAAGCCTAACCCATTCCACAAGGTACTAAACCAAGATCTCTCGCCATTCAATCCCATGGGAAGGATCAAATGCATGAACACCTGTACACGGAACAAGTCCACTATTGCAATTTTGCCCCATGCTCAACTCATGTTGCTCCGCCTAGTCAGCCCATAAGATCCATCTAGAAACTCTGCCCTCTCTCTCCAATGTACAGAGGTGGGCTAACAGTGCTACAAGCCCTATCTATGCACTCCTGAAGAGGGTTGCTCAGAAATTCCCAAGTATAATTCTCTTGTTGCGTCACTAGGTATTTTAGTTGTTCTGGAACATTGAAAAGCTTGGCAGTTGTCTTAGCACATCTGTCTCCAAGGACCTCAAGTTCACCATCTTGTTGCCATATGGTGTCATGGAGTATCTTGGTTTTCGGCTTTATTGCTAGAAGACATGCCCTAAAATGTTCCATCTTCTCCTGGTGGCTATCATCTAGAAGCTTTTGAAACAGGTTGGATGTCTCAACACCTACATGCACTTCATTGATGGTTGGTCCCAAGGATGAATGCGCAACCATCTCATCCATCACTATCACTTGAGCCTCCAAAGGGATTTCCAAAAGAGGAAACTTGTGATCCTCGTGATGCAAATCTGAGTCATGCAAGTCTGAGTGCTCCTCATGTGTCTCCTTGCCTACCATGGATCCTTCAACCATTTCTTCAATTTGTTGACCACAATTCTTTGCCATTTATCGCTCTCCTTCATTTTTTGTAGCCTTGTATGTGTCTTTGTCCTTTTTAACTCCACACATGTGATTTGGTGTCCAAGTTGCTTGACATGTGAAACAGATATGCTCTCTTCTCATTTGATTTTTGCTCTTTCTTGGAAGTGCCTGAGACAACCTTTGCTTTGGCTCCTCATCCTTTCAAGATCTAAACCCTCCCAAAATTCTTCTCATAAAATTTATTTTGAGATGAGTGTTGGCATCGATGGTTGTGAGTTGTCTTAATGACTCGTCCAACCTCTATTTGCCTTTGGCCAAGTCAATTTGGATCCTAGATGGATCATCCATGAGCCAATAAATGTACAAATTTTCAACTTCCACCTATGCTAACAGCATTTAAAAAGCACTGGTGGATAAACCCTTAAATTGTTGGCTCTCGAACTACTGAATAATATGACCACCAATTGATAGCAATTCATTCTCAGGAAATTCGACATCAAATCTTTTGGTGATTGGAAGTTCCTGAGACAACCTTTGCTTTGGCTCCTCATCCCAAGATCTAAACCCTCTCAAAATTCCTCTCATAAAATTTATTCTGAGATGAGGGTTGCAATCGACGGTTGTGAGTTGTCTTAATGCCTCATCCAACCTCTATTTGCCTTTGGCCAAGTCAATTTGGATCCTTGATGGATCATCCATGAGCCAATAAATATACAAATTTTCAACTTCCCCTTATGCTAACAGCATTTAAAAAGCCCTAGTGGATAAACCCTTAACTTGTTGGCTCTCGAACTATTCAATAATAGGACACCAATTGATAGCATTTCGTTCTCAAGAAATTCGACATCAAATCTTTTGGTGATTCAGCCCTCGATCTGCTTCAGGATATAGCCATTCCGCCCATCAACAATGATGAGCACGACCTCGATAACAGCCACATATTTATCCCTTGATAAACCATGGAATCAGCCCCTTTCCAACTGATAAATTCGACCCATGAAGATGATGAGCTCAGCCTCAATAAAACCCTTCGACTCCACTGTAATATTCCCTTTTTTGGTGTCACCTACGACGGGGTTAGGATGGACTTCCAGAGTTAGGAGCAGACAGGTCACAGGTGCAGATTGGTGTTATCGGCGGGCGAGGGGGCTTTTTGGAGGAGTTTTGAGGAGTTTCCATGATGTCTAGTGGCATTCACTTGATGTATTCCATCATCCGAGCAACTTGCTTTTCGTTCCGGTGCATTCCGACAACTTTCGGAAAATTGAGTTATTTTTGGGCTTAACTCAATTAATTACGCTCAAGGTGGCTTTCTAGTAGGAATCCATGATAGAACACCTTAGTGTGATAGCTCATTAGAACCGAGATGAGGATACCTACATGATGGGATGGTTGGACACGAGTTTCAGTGACCGGAGGAGGCGTGGTAGCGATTTACCCTTTTCTGCATTAAAAAAGGAATATTTTAATAAGAGGGAAAAGTGCTCCATGAATAAAATAATATTAAAATAAGGCTCTAGAAGGCTTCAAGAGATCTATAAAAGAAAGGGAGGAGGCCATTGAGGGATATCTTTGGATCATATCATTTTCTTGTATGAGAGGTTTGAGACGTGGTTCTCTACTTCAGCTATAGCCACTAGACGGAAACCCTCAGGTGATTTGTGAGTGTTGGACGAAAACCCAACTCTCTTTGAGGAAACTTCATTTAGAAGTTTCGCAGAGCTTCAGAGATTGGAGTAAGGATCATTCGGATCTTCAACAGGTGCTTCAGTGGATTCAGTGGTAGCTGTTGCCAGAGGGAGAGTGCAGCAGTTCAGTTTTGGAGGTCATCGCAGTGTAGCAGTGCAGAAGATTATCTTGGTGACCAGTTTTCGATCTCAGCTCTTTTTGGGTTAGATCTATATGTAACCCTAATTATTATTTATAATAAAAGCTAAGATTCTTCCTATTCTATGTGGTATTGGATTGCAATGTTTCATGTCTTTTTATTTTACATGGCAATCTTCTGTTGAGTAAATGTTGATTTTATGGCATAATGTGGAGTTCAGTATTTTTCTTCATTTTTAGTAAAAATATCCCATCCGGGATATTACATGCACGCTTGTAAAATGATAATTTCGTCCCTAAAAACAATTGAATTTTGGCCTCACTGGTTAGCAGCTCGATCTCCGCTCGATTCAAGAAGATCAATCTTTTTTTTAGAGAAAATTGGCCACAACAAATGTTATAACTCGACCTCAATGAATTTAGGGGATGCGGCTACTGCAAAAACCCTGAACTCAGCCCTTATAAGTCATGGAATTCGCACTCACAAAATGATGATCTTGAACTCCACGAAATTCGGCCCCCTTAATTTATTTGGCTTAGCTTGCATAATAATTTCGGCTTTGTGGAAATAATTTTGGCCTAGTCTCAAATGCTTCAAAAATACCCTATGAATTTCGACTACCAATTCGGCACTAGGGTTTACTGGATAAATGGCTGACTCACAGCTCCAATTCGATTTCAGGAAACTGATGGAAGCTACTCTACACTGGAGTAGCTTGATTTCCCCTTTAAATTCGGCTCTCCTCGCTAGGGCAATTCGGCCTTCTTGTAAGAACCATTCAACTTAGCCAGCAACGCAATTGGGAAATGACTCGGCTTAGGGCTCAGCTTCCATAAAATTAGAGAAATTTGGCCAAAGAATGCAGCTTTGGCACAATAAGAATTCATCGTTCGGCCTCTGAATTCAGCTATCTCGTCCCCTTCAAACTGATGAATCCAATCCCCGCTGATTTAATCAACCCAACCTTAAAAAATAGGGTTCTTCCAGATTAGCTTCAAATCGATCTTGCGGCTAAGTATTTCTTTTCACAAAACTTCAGAACTCCTGCCATTAAAACCCTTGCCAAAAAAATTGAACTTGGCCTAAAAATAAAGAGTGTAAGTCTCCCTCGAAATCGATCTGCAATAAAAACCCTCAGGCTAGCAAGATTCACAGCTTTGATACCACTGTAATATTCGGAAAAATAATTTGACAATTTTTTCCAGAATTTCGCTGAAAAAATTACACCATAAAATTGTTGTATTTAAACCCAATCCAAATTGCACAATTTGCGCCATGAAATTAGCAACACAACAAATAAAGTCTGCAATGTGAAAACCCAGAAATTATGCAACTCAAAGTTAACACAAGAAATAGTAACAAGCTCAATTTTATTTTATTTGCTAGTGCAAGATTACATGCCAATACAAACTATCAATAGTTCCTGCTAAAGGGCATATCAAGTTGCACAATAGCCGAGGTGATGGCCTCCAAAATAATGGCAGCAATATTGATCCTGGCCTCTCCCAAAATTGTAACTGGAACCAATAGAGGCACTTGTGAATTCTGAATGAATTCACCAAAGGATTGGTAGAGATGGGTTTCTGTCCAATCTTACCACGGTACCCAAGGGTTTTCGTCCCGGTCATAATGAACCTATGAAAGACAACTTCCCAATTTTCACAAATGACAAATGATTAACTATGGATGTCCCAAAATGTTTGCTTCCTATTGGACACCTAATCCTCTACGGGTTATGGTGTGGAATATGAACAGTTGGAGAAGTCCAAGAGACCTCTTGGATTATGAAAACCAAGATTCGCAAAATAATGTATTAATATGTACATCTTGTTAATAGAAAGTATCTCACGTTTATCTAATCTTGTCTATCAATTTCTTGTGAGTTTAACATGGTATCAAAGCGAGGTTGGTCAGACCCGCCCCTCTGCCAGTGACTCAAATCTACAACTCTGAACCCCCTCTCTCTCAGCTAGATTCATGTTGGCTCTCTGCTCTAGTCCTAAAATAAAATAAAATAAAAATGGACCAGCACTCAAAAGGAATATAAGGAACTTATTGACCTTATATATCCTATATTATATATCCTATAGGCTACTGAAATAATCCAATTGTTATATAATTGCAATGTCTACAACTTGAAGATTGCAGATCTGAAGTCACTGGAGGTGTTTCCAGTGAAATCATATTCAGTACTAGCAGTGAAAATTCTATGGTGCATATCTGTGGCATTTTGTGAGGTGAATTTTTCTGTCACACAAAATTCTTAACATGGGCAATGAAAAAGCCAACCTAAGGCTGTTTAAAACATTAGACAGGCACACCGTACCTCTTTTCGATGTTTCTCAAGAAGAACTGCCATCCAATGTAATGCCTCAATCCTTGTAGCTTCACATTCATTTGATAGTTCTCTGTCAAATAATAAAATTATATTTCAATTTAATTATAATAGAACTAGTTGTATAATTATTTGAGCTATATGGAAAACTTTGTGCGCATAAAGTTCCAAAAAAGAATACCATATTATGTACATCAGACCCTACAGCTGAATACATTGATATATCATATTTATTGGTCGATAGATCTTGGACCCGATCATGAGATCTAGTGTGCTTTTTCCCCAAAGCACAAAAGATCAATTAATCAACAAAATATAAAAGTTCCAAATAACCTTTAAACCTATCCGTATTGCCAGATAGCAAAAAATGCACCTCCTAGCAATGGTAAGCATTGCTCCAATATCAAATCCCTCAGTAGGTCCAGCCTTAATTGCACGAAGCTCTTCATTGGTTTCACAAGAAACCTGTTTTCAATCAAGATAATAGTGACGGATGTAATAATATAGAAAACACCTTCACACTGTCATTATTAAAACTTCACTCTAAATGGAACACAACTTATAGCTGTGGAAACAATGCAAAAATAGATGTAACCAGTGACTTGCCACTCTTATTTTCTCTTCTTTGTCAGAGATGCATGGCAAAATTGCTCCCAAAATATCAGCATAATAAGGAACCAACTGGTCTCCCCAAGCTTAACAAATTCATTCATCTACATGCAACAGTCTCTTTAAATCATAGAGGCATACACAAGCTACTGCTTTAATGTGAAAATATAACATACCAAAGTAACACTTTATGCCAATGTAAAAGAGAAACTAGCTTATGAGTGATGACAACTTATAAAGGTTGTAAACTAAGGATTTTTACCCAGGTGATGGATGTCAGACGAGTAAACTCGTCTGTAGAGCTAGCCCTTAGCACTAATATCTTAGCCATGCGCCCATAATCTAACGACTATGTGATATCATCAAAGAACACAAGTCAAATACATTGGGAAAGTTTTCCAATTTAACTATGCCAAAATAAACAACATCAACATAAGATGCAACATTTCATCAAATTCCATTCCTTATCAGTTACAACTCTGAAGATATAGGTAGTAATAAAAACTAGATTTTTAGTTAAATTGAGTCTACCACTAAGTTGCACGAAAGAGGGAAACGGAAACGAGTTTCCGAAATGGGAAGCGATATGAAACACGACCTCCCCAAATTGAAATAGGGAAACGCGATATATATATATATAATTTAGGACATTTAAGAAATGTTATGCGAAATCATAAAACATACATGATAAATTATAATTTATTACATTCAAAGCATAAAATATTATAACAAAAATATTAAAACGCACGCAAACCCAAAAAAATTTTAAAAAAAAAAGCAATTTAAGTCGCTTTAACTGAAAGGAAATGCGGCCGTACGGCCTGGAAACACATTTCCGACCGTACTTGCAATGTTTCCAGTACGGGAAATGTACCAGTAGGACCGGAAATGTGTTTCCAAGCGATACGTTACACAGAAACGCGCGTTTCCAAGCGATACGTTACACGGAAACGCGTTTCCGTTTCATTTTTTGGGTGAAATGGGGGTGGGACCCACGTTTCCTGCAACATAGGTACACCATTAGATATTAATGATCCTCGATATTAAGTTATGTTCTTTAACAAATTCAAACCATTTAAAATGTAGATATTTGACACTTCAATAACTGACTCAGAACATTCTCGGCATTTTCCAGAATTGAGAACAATTCAAATGCTCAAGTCAGTGTATTCATGAACTGTTTTCACTTTCCAAAGATGACATTACCATCATCCAATTATTGCAAACATGTACATCTTTCCTCCTAATGCTTTTAGTATTGCATTGTAAACTGAAGCAAACAAATCGCAAGAAAGAAGAAATGCTAGCTCAACCTAAGGAAACATGACATCATGCACGATCAGGAGTAACTCAATAACCAAATAAACTATCCTTAAGCATTCTTTGTCGTAACTAAGACTCTCACCGGAGAGTTCTTTATCTCTTGTAAGAATTCAGAAAGTGCAGAATCTGCCTGTTGCCGTATCTCATGGCTAGAATCACTAAGCATATTGAAGAGGCCTAAACATTCAAACAAAATCATTAACTCAAGAAACATACGAGTCAGTACAAAGCATAACCATTTAAGCATGCGAATAAAGAAAGCTGATACACAAATCGCGGTAACAATGGCCTCAGAAAGGCATGCAAGCGAGTCCCAGCCTCTAAGTCATATATTATTCAGAACAGATTCATACCATCAAGAAAGTCTGGCAAGAAGCCCAGCATATCAATGTCAGGAACACTATCCAAAACAGTAATCCATCCCACTAAGAATTGGCGTACATAAGGGTTGAGAACATTCATGCGCTCCCTTAAAAGTGGTATAAACTCCTCGATGCTGAAAAAATTTACATAACCACTCCTAAGAAAACTCCTAAGAATCAGTAAAACCAATCAAACATAGAAAGTGATTTCTAAGTTGATATTTATAATAAAAATGAAGCTTAATTATTACTGCTAAAGATGTTTTCCTTCACAAGCCTGAATGATCACCAACAGGAAAATGGACCAGCAATGGATACCTGAACTGGTCACTTTCTGTAACAATGTCCTGCACAAATAAAATTAAGGTATTTATTCTTAGTATCATAAACAAGCAGCATGTTTCCATATGCTCAACACTAATATTAGAAACCTATACCAACCAAATTAAAATAACAACACATTGTACTTTACCAGCTCACCTTAACCAGGCGATCTAAAAGATGTGCAGCACTTTGAACATTAGCATCTGAATCTGCTGAAAGTTTGCATAGCGCATCAAAAATTTGGTTAAAGAATACAATAAATTCCCCTCTTGCAACCTGTAAAAATATACAGTTCAAAAGATTTGTTTATCAGATTTCCAGTTCAGTAATTTCAAATAATACTATAAATGACACAAACCGAGCAAGTGAAACTCGGTAGTAGAGATTCCTAATAGGGTACATACCTTTGCAATGTTATAGAGGGCTTCACAGGCATAATAACGGACCCTGCTATCTTGATCAGAAAAAGAGTTGAGAACAGGTGGAACAATTTGCTGAATAGAGGACAAACACAATATGTTCTTTTACTGTAGTGCACAAGTATAACATGAAATGATAAAATTTCTTTAAAAACTACAGTAGAAACTATTCTTTGGCATATTCTCTGTAAGGCTAGCCAAAAATATTTACATGTTTTGAAAACCGTATATTTCATGGTCTCTTTTTAGCTTTAGAATCAAAACTAAACATAAACTCCATCAAAATTCCACCTGAAATCCCGTGAAGTCTTAGGCACTACGAGCTAATTATCAAAGTCCCAACATCAACTCATAGTACACTAAATATAAACAATAGTACACTAAATCTAAACAAATACGAAGCTGTTCAAACTATTTCACTGCCTTTCCCACCAGATATACATAAAAGAACATTCATTTGGGCCGTTTAAGCTTGTTAATAGCTGCAAAGTTCAAACTCTTTGCTAAAATTCGACCAACGAAATATTGTAATGGATCTATAGGCCAACCCATCAAAGTAAAGGATACAGACAGAATCCTTCCTTTAATCTATAGCTATATTCCAACAAAGGCATAGAAAACAGCTGGAAACTACGGAATACCTTTATTGAATCACAAAGAAAAAAAATATCTCGACATCTCATGAGTTCATTCAAAACCAGAACTGATATTTTTAATATGAACATTTCAAGGATTTTCGTTATGCCATAAGATTTAGTTATTATTTCAATTAAGCCCATGCACAAATCTATAAGAGAAATAATTGCTACATATCCCATCGTTCAGATCATCTAGTGGGCGTTATTTCTGGTTTAACACGAATATTACTCAAATTTCCGAATAGATCTATACCAAATTTAAATGTTGATATATGTTTTCAAAAGAAGAAATCCTTTTGCTATCCCATAAAAGTTGGACTCGATCTGTATCACACAGATATTAAGCGATTAAGAATCAAGCACCATGACATCCCTTTGAGGTATAAGTTAATCACCTTAACTGTGTTTATGCAGAATATGGCATGAGGCCCAAATCTTGAGAATATATAATCTAGAAATTTCATTCCTACAATTATGTGTGTATCCATTTCTAACACAGTACTTTTTTAGCTCTAAGTCAAGATAGATATGCAAGATTTGTACGTTTGTTTCTATACAAAATCCAACACGAATACACTATAGTGCCCAGAGTTCTGGGGAATGTGGGGACAGACAGACATATTGCAGGGACAGTACCCCCAAAATTCCTGGGGATGAGGTCATGGGAACAGAAAACTATTTTGAAAGTTTTAAAAAAAAATAAACTACTAAAAATTTTAACTTCATAATAACAAAGACAGGTTGCAGGGAATTTTCCCGAATATTTCATGGTGACAGAGCGATCAGGATGGAAAAACTATTTTGAACATTTAAAAATCAATAAAATTTAAAAATTAATAATAATAAAAAAAATTAAAATAATGAACAAAGGGGCATAATACAACTCAATAAAAGTAGCAATTCTTAAATAGTAGATCCAGTAGGCATTGTCTCTGCCGAGATTAAAACCCTGATAAAAATGCATGCATATTGATACAAGAACCTACCAAACATTTGAGCAAAACTCAGTTTGTGTTTATCCCCCGCATATCACGCCACACAATGCATAGTTGAAATTTGCCATCGTCTGAATGACAAACTACTGAGTGAACTTATTTTGGAGAACCAATGCCACATGGATGACAGTTTGGACAAGGGAAATACAGGCATCCCCAAAACCATCAACCAATATCTAGGCATACCTTATTATGCAAGAAATAGTACCTCGGAATCCACAATTTTAGGGGGGAACACCCAAGGACATCCCTGCCAAATAGAGATGTCCCGCTACAATCCACAAGCCCCTTAAGGCAGGGAAATGTAAGGGATGCACCCCTTAGGGGCAAGAAAGGTACAGTGCTACACTTTATTCATCCATCTTAGGCTTGTTGATCATCAAGATTGTGAGGCAAACTTTTAGTATATGGAACTCAAGCACCAAATTATCATCAATGCGATAAAACAGTGTGGACGTATGAGACAAAAAAAGCTGGGCCACAAAGGAATATAACTACTTGAGTTTCCAAGTTAACCATATCTTAGGGTGAACACGATTTAGGCTTTAGCAAATATAAATGCTTTGTAGAATGGAGAAAGGATATTACATATACACTTTGCATCACTAACAAAGCTTGTTTACAACTAAAATTTTACTCATAAGATATGCCCTTGGTTTACAATTCATCCAACCTCATAGGTATTGCTGCAAAATCTAGCAGGCCTAGCGCTAAGCCCCACTAGGCAGAACCATGTTGAAAAGTGTAACTAGGTTAGGTCTTCATAATGACTTGTAATTATGTTTTATGTAAATGACAAAAGAATACAATATATTTGTTTGCTTTATGGGTTTCATAAGCAAGAGGTTTTTATAGGTCGTAAGACTTCTTCTTGATGTCTTTAGGGTGTGTCATTAGGTCATAATATAATTAAGAAGTCATGTATACGAAGTCATGTTACACATGACAAATCTTGTAAAGATTGTACTCCAAAGATATTGTCACTATGCTTCTTGATGTCGGCCTGGAATCAGATAATAAAACCTCCTCGTTGAAGTCGGCTACTCTCCAAGTATCCTGTCAGCTTAAATATCAAGACCAGTCACTATATAAAAGATCAACATGAGCTGTTGAGAAATCATCAACTTCAGACAAGTGCGGATTACAGATTCACATAGAGATAGGGTTTATACAGCGTAATACTAATTGAAGAAAGTGTGAACAGGGACACTGTAATTTTCGGAATCTGTTATAGAAGTGCAATGACAGAAGTGCGAAAATTACAGAAGTACAGAAGTGCGAAGATTCTGGAAGTGCAAGTTCTGTTTCAGACGCACTGTATTTCGGTGCTGTTCTGTGTTAAGGTTACAGAAAGGAATCGTGAAAGGAGAGTGCAATAATAAGGTCTGTTGGAGGCCAATCAGAGACCGAGTTTCTCTACAGTATCAATAAAACTTTAAATTTTAAAAAAAAAAGTTAAAATTTAAATAATAATTTAAATTTTAAAAAAATGCATATAGATCTATGAAAAATACATTTTTAAATACAAAAATTAACAAAATTCATTTTTTTTAAATTAAAAATAAAATTAAAATAAAAAATAACAATTTAAAAAAAATAAAATTAAAAATTAAAAATTAAAAAATAAACATTTTTCAAATCAAAATTAAAATAAACTAAAAAAAAAAAACAAATAAATTAAAAAATGAAAAATATATTAAAAAAATAAATTTAAAACAAATAAATTGAAAAATAAATAAATAAAAAATAAAAATAATTAAAATAAAATAATTTAAAAAATAACCTATGTTGCCAGGAAACGTGGGTGCGGGTGCGGGTGCGGGGACGGGGACGGGGACGGGGACGGCATTTTTTGAAACAGGGTGCGTGGGTTCGTTTGGGTATTTTTATATTAATATATATTATAAATCATAAATTATAATTTATATATCATATATAATACTATATTTTATAAATTAAATTTATAAATTATAAATTTAATGAAAATTAAGACTAAACAAATTCTAAGAACAAAAATTTAAAATATTTTTTGAATTTTATATTTTATAATTTTTTATTTTTCAAAATTTTTATATCCAAATTAACGCTCTAAACTAAAACTAAACCAAAAAATCTAAAACTAAGAGGCAAACTAAAAAAAATGAAATCTAAAACCTATCATAAAATAAAACTATTTTAAAACTAACGCTATCAAAAGCGGAATGAATAAAAACTAAGATTTAAATCTCAACTAACAAAATTAAAAATTAACAAATCTAAACCTAAACTATACTAAACCCTTATGCACGCAAAATGAATCCGATCAAAACAAATCAACGCATACATATGATATTTCTTATCTGCGTGAGTTTCAGGTTGGGCGACGGGAGGAGGAGCCTGATGTTGACGCAAAGCAGAATCTGAAGGCTCGGTAGCAGAGAAACAATGCAGGTCGAAAGCCACACTCTTTTTTTTGTGTGCGTTTTGTTGTGCAGGTTAACGTCCACGGCAAAAGAAGGATGGAGCTCGAGGGATGATCGCTTCGTTTTCTGAGTACGTTTATTTGTAGGGTTAATGATGCTACGACGGCGTAAGAGGGATGAGGAAAATGGTTCGATAGCAGTTTTTGCAAACGTTTGCGAGCAGTGGAATGCTGGGCGGTGAGAAAGAATGGGAAGCAGCGTGCGGAATGAAGAGGGTGGAGAATTTAAGAGTCAAGACTAAACAAACTCTATTTTATTAAATTATAATTTATTTTTAATATTTATTAAAATTTAATTAAATTTTTTAATTTTTAATCATTTAAAAAAATTTATATATTTGAAAAAATTGTTCATGAAGAACCCTGAAGAACCTGAAATTCAGGTTCTAAGTACCCAAACGATGGGTTCTTCATACCAAAAGAACCCAAGAACCCGAATTTTTTTTTTGAAGAACCCGGTTCGTTTGGGTTCTTCAGGGTACTTGGGTGCGGAGAATCCGGTACTTGGGTGCGGGAACCCGGTGCGGGTTCGGGAACCCCACCCCCGGGTGCGGGAACCCGTGCAACATAGAAAATAACAAAAAAATAAATAAAAATCACCGTCGTCACCATCTTGGGGGCCGCGGGGCTCGGCCGACGAGCGGTGAAATGCAGACGCCGTAGATAGATGGTTGAATCTATTAGAAGGATATTTCTCAGTTCATGACTTTTCCGACCGGGAGAAGATTATTTTTGCACTCCTCAAAGCTACCCCCCATGTCAAGGACTGGTGGGAAACCTACTATGAGAAAAAGGACGAGGGGGAACCCTCTCTGTTCTCGATGTACCCACTTGTAATTCTTTCCGAGACGCCATCAAGGAACAATATTATCCCGTGGGGAGCTATTAGGACAAGTACATACAATGGACTATGCTGCGGCAGCAAAGGGATCAAGATGTGCATGAGCTGAGAAATATGTTCCATACCCTGCGCACAAAGTTGGGTATGAAAGATTCAAAGAAACATTTGGTGTTGAAGTACCACAGTTGTTTGCACAAATACATTCAAGAGGAAATGGAGTTCCTCTACATCTCCTCGCTTGGTATGACATACCGGTCTGCTGCCAAGATTGAGCAGAAATTCAAACAAAAGAAGCGAGACTTTGGATCTGTGAATCAAAAGCAAGGAAAAGGTGCCCCAAAACCGCAGAATAAAGGACAAAGCCAAGGCATGGCGGCCCAAGATAACCTACCAAAGCCGCAAGCAAAGAACAACCCCACGAAGCCGAAGAAGGACATGGGAAAGTGGTGTGAGTTCCATAAGAGCTCCACTCACAACACAAGTGAGTGTTGGGCCAAGCAGTCACTGGTGGCCAAGATGAGGGCTTCTGAATCGGATGCATGCTCCAACTTTGAATCAGAACCCGACAAGAGTAATGAAAAAGGGAAGCAGATTACTACTTTGGTTACAGCAAAACAGTGCAGTAAGCTCATTTCCAAAACCGGGAAATTTGTTTCCTGATGATCTGCCCCCAGGGAAAGAAGAACACTGTGGCCATGACCTCTAGAAAGGGCTCCTCCGCACGACAACAACAAATGGACAAGGTCATGGAGGAGTACCGGGACATCTTCACCTCACGCACAAGGGTCCCTATGCACTGTCAGGTCAAGCACCCCATCGATCTGAACCTAGGTACGCCGCTGCCCAATGGACAGATCTATCGGCGCTCTGTTCTGGAGAACGATGAAATCAAGAGGCAGATTCAGGAGCTACTGTAGAAAGGTCACATCCAGCCGAGCTCATCGCCATGGGGGAGCCCGATCGTGTTGGTGCAGAAGAAGGATGGGACTTGGAGACTCTGTATTGACTATCGGGCGCTGAACAAGATCACTGTCCAAAATAGGTACTTGATCCCACGGATTGAAGACCTTTTGGATCAACTCAAAGGGGCAAAATATTTCAGCAAGATCAACTTGAAGTTTGGGTATCACCACGTACTAATCAAACCCTCCGATGTGTGGAAGATTGCCTTCAAATCCAAGGAGGGCCTTTTCGAATCGCTGGTCATGCCTTTCGGGTTGACGAATGCTCCCGCAACCTTCATGGCACTGATGGACGACATCTTGCGGCCATTCACCAACTCATTTGTAGCAATTTACTTGGAAGACATCTTGATCTTCAGCCAAACCTGGGAATAGCACCTCCACCACATCTGACAGTTCCTCCAAACATTGCGGCAACACAAGTTGTGTGCCAATTTGGAGAAGTGCACTTTTGGCATGACCCAAGTTCAGTATCTGGGATACATTATTGATGAAGGAGAGGTGCATGTGGATCCAACCAAGATCCAAGTAATTCGGGATTGGCCGACCCCAACCACTCTAACAAAGCTTCGCATCTTTCTGGGTCTTGCTAATTTCTACCGCAAGTTCGTGTTGGGATTCTCTCATATCACTTGGCCCTTGAGTCAAGTCACCAAGGGAGGAACGAAAGAAAACTTCTTTTGGTCAGAATCTCAAAAGAAGGCATTCGTAGAATTGAAACATCGCCTCTGCTCTGCCCCAGTGCTCACATTACCAGACTTGCAAAAACCATTTGAGATTGACACAGATCCCTTTGACTATGCTATTGGGCCAATTCTTGTTGAGATTTAACAAGAAAATTTTAGCACCCACGCCTAGTTGAATAAGCACCCAGACTAGGGTGGGGCCCACAATGCTATTTTTGGGTGCA
Source organism: Pinus albicaulis (assembly GCA_034641835.2). Classification (NCBI taxonomy): domain Eukaryota; kingdom Viridiplantae; phylum Streptophyta; class Pinopsida; order Pinales; family Pinaceae; genus Pinus; species Pinus albicaulis. Next base: position 1,166,558,118 of record CM076575.1, on the reverse strand, counting down.
TGTCTGTTTTGGTTATCCCTTAATTAAGATGGACATTAAACTGTAATCTATTCTTAATGTTGACTTGAATCAGTTAACTGAAAGTGATAAATTCAGTTAGCTAGTGGATTTCGAGTTAGAGGTAGTTGGTGAGGCATGCAGAGTAATTCTAGTTGTAACAGAGTTCGAAGTGCAATGGTGCATTAGTTAATGCAAGTTGTAAATAGTTTAACTCAGTTAACTGAGTTAAACTCATTTGTGCTAGTTGTAACTAAAGATACATTAGTGAGAGATCTAGTGAATTAAATATTAATTAATTCACAATCAGTGGTCTCACATGCAACTGAGGATTTACTATTATTAGCTGCATGCATGTCAGATCCAGTGGAAACCCAGTTGAGTTCTAGGTGAAAGGGAAGTTGACTATCAGTTGGAGGATTATTGGGTTGCACACATGCAACCAAACACCCATTGGAGCAGTCAAGGCAAGCAAGAATTCCTATCTTTTAGGGATCTAGACCATCAGGGATTGCGCAAGCAAGGCAGGTTGTCTACAGGCTGAGAATTGGCTATGTGTTGGTTAGTTTTGCATATGACAGTGTGAGACAAATAGCTGAGTACTGGAGAGCTCGTGTGAGAAGAGTTTTATATGTAATTGTTTCATGATCCATGTCGAATATACAATAGAAGATAGTGGGGTTTTTTAGCTGTAAGCTTTCCCTACGAAATTATCTGTGTTGTTTGTGATTGATCTTTCTTCATGTTCATGTGATTAGCGATTGTGTTGTTAATTCCGCAAGTTATTTGTAAAAGCGATTCAGTATTTAACTTTAGTACATTGTTAGATTGGGTGAATCAAAGATATACATGCATGTTGTATAATTTATACATGGTATCAGAGCACAGGAAATTGCAGAAGTGAAGCGGGAGCTGAGTTTGTGACTGGATAGAATTCGAATTTGCTGAAAGACTTTCTTGGTGCTACAGCTGATTCAAGATCGAAATGGCTTTCAATGGCTTGAGGTTAGAGTATGCACTCGAGGGCAGCTCAAACTATATTGCTTGGAAGGACAGGATGGAGGTAGTACTCGAAGACAATGGCTTAAAGGAATTCATTGACAATGATGTTCCTAAACCTGTTGTGGCAGATGCTGCAAATTTTGATGCATGGCAAAAGAAAGTGGCAAAGGTGAGGAGGATTTTGTTGGAGGGAGTATGAGACCACATTGTCTCAAGCCTCCGTGGGAAAGCCACACCATATGCAATGTGGAAGGCTTTGACGGATCTATTCCAAAGCAGCACCGATCATAGGAAATCGGCGCTCAAAGATAAACTCAGGAAGATCAAGATGGAAAAGGGTGACACCATTCCAAAATATCTAACAAAGTTTGTCCAATGTCGAGATGAACTAGGGAGCATTGGAATAACAGTTGTTGATGATGATTTGGTGAGCTTGGCTCTCCTAGGACTTCCCAAGAGTTGGCACAGTTATCAAAACTCTGTCAATGGAAGCGAAAAATTGCCAGATTCGGAATGACTGTGGTCGGATTTGATGCAAGAGGAGTTCAGACGGAACACCAGAGATGGATCTTCATCTAAGAATGAGAATGAAGAGGATTTTGCTTTGGTTGCCAAGGCGAGGAAGAGGAAGGGGAAGAAATTCCATTCTAAATTTGAGTCCAAGAATGGCAAGAAGCAGGACATGTCCAAGGTGAAGTGTTTTCACTGTCACAAGCATGGGCATTTTGCTACTAATTGTCCACAAAAGAAGAACAAGAACAAGAAGGTTGGAGGATCTACAGCTGGTGAGGCCCTTGCCTCGCAATTTGAGCTTGATTTCTCATTGATCGCATGCATGGTGTCCAGTCCATTGGTATCTGTGTGGCATTTGGATAATGGCGCTTCCTTTCAAATGACGGGAGATAAGGAACTTTTCGGTGACTTGGAGGAGAAAGATCTCCAAATGCATATTGAAATGGGTGACGATGAACAGTACAGTGCTACCGGGATTGGTACCATTACCTTTCAAAGAGAGTCAGGTAAACCATTTCAATTAAAAGATGTAATGCATGTACCAGCTTTGAAGAATAATTTGGTCTCAGTTGCAATGTTGGCGGATAGAGGCTATGATGTTTTTAGTGATGGGAAAGATTTCCTGCGACATAAAACAACAGGACAAGCCAAGAGGATAGGGATTTCAGTTAAGAATCTCTAGAAGCTAGAGGTAGATGGCTGCGCAGCAATGATGGGCAAGGCAGATCAAGTGGTGAGCCGAGATGAGGGCGAATTATGGCACAGGCGATTGGGCCATCTTCACCAAGGAGCCTTGAAAGTCATGTAGCAAATTTCTATTGGTCTTCCCAGGGGTACACTTGCGTAGTCAGACACATGCAAGGGATGTACTATGGGAAAATATGTAAAGGCCACCTTTCATAAGAAGGAAAACCGAGCTTCGGGGATCCTTGAGAGAGTTCACACAAATGTGTGTGGTCCTTTCTCAGTTGCTTCAACAGCAAAACACAAATACTATGTAATCTTTGTTGATGACTTTTCTTGTAAGTGTTGGATCTTCTTCATGCAAAAGAAAGATCAAACATTCTCTTAGTTCTGTGAGTTTAAGGAACTGGTGGAGAAAGAGTCAGGGAAGAAAGTGAAGGCTAGAGCGATAATGGTGGAGAATACATCTCTAACGAATTCAAGAAATTCTGCAGCAAAGAAAGAATTCGAAGAGAACTCATAGCGCCTCATAACCCACAGCAGAATGGGGTCGCAGAGAGGAAGAACAGAACTATTGTGGGTGCAGCACGAGCGATGTTGCATGATCAAGGCCTACCAATGCATCTGTGGGCGGAAGCATGCAACATAGCAGTACATGTGCAAAACCATTGTCCTTGTAGAGTACTTGGCATGAGTACACCTCAAGAGGCTTTCACTGGTAAGAAACCTGATGTTTCACACTTTAAGATTTTTGGCTCATTTGTTTATGTGCATGCTATGTTGCACGGGTACCCGCACCCAGGGGTAGGGTTCCCGCACCCGCACCAGGTTCCCGTCCCCACGTACCGGGTGCTGGGACGGGTTCTTCCCAGAAGAACCCTAAAGAACCCGGTTCTTCATGGAAGAACCCGAGACGTCCTACTCAAAATCAGGGTTCTTTTAGGGTTCTTCGGGTTCTTTTCGGGTGCTTTTAGGGTTCTTTTAGGGTTCTTCGGATTCTTTTAGGGTTCTTCAGCGACGGATAACCCCGAAAATGGGTTCTTTTCGGGTTCTTCGGGGGCAATTTAGGCTAATTTTTTTTTATTTTTTAATCAAAATTCGACTATAGTCTAAATTTTTTAATTTAGTCTTTTTTTTTCTTCTTTTTTTTTAATATCTAAATTCAAAACTTAAATTAATTTATTAAATATTTATTATTAAATAATTAAAAACGTAAAAATTTAAAATTTAAAATAAAATTTAAAAATTTAAAATTTAAATTTAAAACTTTAAAATTTAAATTTAAATTTAAAACTTAACTCATAAACTTAAAAACTAAAAATTAAATTAAAACTTAAAAATTAAAATTTTAAGTTATAAGTTTATAACACTAAAGTTAAACGATAAACCTAAAGGCTAAGATCGACCAACCCAAAGAAGTTAACTGTTAGAACTATACCACTGCAACCGAACTATAGTCTATCGACTATACGACTGCAACCGCCGCCGACACCCTCGACCTCACCCTCCTCCTCGACGAAACAGCGACTATCCCACTGCAACCCGCACCGGCACCCTCGACCTCACCCTCATCTTATTTCTCATTTAAATTTTTGTATTGGATTTTCAATTTTCATTTTAGCTTTTCTTTTTAAATTTTTAATTAATTTAATGGGCTTTCCCTAATTTTCCAGGTAGCTAGTTCTTCATCTTGCGAGAGGAATTGGAGTACTTATGCCTTTATCCATTCAGTAAAAAGAAATAGGTTGGGCTCAAAGAAGGCAGAGAACTTAGTGTACATTCATAGCACACTTTGTCTCATATCTCGAAAAGACCCTGGGTACAAGGAGGGTCCTTTCAAGAGATGGGACCAATACACAGATGATGCTATGTGTGTGGATGAGGAAATACAACCAGATGGCCTTATTGAGCTACCTTCAACTGTTATGGATGAGCAGGAGGCTCAAGATGAGAGTGATTCCTACCTTGAGAGCATGTTGACTGAAGATCTAAGTGATGCTGATGACATGGATGTTGATGATGTGGCTTGAGGAAGCCATTGTTCACTATTTTAAATTTTTATTTGAGTATTTTGAAATTTCCTAGTTCATGTTTGGAGATGTCTTGACTCTTTGCCCTTAAGGGAAATTTTGAATGTAGTATGACAATGGACATATATCGTGACTTTTATAACTTATTAAGTTATTTAATATTATCATGATTCATATTATATATATCATTATGTGAATGTTGAATGTTCAATGATGTGCATGTTTAAATCTTTGAAGTTTAAACTTTAATTTTTAAATAAAAAATATTTTATTTTTCTTGTTTTATACAAATTCACATATATAAATTATAATTTATATATAATATTATATAATATAATATATATATAGTATATACCCCCGACGCACCCACGCACCCTGTTTCAAAAAGTTTCGTCCCCGTCCCCGTCCCCGCACCCACGTTTCCTAGCAACATAGTGTGCATGTGACCAAGGACGCCAGGAAGAAGTTGGAACCAACAGCTGAGGTTGGGATTTTTGTGGGGTACACTGAAACACCCCATAATTATTGTGTATATTTTCCAAACAGCAGAATGATTGTTGTGCGACGTGATATCAAATTTGATGAGGAGAAAGCCAAGCGGTTGTCCCTTGAGAGGGAGCTGGAATTGCATGCAGAGGAGGAAATGTTGGTTCCCAGGGATGAGTCTCAAGATGTGGATCAGCCACATGAGGAGGTTCATGGAGTGGAGGAAAACACTCATGCAGAGCCATCCATCAGAAATGGCAGAAGGCGCACCACGGAAGCTGATAAATTGAGACTTGATACTGCAGAGAATGTAGGAGTTCCTACTTCACGACACAGACAGAGACAGTCTCCTGACCGTTTTACTGGATACATGGCTCTTATGAGCAAATGTATTGTGACTGAACCATCTTCCTTTTAGGAAGCAGTGCAGCATCCAACTTGGGTTGATGCAATGGTGGAGGAGTATGACTCCATTGTCAAGAACAGTGCATGGGAGATAGTCCCAAGACTAGTCGACAAATCAGTGGTTGGATCGAGATGGATCTACAAGGTAAAGCAAGCTGCTGATGGGAGTGTGGAGAAATACAAGGCCAGATTTGTGGCCCAAGGTTTCTCACAACTCGAGGGGATAGATTATGATGAGACTTTTGCACCTATTGCAGGTTACTCTTCCATAAGATCCATCTTGCACTCTTAGCGCAGATGGGTTGGCGCATTCATCAGATGAATATGAAAAATGTGTTTCTCAATGGGATCATTGAGGAAGAGGTGTACATAGAGCAGCCTAAAGATTTCGAGATCTTCAACAGTGAGTCGCATGTGTGTCGACTCAAAAGAGCATTGTATGGGCTGAAGCTATGCTTGGTACACTTGGATAGACAGCTATTTTACCAGACTGGGCTTCACCAAAAGTGAAGCAGATGCAAACCTGTACTAGATTGTGGTTGAGGGTAAGCTATTGATCATTGTTCCTTATGTTGATGATCTAATTTTGACTGGTGATGATCAGCCAATACGCTCATGCAAGGAGGATCTTGCAAGGGAGTTTGAAATGAAGGAAATGGGATTCCTTCATTATTTTCTTGGATTGGAAATATGGTAGCGGGATGGTGAACCTTTTGTGTCTAAAGGCAAGTATGCAAAGGAGATGGACTTCTTGTAATTTTTAGCCTATAACCATTAACAAGAAAAGGGATCCCATCCTCATCTATGGTTCTGATCTGAATAGCCCCATTGTCATGGCATTTCTCCACTTGATAAGGTCCTAGCCATCTAGTCATTAACTTGCCCTTGAAGTCCTTGAATCTAGAGTCATAAAGCATATAGCCCAATCTCCTTCCTAAAATGTCTTTTCTTTGATGTGCTTCTCATGCCAAACTTTTCTTTTCACCTGGATTAGTTCTATGTGAAGGAGGGCCTTCATTCTAAATTCATCCAAACCATTTAGCTATAGTAACCTTTCTACTTTTGCCTTCGTGACGTCCAAGTCCAACTGAGCTGCCATTCTAAAGGTGTTATACTCAAACTCAATGGAAAGAAAAGCTTTCTTCCCATAAACTAGATCATATGGAGTAAACCTTGTAGTTGTCGTCCAGGTGGTATTGTAAGCCCAAGTGGCTTCCACCAATCTGTCTGCCCAATCTTTCCTGTTTTTGTTCACAACTTTGGTGAGGATGTTCTCCAAGGCTCTATTTTTCACTTTCACCTATGCCATTTGCTTATGATAGGCAGTGGAAGTCTTGTGCTTTATTTTGTGTTGCCTCATAAGGTTCTCAATGAGATGAGATGTAAATTGAGCCCCCTCATCGATGACCACTTTTATGGTATCCAAATTTGTAGAACAAATTCTCTCTCAAAAGCTTAGCGACCTTCTCTTATGATTTTTCCTTTACAACTCTTGTTTCAGCCCAACTGGTCAAGTGATTGGTGCAGACAATGATATATCTCTTCTTCTCGAATGGTGGATCAATGGATCCAATGAAGTTAAGTTAAGGTTTAAAAAGATCTTGCTAATTAAATAAATGGCATAGGGTAATTTGTCTTCCAATTTCCCCAAGGCTACCCCCACAGCTTTATTTGATGCATCTGTATGAATGTGGAAGGGCAGAGCCCAATTGGGACCTTGAAGAATAAGGGTAGTGGTTAGCTTTTCCTTGATCGGATCAAAAGCCTCCTGACAGAGAATAGACCAGAAAAAATCAGAATCCTTGGCCAACAATCGAAATAATGGCGAAGCCACTTTACTGAAGTCCTTAATGAACCTCCTATAGTAGCCAGCCAAACCTAGGAAACTTCTGACATTTCTATTCTTTTGAGGAATAGGTACCCTTTTGATGATGGTGATTTTGTTTGAGTCTACCTATATTCCTGTTTGTGATATTGAATGGCCTAGGACTATCCCTGCCCTTATTATAAATTCACACTTTTTAGGACTTACGGAGAGATGCATTTCAATGCACTTCCTTAACACTTTTCCTTGATTGGAGAGAGCCTCCAGGAAATCATACCCATAAGGTGTGAAATCGTCCATGTATATCTCTACAGAATCATGGACAAGCTCAGAAAAAATGCTTAGGACTGCTCTTTGGAAAGTAGCAAGGATATTGCTCAAGCCAAAGGGAAGGACTTTGTAAGAGAAGGTGCGCCAAAGACATGTGTAAGTGGTTTCATCCTAGTCCTCGAGGTTTATTTGAATCTGGTTATACCCACTGAATCCATCCAGCAAAGAGAAAAACTCCTTTCCTGCAAGACCATCCATAACTTGATCGATGAAGTGCAAAAGGAAATGGTCCGTTTTAGTGGCTTTGTCTAGTTCTTGGTAGTCAACACAAATTCACCACTTTCCATTTTTCTTTGGGACTAGAACAAGAAGAGACACCCATTGACTGTTTGAGATCTAGTAGATGAAACCTGCATCCAACAACTTTTGCAGTTCATCCTTCACTATGTCTTTTAAGGCTGGGCTCATCCTCCTTTGGGACTAGCGGAAAGTCTTACATCCCTCCTTAATATAAATATGATGCGTGCACACTGAGGGATCATGTTGGATCCCTTATATTGTGTACATTGTGACAAGGCTATGGTAAGAACATGAACTTCATCTTATGCAGGATAAAGAAGTTTTCAGCCATCCAATATTTGTGTAAACTCCACATTTGATTTTTAGCCATCTAGGTTCTTCATGGTTTGTAATTTCCAGCTATATATGTCTTGCTAATTTGACATAAGTTGAGGGAAATTGTGTTAAGTGATTTAATATTGTAATTGAAGATGATAAGGGTTGTTTTGTTGCTGTATCTACTATTTACTGTTGTATTTAAGATTTTTTATATCTGGTTTATGCCTGATAAGATTTCCTTTAAAGACTGAAACTTATCAGGACATTTTGGTATCTTGCTCCTGCATTGCCTAGAAGTTTGGAGTTGTTAAGGATTGAAATATTGTCTGTTGCCACTGATGTTTTCTTTTGTATTTCAGAACAACTCTAAGGCTGAAAATTAACATGGTTAAGACCCTAGAAGACTGTAGTTAAGAAGTGAAATTTCAAATTTCTGAATTCCAAAAACTTTCCACAAGGAGAAGATAAGATGTGACCATTTACAATTTTGTAATCATCTTTGTAAAAGTTTTGAGATTTTGAATTGAGGGGGAAACTGACTGTTCAAAAATAGCCATTTTGTGTTTTTCTTTGGGGGGTATTCAAATACTAACACTCCGATACTATGTGGGTGCATAATTATTTGGGCACATTTAATAATAATTAATTATGCACAATATTTAGCTTAGTAATTATCAAAAAAAGAATTGAAGCTATCAAAATAAAACTTGCCTTCGCTAACTTATCTTGATCTTGATGAGAAATCACTAGGGCAGCAAATTAGGGTTGATTTCTCTTACTTGATAATTGCTTGTGAATATATGTTGGCTTCTTATTACTTTGATTATGTTCTCTTCATCAAACAATTACCTAAACATAAACCATGAAGATCATGAAAGGCAATGAACACAAGATATAGCCTCCAATCTAGGACAAAACCCCACAAGGGGGAAAACCCAACCAACTTCTCTTCTTATAGAATCAGATCAAAGTGAGAAATCCAGGACCCAAAAACCAAGACCAAGACCTTCCACAAGAACCAAGTCAGCCCTCCTTCAAGCCTTCATCAACCAAGTCAAGTCCAATCAAGTCAACGAAGGTAATAGCTCTTCAGATCATAATTTCGGACCTGCAACTTTGCAGAGCTGCCCCAGCACCTTCGCAGAAACAAAATTCCGCATTCCGGCTCTGTAATTTGCAGAGTTGTCCCAGAACTTCGCACATGTGAACAATGATAGACAAAAGTCTGCCTTTCTTTCTTCTAGACCTTCTCTCTCTTTCCTTGATTTTTGCTTGTCTTCTTGGTCTTGCTTGCACAAAAATCAAAGTTGCCAATGTGTGTCCAAATGAGATCGAACTGCTCTCTATATAGACACGTCCAAGAGGTCAAATAGGTCCCCTCCAGGGCCGACTTGTCCACGCAGAGCCAACTTGGTCTTGTGGAGACAAAATTGACTCTTTTGACCCAAATAAAATTATTTTTCCTTACTCTTCCAAAAGTCCAAATGGGACTTGACTCAAGTACAATAGATTGACTCATGATAAATATTCTTTTGACTCAATGAACCCTAAAAGCATGAAGAACATGCTTGACTAATGAAATAATAATAATAAAATATTTGTCTTCTTTTGCTTTTTCATGAAATACAAGATGATACAAGTACAATGATAACCATGAAGACCGAACCTAGTTACATTTTCCAAGTTTCCAACAGATCTTACCATGCATTGATGGATCCCATCGTGAAGAAAGCTTAACTTGGAGAATCCAACTATTTCAGGCATTGCTAGTTGAGTTGTGTCTTACTGTACTACAAATAAGTGAGCAGTTAGCATGCAAGCATCTTTCTTCTAATTGAGCCCCTTGAGTTTGTGCATATTTCATTTCAAGGGTTTTACCATGTAATATCTCATGGCTTTTGTGAGTTCGTTGTTTTGCTGTGACCCTTTGAAATTTCAAACATACTTGGTGTCAAAGTTTAATAAACTGTTTTTAATGTGTGATAACACTTAAGGGTCTCATTACGTTAAGTGGTCAACCAGATTAATAGTGTCATCAATCACGGTAGTTAGGCCAGGTATGAAACTAGTTATCGTATGAAATATAAACTATTACCACATTGTCTGGATGACATATTTTTCAACGCCAATAATGTAGACTATAGATGTTACGTGGAATCCAAGAGACACTAATGCCAAATTTGAGATTCCATGCAAATCAAAAAATAAGTATTAATATAGGTGCTTGCTATATTGCAAAAACCCGAGTCCACACTCAAAACAAGGGTGTTGAACCTTATACCTGACAAAAAGATTGAAGGATGAAATTCAAAATAGTAATATTTTTTTTCTTTATTGTCAAACCACCTATCCATTAATACTTTCGGTTTGAAAAGCTACATATGTCAAAAGGAATGGCATGTCATTGAATATGCTTGAGCATGTTATGATCCATTTCTTCATTAGATTCTCACTCTCAAGAGAAGTATTCAAATCTTTTAGTTAAGTTGTTGCTCATAAGTGAGGCAATTTTTCCATATATATATCAATGAAATGTCAGAACCTTGTATCCTTTTTGCCATGATTTCCACAATACCACACATTTTTTTGGAAGAAAGCCAATAAAATTCACACAAATGCTCGAACTTTTATCAGTAAAAAAATGGAGGCTTTTAGATAGCTTCTACAATGTGAATGGCCAAGACAACAAGAAGCCTCTTTCATATTTTTTCAAGGAAACATCAATAATGTTCACAATGCCCAAGACTATACCAATTGCCATAAAAATTCCCCATTATTGTTGTCAAGCCTTGCTCTTCCTAGTCAATTACTCATTTTGGTCATTGGGGATATTTGTATAATTTCGATTTAATTCACTTCATTTTATATAAAGGCGAACGAAAATAGGTGACAACAGAGGGTCATATCCTTCACACAATGAAACATGAAACAGAAATGCTAGGAAAATAAATGTTATAGAAATAAATAGAACTAAGAATGATTTCTAAGGCCTTGGTATAGGTTAAAGTAATGGATATTTCATTGGTTCTTCCAAATTATGAACTATATTTTATAATAATGGATATTTCATTCGTTCTTTCAAATTATGAACTATATTTTATAATATTGGTTAAGGATAAATCTGAAAAAAGTATTCTACTAGTAATAAATCACAAGGAATATCTTAATCATTCTTCAACTCCTTCCATAAAGGCTTTCTAAATGGGTGGATGGGAAGGAGTTGAGGGAGCAGGGTCGGGGCAGCTAGCTGCTCTGCCGTGTTTCGTGCCTCCTTTCTCTTCTTCGCCATGGCGTATTTCTCCTTGCGGATGCTGCTTCTGGCTCATGGTGCCCTATTAGAGATGCGTTTGTGGCCCACTATGGGAAGAGTTGAGGGGCGGAGTGCTGGGCGGTTGCTTTTGCTGCTCGACCCTCCGGTTTTGTGCCTTTTCTTTACGCTGCCAGGGTTTTGATCACCATTTGATTGGGCCTTTTTTGCAGCATGTCTTGGTTGCTCTACTGGCAGTCTTCTGCATTTATGTTGTGGCTTTTTTGGTTATCGTCAGCAATGTTGTCTTCTCTAGTCCGGAACTGCTGATGTTTTTTGGGGGTGTCATGTCTCCACTTCTTTGGCTATTTTCAGAGGTCGTCTTTGCAATTTTTTGCATGGATGTCACTGCGGCCTTTTCGTTGGGCTTCACTGCCCTTTTTTGTTTTTTGCAGCCTGGTTCTGCGCTGCCTTCTAAAGCTTGCAAGGTGGCTTGTGCCCTGATCTATTTTGTTTTTTCTTTTGCTAGGTTTCTTGCCTCGGTGTTTCAAATCTTTTGTGGTGAGGGTTTCATGCCCAATTGTTATTATTTCAATCTTTGTCATGTGGCGTTAATGTTTGATTTGTTTCAGCATGTGCTCATGCTCTTTGTATCAGATATGTAATTGTTCAAATTAGCATACACACTCAATGTGTCTACAAAATGTAATTTTTATTTCTCTTAATTAAAATTACGACGATTTTTTTTCTCCGAGAAAAAAAGGCTTGCTAAATGGGTATGCATTTCCATTTAGGATAGAGCTTCATCATAGTTGTCGTCTCCCATGCCCCTCTCCACCAACCAGGACCATATAATTGAAGGCTCTGGCACTCACATATGAAGTGTCTAACCACCAATAAAACTTCAGGATATGCAATAGAGACAAATTAATTGTTGATATATATCTTTGTTGGAGTAGATCCTTTGAAGAAATAGAGCCACTAGACTTCAAATTGTATCAGTTAGCAAGCAACGATTTTGTCATATTCAACTTTGGACAAATTTATAATATAGTAATGCCACTTAGCAACTGAAGGAACTAAATGAAAGCGGAGTTGATCAAACCCCAAATTTAGGGTTTTAATAGTGTAATTCATTTACTGTACATTCTATATACAATCGCATCTTTTCAGCTGAAATCTGATCTTTTCATAAAACATCCACATTTCTCCCTTCTTCTGTTGAAATTTGGTTACCGGAGGACAGGTGGTTCCCTAAGGCTTTGATCTTTGGCCTAAGGAAAAGTGTCCAAAAGAATTTATTTTTTCTCCTAAAGTGACTTTATAAAGTTATAAAGTCAAATCTAATTTAAAAGTGACTTTAAGTGATAAAGTTACTAAGTCTAATTTTAAAGCGACTTTAATAAAGTCAATGTGAAATTAGAAAGGGAAAAGTGACTTTGGAAATAAATGACTAAGTAGGTCTTTATTAAAGTGAGGTGAATTAAAAAATACAAAGTGAGATTTAAATGAGCATTTAATCTCAGCGCTAGATCTAAAGCTATCTCAATTCTCAACCATTGGATTTAGGGATTCCCCAACAGTCACTTAGGGTTAGATTAAAGGAGGAAAAGGAGGGAAAAGGTCATTCATTCTTTCATGAACAGATTGAGAGAGGAGGAGAGAACACTGAAGAGAAATTTCTAAGTGGAGGGAGAGCAGCAAAGACACAGCAAATCCGTATAGCAGGAGGGTACATTTCCCAAGGCAGAAAATCCATACAACAGCATTTATTGGCACGGTTACCAAGGTAGAAAATCCGTACAGTAGTTTGCACGCATTTCGAGGAAAGGACAACATTATTTTCGAGGAGAGGAATTAGCATTTAAGGGCACAGTTTTCGAGGCAAATTTTTTGGGCACAGAAATAGAGGAAGGGATTGTTTTCTTGTCCGTACAGTTCCATACAGGCAGTTTCTGGCACGTTTTTCGAGGCAACAAGTACAACATTTATTGCTGTAATTTTTCTGTAATTTTCTATTTGCTGTTTGGCACGATTTTCAAGGTGGAAGGTGGCATGGAAATCGAGATAAGTGGGTTTTAGTGTTTGCTGTAATTTTTACTGTGTATTGTTGTTCACTGTAAAAGCATTTATCAGAAATAAGAAGAAGCTTTCGAACTGGTTTTCCCCAAGAGTTATAGGGGGTTTTTCCAGGGTCAAGTTGACCAAAAATCGGCGTGTCTATTTTCTGTGTGTGGCTGATTTATTTTTCTGAGTTTTTATTTCTGCATTTCAGCACTGTGAAAATTCCAGAATTTGTGTTTTCAGAAAATATTTATTTTTTCTAGCTTGTTGAATGTATGGCTATGGGAACGGGCATATAACTTTATGGGAGAAATAAGGAGAAACTGAAAACCGGAGTTGGGTTATCAAATTTCTACATCTTCCCTATCTTCTCTTTGATGTGGAGCTATTGAGAAAGGGATCCATCATCAAGTCATCTTTAGATAGTCAAGGTGCCTTTCAGAGATTGATCTGAGCTACAATTTGTGAAAGGAGGCCCATACAAAGCAAATCATACATCAAATCTATCTTCTATCAAACAAATTCATCAAGATTCAAGGTGTGAATTTCCAAGCAAATGCATGTTGCAAGGTGAGGAAGGATGTAAATTTATGTAGATGTTCTATGCTTGATGCAACTTTACTTTCACTACAGCAATCACATAAACAATCAAGTAAAGTGTTGATAGAACATACCAGTAGATCAACAGAAGACAAACCAGAAACAGATAAATGTGTTGGTTCGTTACGGCGGTCAACAGGATGCTTCAACCAGCAAAGTCTCCTTGGTCAGCCAACCCAGCATGTGTCACAACAACCCTCAAAACAACCACACAGTCAACTCAAAGTCAACCCCAGAAAAGTCAACGCAAAACATCAGCAAGCAGCAGCACCAACAGCACCAGCACCACCAGCAACAGCACCACCACCACCACCAGCAATAGCAACAGCATTCTCTTCGTCCTTCTTTCCCACGTGTGAACCGAAAACTGCCTCAATGGAGCTCGAACCAATTAGAAGAGGAGAGATGATTTGTGAGGATGAGATGAGTGAAATGTCCTCCAACGTTGACTCTATTTATATCAATCACTGAGGGTGTGTGACACATTTGCTGGGGGTGTAAAACCTTAAGGCCAACCTACACATATTTTGAAATAATTCAAAATAAATTCAAAATAAATGTTCTACTCATCGGATCAAGATGATATTTAGATCAATCTTGCACCTCTCCGAAAGAGGAACCCAATAAAAATATTGGTGTCTTCATATGAGCATCACAACATGGAGTTTGGACCTAGTTGTCAAATTTTGACACTCCCTCTCAACTAGGTAGAGCTCCATCCCTGTGCAATCAAACATCGTGCGTCATCCCGTCGTAACTTGCTTTGCTGGCCTCTTTATTTCAGAACAGAAGTGGGTCAGTCACAAAGACATCATTCCCGGCTGACAGATTCAGCCCAGAGGCCCGAAACCTCTATAGGACTCACAAAGAGTCTCATACCAACTCGAAGTTGGTTTACCTGACCCGAAGTTAGTTGGAGGTCCGAAACCTCACATGGACTCAAAGAGTCACATACCAACCCGAAGTTGGTTTATCTGACCCGAAATCAGTAGGAGGTTTGGTTGGACATGTGTCATCCTAGATAGAGAGTACGGCAATCTCTGATGCGTCCATCAGTCTTTGCTACTAGTCTCTAGCTTTTCCCACCTCATTGGCCAAATGAGAGGTACTTCCCATGAGTCTGAAACTCAATGGGTAGGATGCATACGGGGCACAGATCATGAGAGGCAAGCCAACTCAATCATCATAACGATGGGGCAGAAGCACCACAAGGTTCGGCAAGCCTAGCCCCGTGTGTGCTTATAGCTCCGAGAAGCTATCCCAGAGCCCCCCAGAGCTCCAAGAGCTCATCGTCCAATAGGACCCTCAAAATAGGGTCGTTCCACGATTCCAAGATTCTCACGGAAGGTTAGGAACATGACCTTCCCCAAGGGCATTGTGAGAATATCCGCGACTTGCTCATCAGTTCCTATATGATCGAGCCTTACGGCACCTCGTTGTACCATATCCCGAATAAAGTGGTACCAGCCATCAACATGCTTGGATCGTTCGTGGAACACGCATTCTATGACAAACGAATCCCCCTCAAGTTATCACCAAGGATAACGGTGGCATCTAGCACATGCTCGAACAGCTCACTAAAGAGCTTTCGCAACTAAGTGACTTCACAACAGGCCATACATGTTATAATGTATTCGGCCTCAGCGGTGCTCAAGGCTACCGACTTCAAATTCCTGCCCGAAGCAGATCTACGTGTGAAGCAGCATCCAGATGTGCTCTTGCGATCCACCACACTACCAGCCCAATCGGCATCAGTATATCCAAGCAGTGTCATACTCCCAGCAGTGTATCTCAACCCATGGTCTAACGTGCCCCAGAGATATCTCGATAGTTTCTTGTCACCAACCCAGTGAATGTTATGATCAACTATGTGTTGACTCAAAGTGTTCACTACACAAATCATGAGAGGCAAACCAACTCAATCATCATAACGATGGGGCATAAGCACCAAAAGGTTCGGCAAGCCTAGCCCCGTGTGTGCTTATAGCTCCGAGAAGCTATCCCCAGAGCCCCCTAGAGCTCCAAGAGCTCATCATCCAACAGGACCCTCGGAATAGGGTCATTCCATGATTCCAAGATTCTCACGGAAGTTTAGGAACATGACCTTCCCCAAGGGCATTGTGAGAATATCCGCAACCTGCTCATCAGTTCCTATATGATCGAGCCTTACGTCGCCTCACTATACCATATCCCGGATAAAGTGGTACCAGCCATCAACATGCTTGGATCGTTCGTGGAACACGGGATTCTATGACAAAAGAATCCCCCTCAGGTTATCACCAAGGATAACGATGGCATCTATCACATGCTCGAACAGCTCACTGAAGAGCTTTCGCAACCAAGTGACTTCACAACAGGCCATACATGTTATAATGTATTCGGCCTCAGCGGTGCTCAAGGCTACCAACTTCAATTTCCTGCCCGAAGCAAATCTACATGTGAAGCAGCATCCAGATGTGCTCTTGCGATCCACCACACTACCAGCACAATCGGCATCAGTATATCCATGGAGTGTCATACTTCGGGCAGTGTATCTCAGCCCATGGTCTAACGTGCCCTAGAGATATCTCAATAGTTTCTTGGCACCAACCCAAAGAATGTTATGATCAACCATGTGTTGACTCAAAGTGTTCACTAAGAACATCAGGGCCCCTACATGACGATACTTAGTAGGATATGCTAACACGGGCCCAGTAGCGCTGCCACTCAACTTCTTAAAGTTGAGCTCCATTGGTGTCGACACGGACTTGCAATCCACCATACCAAACCTTTTCAGAAGCTTCACAATGTATTTTCCTTGAGAAAGGAAAATCTCGCCAGGTCACTGCCAGACCTCCAGGCCTAGGAAATAGTGCATTAGTCATAGGTCCTTCATCTCGAACTCAGCAACAAGCTCCCTCTTGCACTGATGAATGAGAGGGTCAGCACCTGTCAGGAAGAGGTCGTCCACATATAGCACCAGAATGAGAGGCTTCTCCCTGTCAACCTTGAAGTAAAGGTTCGGATCAGCATTACTATGAGTGAAGCCCAGCTTCATCAGGTAGCTATCTATCCTCTCGTACCAAGCTCTCGTTGCTTGCTTCAGCGCATAGAGGGCTTTCTTCAACCTGCAAACATGGGTGTCCCGATCCTGGACTTCGAACCCCAGAGGTTGCTCTACATACACATCTTCCTTTATCGCACCATGCAGAAAAGCGGTCTTCACATCCATCTGATGAAGACTCCATCCTTGCGTAGCAGCAAGGGCTATGATAGATCGAATGGTGGTATATCGTGCCACAAGTGCGAATATGTCATCATAGTCGATGCCTTCCTTTTGAGAGAAGCCACGGGCAACGAATCTTGCCTTGAACTTTTCAGCACTTCCATCAGATCCATGCTTGATCTTGTAGAGCCATTTCGAGGTGACAACTAGTTTGTCCTTCGGTCTTGGAACTACATCCCAGACATCATTCTTCATTATGGACTCATACTATTCGTGCATAGCATCCTTCCAGACTTGATGCTTTACCGCTTCCTCAAAAGATCCAGGCTCGGATTGTACAATAGTACTCATGGCTGCTAGATACCCTTGGTATCTACTCGGCTTCTTGCTTTCACGGAATGTCCCCCTTTGGGGTCGTATGTCCCTCAGCATCCTCGAGAGTGTCCTTAAGCCATGACGGTCTCTTTCCCAGTGAAGGAGGTGGATCAATCAGGTACATCGGTCCTTCAACATCAAGCATCGTCTCATCCTTCGGTTCTTCTTGATTTCCAGGCCTTGCTTCATGATCTTCCTGGGATCTCGGGAGATTGATTACTTTCTTCAGGGAAGCATCTTCGTCAAAAGTGACATCGTGGCATATCTCCACTTCCCTTTGACCAAGCACATAGACTCTATAGGCCTTCGAAGTTTCACTGTAGCCCACAAACATTCCTTTCTTCCCAGAAGCATCCAGCTTGATCCTCTTTTCTTTCGGCAGATGAAAATAAACAAGACATCCAAAAAGTCTAAAATGTGAGACGTCAGGTTTCTTACCGAAGAGAACCTCTTCAAGAGTTTTGGAGTCTATAGTGGAATGCGGGCATCGGTTTTGTATGTACCCAGCAGTGTTTGCAGCGTCTCCCCACATAGACTTCGGTAGACCTTGGTCACATAGCATGGCACGAGCATCTTCCACAATGGTCCTATTTTTTCGTTCAGCAACACTATTTTGCTCAGGAGTATGTATATAGTTATGGTCTCCCTCTTAATGCCAGCTTCTTTGCAACAGTTTTGAACTTGTTCATCTCATATTCAGTGCCACTATCGGTCTGTCGGATAGCATCTCATGTCATTGCTCCCAGTGGACTTCCTCCAACCTGGTAGTGTATCAATTCTAGACCCAAACGTGATAGCTTCCTTGAAGCTCTTCTTCCACATGCGCACCTTTCCATCTATGAATGCCACATTGAAACCTTTGTCTTCCATGGCCAATATAGACACAAGGTTCTTCTTCAAATTTGGTACATAGAGTACATCCTTCAAGCGGAGGACTTAACCTTGAGACAAGTGGAGGGCCACAGTCCCTATCTCTTTCACAGGATATCTAGCATTATCTCCAAGGACAATTTTCAAATTAGTGACCTTCACAACCATATCAGAGAGTGCTTCTTTGAACCCAATGATGTGCCTTGAGGCACCACTATCTATCAACCAGACATCCATAGTGTCGGGTGGAGATGCAACGCAGAGGGCAGATACAAAAATGTATTCATTTCTTTTATCAACAACATTTGATTCCTCATACCTCTGGTTGTTGTTTTTGTCATCACCATCAAGAGAATCCTTCTTGAAAGGACATTCTCTAGCATAGTGACCAGGCCTATGACAAGTGAAACACTTGCCCTTCTTTCCTTGGGCCCTTGGTTTTCCTTTGTTCTTTGGACCACCAAAGTTCTTCTTTCTAGAATGAGCAGCGTAGGCAACATTTCCTTCATTTTCATACTCCTTCTTTCTTGATTCTTCTTGAACGCATCTCGACAATACTTCATCAAAGTCAGGTATCACATTATTATTTAGAATGGTAGTGTTGAACACATGCCATTCGGATGGGAGCCCTCCAAGTGCGGTGAGTACCATCTCTCGATCAACTATTGTCTCCCCAATAGCCAGCAGATTGTTCCTGATCTCGATCAGCTTCAGAAAATATGATTAAACAAACTCATCCCTGCCTTTCCTTAGATTCTTCAATTGATTCTTGTGGAATAGGACTTGATTCGCATTGTTGACCTTGAACATGTTGACCAACTTATCATGAGCCTTTGGATAAGCCTAGATCAGAGATGTAGGCAACTAGACTCTTGTGAATTGAGTCCCTGATCATTAGTTTTGCTTTGATCTTCCCCTTCTTGTACTTAGTTTTGGCGGCAGCAGTTGCAGTGGATGGAGACTCTTGGATTTTACCCTGCACATAGTCCATGACATCTTGGTCTTCCAACATAAGATCCAATGTCATCTTCCAAGCATGGAAGTCATCCTTCCCAGTCAATTTATCATCAGCCTTGAAGCCATTGTATTTTGAGGAAACCATCCTCTTCTTCGGTGATTGCTACAAATTAAGACTTTGTCTTCACCTTAGCTCTAATACCATGTAAATTTATGTAGAAGTTCTATGCTTGATGCAACTTTACTTTCACTACAGCAATCACATAAACAATCAAGTAAAGTGTTGATAAAACATACCAATAGATCAACAGAAGACAAACCAGAAACAGATAAATGTGTTGGTGCATTACGGCAGTCAACGGGATGCTTCAACCTGCAAAGTCTCCTTGGTCAGCCAACCCAGCATGTGTCACAACAACCCCCAAAACAACCACACGGTCAACTCAAAGTCAACCCCAGAAAAGTCTAACGCAAAACAACAGCAAACAGCAGCACTAGCACCAGCAGCAGTAGCAACAGCACCAGCACCAGCAATAGCAGCACCACCAACAGCAAGAGCAACAGAATTCTCTTCGTCCTTCTTTCCCACGTGTGAACCAAAAATTGCCTCCAAGGAGCTCGAACCAATCAGAAGAGGAGAGATGATGTGTGAGGATGAGATGAGTGAAATGTCCTCCAACGTTGACTCTATTTATATCAATCATTGAGGGTTTGTGACACATTTGTTGGGGGTGTAAAACCTTAAGGCCGACCTGCACATATTTTGAAAGTATTAAAAATAAATTCAAAATATATGTTCTGCTCATCGGATCAAGATGATCTTTCGATCAATCTTGCACCTCTCCGAAAGAGAAACCCAATAAAAATATTGGTGTCTTCATCTGAGCATCACAACATGGATTTTGGACCTAGTTGTACAATTTTAACAAAGAACCTATCAGTTTTTCTCTTCTCAACAACCATGTGCAAATCTCTTATAAGTGCTTTCAAGCAACTCAAGGAGAAGAAATCCCATTTCTTGTTAGGGGCAAATATATGGGTTAGTGTTGTTCATTGGATCTTTGTATTTACATGTACATCATGGAAATGCCATTAAAGAAGCAATCTAGTTTCAATTTCCACACTATTGAAATTAGGTAGCATCGGGAAGTACTCTCACATGCCCTTGGTGCTAGGCTTGTGAGAGAGAAATGCTCATAAAGTGTGATTTTATTAGTGTATGGGCTTTGCACCCAAGTCGTGGGATTTGAAACCAAGAACAACATTTAATATTCTAAATTAATGTTGAGTTTGATGTTGGGGGTTTCTTGATGGACAAGGGGGCTTCCAAAGGGACCAATGTTCAAGTATAAATAAGAGGCCAAAGGAAAGGGGTAAGGAACAACTCACATGCACAAGATGAAATGGATTTCTTCTTGATTGAGGTCTAAAATTTGTAAAGGATACTGCAGACCTGCAACTAGGGCAGCAAGGGTTTTGGTGGGCATCTTTTCTATGGTGGGAAGGACTTTTGGTTTTTCTGTTTGCAGGTGGGAGGGCTAGAAGAGGCCTAGCCACAGGCTGAAGGAGGACGTGCCATAAGGAAGGGCTGGCAGGCGGAAAGGGAGAAGCGGTGAGCCAGTTGAGGGGCAAAAGGGAGCAAGCCGCAGTCAAGAAGGAAGGAGCTAGCCATAGGGAGGGCCAGCTGACTGTTTAAGTACAGCATAGGGCAATCTGAGGCCTAAGGAAAGGAGGTCGCAAGCAAGGGAGGCTGACCCTGTCCAGGCTCACCGCAGCTAGAGAAGGTTGGCCGAAGGTGAGACGAGGACACAGCAAGAACGGCTGTGGCCCTGTGGAGTTCTGTGCAAGGGGTCTGACGGCCTGAACTTACTACAGCAAGGCGGATAAGGAAAAAAGGAGTAGGCCGACGCTTGAATTCTGCTACAGGAGGACTGAGGAAGCAGACCGTGACCTACAGGATGTATAGCTGAAGAACAGCTAATTGGGCAGATTGCTGATTGAGTGTACAGGGGGCATGCCTGGAAGGCTGCCAAGTCACTAGGAAGAGTCCAAGGTGTCCAAGAAGTTGGTTGTTGGAGCCACCAAAGGAACAGCAGCTGTTACAGGTTGGGGCAGCAGTTTATACAGAGCTAAACAGCTGTAAGTATTGTCTCCTATTTGGCCTTTTGTGCAGGGATTGTGAAGGGCCATTATCCCTAGTGAATAGAAAACAAATTATCCCTGGTGTTTTATTTCCAACTGGAATGATGATATGGTGAAGACCTTGTTGTTGTAGTTAAATGTACTGAAAAACCGAGCTTTTATGTTTTGGAAAACTTGTCAATTTTTATACCTTCCATTATTGCAGGCTCACCTTGCAGGTGCAAGTCTGGAGAATATATATACATCCTCTGAGGCGCACACACACATGCACATATATATGTGATGCATGTCCAAAGAAATCATGCCCCTAGGCCCGCAAGATAAGCCCACAATAACGAAAGGTGGGGTTATAAAGATGGGTGAAGTTTTGAACACTACGTGGATGCATAGACAGAATCAACATTAGACATTTTCCTGAGTATATGTTGGACATTGGGTTCAATGCTCCCTGTGTGTTTCGCGACATGGACTACTTGCCTCTCCTAGATCCTAACTCTGGCCATTGTAGCGGGGACTAACGCCTGTGGGTTTTGGTCTAACGGAAATCGTGATTCCAACAAGTGGTATCACAGCGACAGGTCTCGAGTTCGAAACTCACCCGGCTCGCGTTGGGGGGGAGATTGTTGGACATTGGATTCAACGCTCCCCGTGTGTTTCGCGACATGGACTAACGGCCTCTCGTGAATCCTAACTCTGGCGATTGTAGCGGAGACTAACGCTTGCGTGTTTTGGTCTAACGGCAATCGTGATTCCAACAGTATATTTTTCCTCAGTGAATCAACACTATATATATATATATAAAGCCCATGCCAAAAGGACTTGCACAGGAGGAGCCCTGTGGGCCTCTTAAGACAAAAGCTTATTTACATCAAGTTATATAGGAACTCAATTATTAGACAGGGTAACATGTAACTACAGTACATATATATATATATATATATATACTTGCATATCATACTGTAGTTACATGTTACTCTGTATATATATATACTTGCATATCATACTGTAGTATGTTACCCTATATATATATATATATACAGGTTAACATGTAACTACAGTATGATATGCAAGTGTGTGTGTGTGTGTGTGTGTGTGTGTGTGTGTGTGTTCCATGAAAAAAATCATAAACAAAGCATATAGAAGATTTAAAGATAAGTGTCATAAATAACAAAATAAGCTATGTAATAATATCGGCTTCTATGATTAATCAGATATATTTCAAGTTGCCGAAAACTAAAGTTAAACAACGACAATGTTGCAAAAAAGAGCCATCAACAAAAAAAAATGAAACGGCCAATCACTTCAGACCTCCAAACTAGTATATTTAAAGGTCATGTAAGAATCTAAAGGGTCATTGACCTTGATTTCTTTTCTCCAATTTGATATTTTATAGCTTGTTAATTCTTATGCCCAATCTTGGATAATAAATAAAAATAAAAACACAATTGTATAAAAATAAATACCAGTTATGTTGTAACTGGTATTTTGGTACAACCATCTTATGAAAAGTTACATTAGGGCAAGGCCACAGGAATATCTCGCCCACCTGCTGTTTCCTGCCCAAAAATGTTTAGGAAACCAAAAACAGGTACGAAACACCCAGCAAAAGAGCATCTCTGTTTCTGGAAACATTTCCACAACATTTCTGAGACACTTTCTAAAAAGACGCCACATATGTGGCACGTGAAACACCCAGCAAAAGAGCATTTCTGTTTCTGGAAACATTTCCACAACATTTCTGAGACACTTTCTAAAAAGACGCCACATATGTGGCACGTTTCCATTGTTCCAAGAAAAAAGGAAAAAAAAAAGCGTAACTCCCCTCAAAGCGAGCAAAATCCAGAAATAGCCTGTCTGTGCATAAAACAAAATAAAGAAATAAAGAAATGAAAAGCACAAACTTTTTAGAATTAGAAATTAGAAATATTTTTTGTGTTCTTATGTTTTAAATGTTTTTAAATTATTTATTCGTCATTTTCACACTCCCTGAAATTTTTGAGTAGTGTTATTTCGAATACCAAAACTGTTTCCCTGTTTCAGGTGCCTTAGCATTAGGTTTAGATGCACCCCATTAGGTTTTGAGTACATCCCCATTTGAATGCTACTTGTGACACCAATCCCGACACGTTATTTCTATACATGCCAATGGCAAGTAGTTACCATAACAAAGTCCTCCATTTATTATGGATGAGTAGGTTACCCACATTATAATGAATGAGTAAGTTACCCACCTTATAATGGATGAGTAAGTAGGTAGATGGTAATTATACATACGCACATACATAGATAAATACATACATGAATAAATCCACAGCAAAAACTTCCCCAGTAGATAATTACCAAATCTTAGAAATTTTGAGCTTGAGCTCATCAGAAGTGATCTACTGTAGATGATAGAGATTTAGGGCACACATATTTCACTTGTCACTTCACAGTTTTATCACCAAAAATTGATAAAAAATAAATCATGTTTTCAGAATTACTTTTGTTAAAACCATGCTTCTTGAACGGTCTGCCTATTGACTTTCCAGAGCTTTCATCCAAAGTAACAGACATTCATTCACTGAATTATTTTCTGCTCATAAAAAGTTGTACTTTAGATGATCTACAAGTGATTTACTACTGTAGATGATACACACAGATTTTACCAGCCAAACTTGTGTCATTTGGTTTATTAAATTTTATAATCAGTACAATTTGATATAAAAAACAAGTTACAAAATCCTGTTTCAAGAATATTTTCTTTTAAACCATGCTTCTCATGTGGTTTGTCTTTTGCGTCTTCACTTTCCAAACATTTTACATGTAAAAAAGTTAAGGAACAAGAAGAAGAATAAAATTGCTTCACAAAATAATTGCCCGCTCAAATCATGTTTCTAGTATTACTTTTCGTAATGCGTCTTTTACAACAAATCATGTTCTAGAATTATTTTTCGTAATATCACTCAACATGTGCGAAAATGATCATGAACTAATACAAGACCTCCTAAAATGGCACTCACCTCCAGATGCTGAGCAGCTTCTGATGCCAAACCAACAGTTGCCGCAGCCAACCCTATTAAACCACCCTAGAAAATCCAAACTTGCAGTTAGATTACTGTTTACAAGGATATTTCTATATTTTTGTATTGTAGAACAAACAACATTACCCACGGAGGAAATGTTACTTTCAAGAGATGCATGCCTCAAGGGACAGGCCTGCATCACTGCAAACATTTTTCCGCCACAATCTCAAAACAAACATTTACACCCCTACAAACTTATTACTAGAAAGAATATTGCTTTGACCTCTTTCCATGTGCAAACGTGTGCTAATAGAAGTACAGAACGTTAGGAGGAAAACGACATCGACTTGTATTAGCTTATCTCCATGATACAAAAGTTCTAGATGAAGACTTAAGGTAATGACAGCTCTTTATCACATACTTTTCGATGATTTGCTTGAGGAGAGAAGGCAAATTCATGCGTCAGCACATTGATTATTGCCGATATCTTTTCATGGTCACCAGCAGCAGTCAATGTTCTGACAACTCCTTCAACCTATTCCACAAGAAAACAACTAATACAGTAGTAAATACATATAAATAAAAATGACCAACAGCTCAACAACATCTTTAATCGGATCCATTGCCCATGATTGTTATGACATTGAAAAATAAAACTGTTTCAAAAATATTTCTACTCTATAAAGAAACATGACGTATCGGAGTGATTCTAAGAAAAAATGAAAATGTGATAAATAAAGTGTGCAAGTTTGTTAACTCAAGTTATACATTTTAGCACTCACGCATAATTAAATCTAAAACAAACTTTTTAAAATAGTACTGCAGTATCATTTTACTTTTGTTCCACCAAGGTTCAGGGACAAGGAGATGGAACACGGGAACCCAAAAATTTCAAAGGATGACATCCTATAACATGTGTGTGTTGTCATCGAACTGACACAAGTCTCCCCATCCCAGGGTACACATCTAGGAAGGCACCAACAACTAAAGTTGAGGGACATGCTCTTGAAACTGACAGAAATTTTGATATGAACAATCTAATCCCATGTTTTTAAGTTCTGATCTGCATACCCAATGCCCAACAATCTGATTCAATATATGAATTACCATGTGATCTATAAAATGAATCTGTCCAGGAAGCTATCCTAAGAATCTGACCTGCATATTTCATGCCCAACTATAGAGATTTATTCTATATAATTTATGTCGCGCATCTATACAAAGGTTGGATTTGTGTTTTCTATTGCTTGGCAACCTATTATAGAGATCCAAACTATGTGTCTAGTGCCAAACCATAGAATATATGCCTACTAAATTTCCTCGAGATTTGTACTTCCTATAACTATGTACCCTTCATATAAGTTGCTGACTGATGTTGTTCAATGGTATTGAGTTTGGTTTTACACCTCATATCACATGTATTTATGCTTTTAGAAGTTTTACCCTTTTTAATATATATTTTCTATATACATATGTGCACCTCCCTTGTACACCAATGTACCTTGATTTCAAAAATGGCATCCCTGTCCTTGCAACCATACCCATGAACCCTGGGGTAAACCATAAAACAACATATATAGATAGCTAATGTGGTAAAACAGAAACCCAGTGGAGTCCCTGCAGCAGCTATGTGGGGTTTTCGGCAGAATATGTAGCATCATCTGTGAGGTTGGAGGTTACACACTAGCTAATGGGGTCTTGGTACAATTTCTTATGTAACGTAAGTACTAGGGCTTGCGATGTACTAGATAAAAAGTAATAATAATAATAATAAAGGTGGGTTTTCCTGTTCTTTTGTAAGGGATATCTCAGAAGATAGCCAATTACCCCTTCTAGGGATGAGGAGGCATCCCAGCATCCTCATTTGCAGGTGCAAGCTTGCAGAAACACTGGGACAGCACCTTTTCACTGGGGATATTCTTCTCAATCAAAATGAGAGGAGGAGATTCAATTTCAGAGCACTTTCTGAAATTAGAAGACATCTGAGATTAGTTGTTAGCAATTGGTAGAGAAGTAGATAACATAAGATGAGATAGGTGTAATGTTCCAAACTAGGAAAAACAGTGACGTACGAAGCAAACAGCAAATTCAACCACAGAAAAATTTAAACTTTAGCGCACACCCATGAAAACCAGATATATGGAAGCAGCTGAGGCATTTTATTATATAACTGAGACAATAGTACAAGAATGTGGAAGGAATGCACCTGGGAGCTTGCCTCAATGGCAAGCGGAGCAAAGCCCAAGTGATGAAGTGACAAGCCCGGATGATGCTATCAGCTGTCCCAATAATACTCTGCGCTGCCCCAGCAAAACTGCACTGTCTCCTGCAAAGACACTGCTGAAAACCCCACCTCCGGTGCTCAGAAAATTCCGCCAAATTAATCCCAAGCTCCTCAAGCAAAACCCAGAAACGGTTTGGCAAGGTTTTGACTCCCGAAATTCGGCCCCCCAAAGCCCTACGTCCTCTGATTGCTGAAGTGTGCTGTCTATCCATACACCAAAAAAACTCCACCCAAAAACACTCCAAAAAGGGTGCAATTAACTCCGCAAATATTTCCCTTATTTTTCCCAGCAAGTTTCAGCCTCACCAAGCAAGCCTCCAACTCCCACGTGTGCCCAGTGAGACACTTTTGCGCTGGCCCAGGAGCTGCAAATTCACTCCAGAATGTAGTTGTTTCCTCCTGCTCCCAAACTCCACAAAAAGCCTGCAAAACCTCTGAGCTTCCTTCTCCTAAATAGCTCTGGCAGTTGCTCCCCGGAAGAGCACTGAATGACTCACACGTGAGTCCCTCCTACGTCCTCCTGGAATACACACTGGCTGGGAAAAATATGAGTTAAGCGTTGAGAATTCACTGCTAATCTCCTCCGGATGGATGTGACAAAACCTCTCTAGGGTGGCACTTGAAGTCCCACGAAGAAAGGGTGAGTTCTCCGCTCGGAAAACTCGTGCTAAACAAGAAGTGACCCCAGCTAAGTAGCTCGAGCAA
Source organism: Pinus albicaulis (assembly GCA_034641835.2). Taxonomy (NCBI): domain Eukaryota; kingdom Viridiplantae; phylum Streptophyta; class Pinopsida; order Pinales; family Pinaceae; genus Pinus; species Pinus albicaulis. Next base: position 1,166,530,834 of record CM076575.1, on the reverse strand, counting down.
CTAAGATGAGTTCGATGCACCAAGAGATGCAAATGAGGTTCAGCTTTCTCCATTTATAATTTCGTGGGCCTTCCTTCCCACGTGGGCCCCTCCACCAAGCCATTCGACTTCTCTCCTAAGCATTTCAAACTATTGGCTTAGTGAAGTGTGTTTTTCCTTATGTGGGTGGCCCCCACATTCCACTAGCAAAATAATATGGCCTCCTCTTATCTTTCTAAGTCCTTTACCAAAATTGAGTGGGTCCCATAGCCTCCAAAAATGAACCCTAAATGGTGGGAATTAAACATGTTCCAAAATAATTTAGGAAGGGACATTACAATCCTCCCCTCCTTCAACGCTAGATGCTCAAGTATGTGCTCACCCTCCCAGACGGAATCCTCATCCGGCAAGCTCTTCCAACGCACCAAGTATTCTCTAATCGTTCTGCTCCTCAACTTCCTCTCCGTATTCTCTAGAATGGCCTCCGATTCCAAAACCAGATGCCCCTCATCATCAAGTGGAGACAACTCCACAGTTGTTGTAACTTGTTGCCCCAGCACCCTCTTGACTCTAGAGGCATGAAACATGGAAAATGTTGTGGATCTTGCTCCTTAGTGGTAGCTCCAGCTCAGAGGCTACCTCTCCAACCCTCCTAATCACCCTGTATGGCCCATAGAAACGTGGTTGCAGCTTCTCATCCTCGTTTTGTTTAAGTGTTGACTATCGATATGGCTGCAATCGCAGAAACACCAAATCCCCCTCCTCAAAATGTCTCTCAACCTGGTGTCTATCAACATACATCTTTTGTTGATTCTGAGTTTCAGCAAGTTGTCCTTAAGAGCCTTGAGGATGTCTTGGCTCTCTAGAATCCAATCTTTGGCCTTTGGGGCCTGGTTGTCTCCAAAAACAATGGAAAATGGAAAATGTTGTGGATCTTGCTTGGTGGTAGCTCCAGCTCAGAGGCTACCTCTCCAACCCTCCTAATCACCCTGTATGGCCCATAGAAACGTGGTTGCAGCTTCTCATCCTACTTAAGAGCCTTGAGGATGTCTTGGCTCTCTAGAATCCAATCTTTGGCCTTTGGGGTTTGGTTGTCTCCAAAAACAATGAAACATGGAAAATGTTGTGGATCTTGCTCCTTGGTGGTAGCTCCAACTCATAGGCTACCTCTCCAACCCTCCTAATCACCCTGTATGGCCCATAAAAACGTGGTTGCAGCTTCTCATCCTCGTTTTGTTTAAGTGTCGACTATCGATATGGCTGCAACCGCAGAAACACCAAATCCCCCTCCTCAAAATGTCTCTCAACCTGGTGTCTATCAACATACATCTTTTGTTGATTCTGAGTTGTCAGCAAGTTGTCCTTAAGTGCCTTGAGGATGTCTTGGCTCTCTAGAATCCAATCTTTGGCCTTTGGGGCCTAGTTGTCTCCAAAAACAATGTCAGCAAAACACAAAGCATCATAACCACACGAAGCACGGAAAGGTGACATACCGATGGACATATGATGGGTGGTGTGGTAGCAATACTCTACTAAGTGCAACCATCGAATCCATGCCCTTCGTTGGCCAGTCACATAGTTCCTGAGATAGCCCTCTAGCCATTTATTCACCCTCTCCATCTGGTCATTTGTCTGTGGGTGGTAACTTGTGCTTGAGGTGAGCTCAGTGCCCACTAGCCTGAAAAGCTCCTGCCAAAATCCTCCCATGAATCGACTGTCTCTATCGCTGACTATGGACTTACGGAGTTCGTGCAAGTGGAAAACCTCCCTAAAGAACAACTCGACCACCTATGTAGCTAAGTACCGAGTCGGACTGGCAAAGAAATGGGCATATTTGGTCAGTCGGTCAACTAACACATAAATACAATCCTTGCCTTGCACTGCTGGAAGCCCCGTGATAAAATCCATGGAGATACTCCCCCATTTCCCCTCAGGAATGGGGAGAGGTTGCAACAACCCAATTGAATGGGTCAACTCCCCATTGTTCCTCTGACAGGCCACACACTCCTGCACATACCTTAATACGTCCCCCTTGAGGCCCTTCCATGTGAAGCGATCTCTCGCTGCCATGTACTTCTTCCTGAACCCCTGATGCCCTGACAATGGAAAATCATGAGTTGCATGGAGTATCTACCCCCTCAACAGTGAGCCCGGAACTAAGAATATGCACCCCTTGTAGTATATGATCTCAGCAATCACTTGGTAGCGCTCATCCGTGTGAATGCCCTCCAAGATCTCACATGCCCACCGATCCTTGGAGTACTCTACCAACAACTGCGCCTTCCAGTCATGGCAAATGCTCATGTGTGAAAGTCCTTCGGGTCTCCTGGATAATGCATCGGCCATCACATTGTGCTTCCCCCGCACATACTCATTATCAAAATCATAGGCCTGCACCTTGTTGACCCATCTCTGATGTTTGTTATTGAGGCCCTGCTACCCCATGAAGTGGCGAAGACTGTTGTGATTTTCCTTCACCAGGAACCGCTTGCCCACCAAGTATTGTCGATACTTGGTCAACGCATGCATGATAGCCAACATCTCTTGTCGTAAATGCAGTACTACAACTCATGTGGTAGAAGCTTTCGGCTCTCGAAAGTAATGGGGTACCCATCTTGGGACAATACTGCCCCAATCCCCTCACCTGATGCATCACACTCCAACATCAATGGTTGTGTGAATCCGGGAGTGCCAACACCGGGAAACTACTCATCACCTCCTTGAGGTGATTAAAAGTTGTATGGGCTCCATCTATCCATGCAAAATCCCCTTCTTGGTCAAATGTGAGTGGTGTTGCTACTTGTGAGAATCCCTTGAAGAACTTCCATTTATAGGTGCAAATGCCCAAGAACCCCCTCAACGCTATCACATCTCTAAGAACCGGCCAATCCCGAATGGCCCTGATCTTCTCCTCATGCACCTTAACCCCATCTGCGCCAATGATGTGTCCCAAGTAAAGCATCTTTGTCATTCCAAACTCACACTTGCACAACTCGGCGTAGAATTGCTACTCCTCTAAAATGTACAACACCGTCTCTAGGTGTTGCAAGTACTCCCACGTCTTGTTGTAGATCAAGATTTCATTGAAGAATACCAACACAAATCTCCTCAACTGCCCTCTAAACACATGGTTCATGCATGACTGAGGGTGGCAAGTGTGTTGGTCAACCCGAAAGGCATGACCAAGAACTCAAAATGCTCGTAGTGACACCTAAGGTCGTCTTCGAGATGTCCTGATCCCTCACCCTGATTTGGTGATACCCTAACCACAAATCTATCTTAGAGAAGAACTTAGCTCCTCTAAGCTCATCCATCATCTCATCAATACGCGAAATGGGATATCGATTCTTCAACGTCTTTTTTTGAGCACCCTGTAATCAACACACATGCACAAAGTTCCATCCTTCTTCTTCACTAGCACCACTGAAGAAGCAAAGGGACTGGAACTCGGCCTAATGTGGCCCAACACCAACAACTCCCTTATAGGTCGCTCAATCTCATCCTTATAAGACTTGGGATGCCCATAAGAAATGGTGATGACTTCCTGCACACCGGGCTCCAACTCAATGGTGTGCTCAAACCCCTTGTCTACTGGTTGCCCCGATGGTATTGTTAGGGTCTCCGTAGTTTGCAAGATTGGCAAATACAAAGCTGCAGAGCCTACATGAAAACCACTTTGGGATTCTAGGATCTAGCCCTCCTGAATCCAGAGAGGGATCTCTCTATAAGTGTGTTTAAAGATGTGATCTTTAAGGCTTTTAGTATGATGTTAGGCTAGCTATTAAGAACAAGGGTTTTTGTTTGTTTGGTTGGTCAGCTATGATCTTTAATTGGATGGAATATCACAAAATGAAAGGGTTTCAAAGGGTGAAGATGCAAGTATATTGAGAAGTGTTCAGCAGGTAGGATTAGTGTGAAGCAGCTTTAATCCATTGGGCAATGGAGTCACAAAAGGGTTTAATTGTACAATTATTTCAAGAGTGGTCCAAGGGGCAAGTCATCTATATCAAAAGATCCTTTAGATTAAATGATAGAGTGGAACATTAAAAGTGTTGAGAAAGTGGAAAAAGCCAATAATTTCAACAAGGATTTATCAACTTTCCATACAAGAAAAGCCTTTTTAAGCAACTGTTTAAAACCAACCAAAAGACAGGGCTAACCATAAACTTCTTTGGACAAGCTTGTATTAAAGCTAACTTATCAAACAACAATCCAGTGATCTCACTAGACTACTTTCAGAAGAGATGAAAACAGATAAGAAAACAAAGTGCGGCTTAAGATCAGGCAGATGTATTACAATCATGGTCTGCTTTTAGCATACTCTTAGGGAAACTTTCAAACAACCTTTGGAGAAAGAACTAGAAGACAGGGCAAACCATGAACTTTTCTAGTTTAACTCTACTTAGCACGTAATGAAAATATCATTCAAGAACTTCCTTCCAAGTTTTGCACATCAAGACATGGACTAACCAACATTCCTTGATAATGTTTACACTTAACTTAAGTCATTCTTAAATACACAATTGGAGGAAAATATAAAGATAAAGCTTATCAATGAGAGTAGGGTACTTTTAACAGTAAATCCTAGCTCTATGATGGCTGCTCTTTATCAGAGAAAGGTGAACAAAATGGCATACATAAAAGGAAAACAATAACAGTAAGAGGTACTTCACCAATGATATAGACCAGGATCCCAAGAATCAGCTTGTATATTGATGTCAATCCAGTTACATACTTCAAGTCCAATGTTTCAGTACAGCAACAACTTCTCTTCTCAGCCTAACTTCTTCAATAACTTAACAGAGCTTCAGAGCTTCAGAACTTATTTACATTCAACAATGATTCGATACAATAACTATTACATCAAAGTCCAATAACCAACAACATCTCATCTTCTTCAGAAGTATTTATAGAAGAAAGAGGAGGTGGGATGAAAAATAAGATCTCTCGTTCAATTAATACAAGTTAATGCTTCTCTGTCTTTGAGAGGCTCAATAGAGAAGATTTTCTGATATTTCTCTGTATTAACTGGTTTTCGTTAAGTATTAAGCTACTTGGCAATTTTTGTTGACTTTAAAACTCTTTAAGCAGGTTGGCAATAACTTTGGCTGTCTTTAAACAAAATATCACTGACTAGGCAATAACAATGTCTTCTTTTGATTTATTAAGGTTGCAGGTGGCACTTTGGTAGCTGAAAGGATGAATGGCCTCTGATGTGGCAGTAGAGGCCTCTTTACTGATATTTTTCTCTGTTTTTCCTTAAAACACTTTAATCTGTTCTTGAGTTGTGTTTAGGCTTAATTAGGCCCTGATCTTTGTTTTCGGGTCTTTGTTCTTTAACACTGTCTTTATCCTTTTAACCTGTGGATTAAAACTCTGATCTTCTGGCTTTGGCTTTAATCACCATTTAACATTGATTTTTCATTACTGATACACTTTGTTTGTCTTGATTATACAGGTGGCTTTCTGCTATTGGAGGGTCTCTGTTAAACCCTGGATCGTGATCCAATTGATTTAAACTTGGGTTTGAGAACCCGCAGATCCTTTCTTCTTTGATTTCAAGCCACAGAATCGTCATTCCGAGCCTCTTTGTCACCTGTCTGTGACTGTGGAAAAACACAGATCAACCACCACTTAACCTTGCAAAACACAAAAAACTCATTAAGAAACCCTGCGATTCGTTGGCAAAACTGCGTTCAGAGGTTTAATGGAGGGGATGGAGCGCTTGAGGATGAGGAAATGTAGCAGAAGAGGACGAAATCCCGACAGAAACAGCTAACCAGGCGAAGATGGAGTTTTGGGCGTGACAGCGAACAGGAGCCGTTGGATTAGAACAATCAACGGTGGAGATCGTTCAATGAAATCGTTTGGGAGAATGGATGAAGGCAAACGAAAATAAGGTCGCGATATAATGAGAGTCGTTCGATCTCGGAGATCAACGACTAAGATTTGAAGTGAAAATATTCGGGAGCAAGTTAGGTGGAAAATAAAATGGGGGCGAGATTAAATTAGAATCGTCCGATATTCGGAGATCGACGGCTAGGATGGAATCGGGAGTAACATTGCGGAGGGGGGAGCGGTATAGCGAAAAACCAGGAGCGATTTTCGCACGGGCTCTGGTGGGGTAGGTAGTATTTGAAAAAAAAACGCGATTCCATACAACACTCAACACGCGTCCCTCCAAATACCGCCCATTTCACATAATTTTTTGGCATTAATGTTTAATCGCAAAAATTTCGCGAAATACAACGTAAGCCGTCGAATCAAAGGCGCCAGATCTGACAGTGCGGAAAGCGCACGACAAGGGATAAGATGCGCAGACGAGGGATGGTGGGACCGACGATTTTGCCGTGTAGCGGATGGGTTTATTGGGTTATCGGGTTTTAGTCCCGATCGTCGGATTCTACGACCGGACGGTGGATATTAAAGATGGGGCAGATATATAGATGAAGGAAAGGTAAGGCAAGATGGATGGGCGGGATAGATCCTAGCCGTTGGATCTATTAAATCGAGTGGTGAAGATTTAAACAGGGATGCGAAGGATAAATGGATGGGCGGATGATAGAAAGCCCGATGGTCGTTGATCTGCAGAGATCAACGGTCTATATTCATTTAAATCAAAACATCGGGGAAATGAAAAATAACGAAGAATAAAGGTTTGGGAAAAGGTTTTTGAGGCTTTTTAGCGCCCGATTGCGGGGCTTAGGCCATATGCGGTGGAGGGTTTTTAATGTAATAAGCCCTCGGGGGCTTAAATGCCTTATAGTGTAAAAAGGGTGTTTTAGACCCCAAAAAAAAGGATTTTTAAGACTAAAACAGGGTTCCAATAGGTTAAATAAGAGAAATTAAAACCAGATATAGGGGAGATATAAGGTTTTACGGGGGTTTTGATGATTTTGAAGGTTAGATGAAGGTTTATAGAGGGATTTCATGGAGGAAACAAGGATGAAAATGGTGGAATTTTTTTTGAGTGAAAGGGGGATTGAAATGATGGAAAATGGGCTTCTTAAGCAGTTTTCTTTGGTTAACAGCAGGGTTCTTTAGGATTAAAAGTGAAACAGCTATGAAGATTAACTCAAAGGATAAAGATCATCATAAGAATTCAAGAACTAACAATTTGGACATGAAATTGTTTCTTGAAGGCTTAAAAAAGATTTAGCCACCATTTGGTATGACAAATTTTTATAGGTGGCTAACAGTGGCTCCACATGGGGATGGCATCTTCTTGAAGGTGTCAAAAACCTCAGCGATTGATCTCTGGCTTTTCAGTAAACCAGTGCCTTATCCATTGGGCAACAACCTTTCTTTTCTTTTGGCTGACCTTCTTTAGATCTGATAATTTTTGCAGCAATCTGAAACAATGGAATTCTATCAAAACAACACCTCTACCTACCCATTCCTAATGATCCTAACATTTTTTCTTCTTTTAGAGTGCATTTGGATTGGCAAACTCTTTTCATAAACATTTTATTCTTTTGAAAAAACATAAAACTAGTCTAAGTCTACTCTTATTTCTCCATGAACTTAGTTTAAACAGTTGAGTTCATAAATTTCCTACCTAACTACTATCTGTCAAGATTAGGCTGTCTAACAGACTTTTATTCACTAAATTCTAAAACAGGAAATTTAAAAGCAGCCAAGCCATGTTTAAGCAGTCTGACTTGCTGTGGATCTATGGCATAAAAACAAGCTGCACATAGAATAAAATTTGCAGAAAATTAAAAACAAAATTTGAAGGCTTAAGATCTGAAAATCAAAAACATCCTTCATCATTTTTTCATCTCTGTTTTGAATTTGTTTGAGCTGTCTTCTTTTTCTTTTCTGGTTCAAGTTTTGAGTATATTGGAACCAGTTTATTTTCTCTTTTTGGCTCAAGATTTAATCTAATTAAAGCCATCCTTCTTTTGAGATTCATAGGTTCAAATTTTGAATTTGTTTGAACCTTTGTTTTTCTATCCTAATCAATATTACTGATAAGCCAAGATTATGCTATTTCGCTGATCTAATTCACTAACCTATCAGCAGTAAATTGAAAAGCTAATTAGTCATGATTAAGGTGTATGACTAACTAGAAGTGTGTTTTAGGAGTGGCATTTGAGCTTGCACACTTTCAGACTCTTTTTCTCTTTTTTGGTATTGGGGTTGTACCTTTCTTGTTTTTACAATCTGCCATCTTTTCTCTTTTCTATTATTTTTGTAGTTTTCTCTTTTTCCTTCAAAGCAAAACATCAACAACTAACTAAATGCTCAAAGGCTAAGCTTTATTGACATTCCTATCTAACCTAATCTAACTTGAAAATCTCTGCTGCTTTATATGGTACAATAGTGCCAATGTAGCCAGTTGAGTAGTGACAAAAAGGAATAGAGAAACTGGCTACTAGTCAGAGGTAACCAGAATACATATTGAATCTTAATCTTTAAAATCAAGGCTGTCACAGGAGGTGACAACATTTTATGTCTTTGGCTCCTGCAAAGGATCCATGCTTGAGAATTTGAGCCAATTGGGACCTCCACACACTCTTCCGTAGGATCAACAAAGAAAAGATGAGAATTCTCTTCTTTTTGGCCCTCCATGATTGGTAGATTGTCTGCCTCTAAGATATCAGCTTTGAGGACTGCACCTTCAGTATGTTCCTTGGAAGCATCATCATCCTTAACCTGCAAATCAACAAGCAGTAAAATTTCTTCTTCCTCTAAATCTATGCTTGTTTCTAGTGTGAATTCAGGTTTTTTGGATGACAGATTGATATCAGTATTGGGAGAGGATTTCTCTTGAAAAGATAATATATCCTCAGTAGGAAAGTCTTGTATTTGTTTTTCTTCCCCAAAGACTTGCCAGTACCTTTTATTGTTCGGGACAGCTGGTCTGAATTTTTCTTGAATTGTATATTGTTTGCTTTCCCAAGGTCTCAGACATGTACTAGCAACAAGGGCTAATCCACTGGCAAAACTGTTTTGGTCTTTAGGAACAAGGGTCAGTTGGAATTCTTTATAAGATTTTAACAAATCCCTAGCATCATCCTTATAGGCTCTAAGTCTGGGATGTTTAACCATGCATTCTTCGTTCACTTGCCTAATTACCAATTCTGCATCTCCATGAACTGTTATACTTTGGGCTCCTAATTTCTTCAATAAGTGCAGCCCTAAAAGAAGTGCTTCATACTCTACGATGTTATTTGTGCATTGAAAATTCAATTTATATGAATAGGCTTTAGAATAATTGTTTTCTGTATTACAAAGCCATATTCTTGCACCTGTACTAGTTTTACTACATGACCCACCAAAATTCATACTCCAAAGAGGATTGGTTTCAGATTTATCCTTAATTTCACTATTATCCTCTCTGTCTTGGGTGCCATTTGTTTGTTCTGTGGGATAGGCACTATGTTGATGTTTATCATGTTCAAATGAAGGCTCAGAGGCTGGCTGTTTCTTTAGTATTTGATCAATTTCTTCTTCTGTCAAAGGAGAGAATTCTCTTTCAGCATAAACAGAAATACAGTTGCCCTCTTTTTCTTGTGTAATATGGTTTTGAGGCTGGATGTCTTATTGAGCCTCTTCTAAGGGATCTTTACTTGTGCTTACAGGGAAACTTTGAGGATCTTCCACTGCTTCCTGAGCTACTTCTATTTTAAACAACTCTTCATGATTTTTATGATACTCAGTTAGAATACAAGGTTCATGAGTTGTTTCTTCTATATTATCAAGATGCCACTCTTTTTGTATAACCTGAAATGAATTATAAAAAAGAGGGAGAGTCCCTATATGTGTCGGGTGTCTTTTCATATCATACACTGCATTTTCTAAGTGGCTATTTGTTTCCTCAAAGCACTGCTCACTTTTAGAATTTTGATTTTGTTTGTAAAGATCTCTTAATGGTAAAACACAAGTTATAGGGAGGCAATCAGGAATTTCTTGACAATCTTCCTTAGCATCTACTATAAAGTCTTGATCATCATACATGTCTTGCTCATTTCCTAGGTTTTGCAGTGGTTGAGTTTGTTCTTCATCTGGAGAAAGCATTGGCTGCCCTAGATCATCAATATTTGAATTAGCCTCACCTAGAAGGGATGATGAATGATTATTTATGTTGTCATGGATATCTTGAGGAATGTCCTTTATTTCTTGGTTGATTTCTTCCTCAACTGATTCATCTATATTCTTATAAGTTTTTAATAGAATATTAAACTCATGAATGGCTGTTAAAAGGTCTTTAGGATGTATTACTTCCAAATCTTCATCATTGTCTATAATGTGTTGGGTGATGTTTTGTGATGGATCATAATGTATTTCACCCCATGATAATGATCTAGTGTTTCCTTTATAGTTCTCATAAAACACATATTCAAGGTCCTTTAAAGAAAACAAACTACCAGATTTCAACCATTCATACCAATCCCTAGCTTTTCCTTCTAATGTTAACATGAACATTTTCATTAGGCAACCTTCATGCCATTCAACCTTTAACCTCCATGCATGTATGTGAAATTTGATAAGATGTAATAGTGAGTTTTCAAACTTTTCACCCTAAAAAAAAGGAAGGTTATCATCCCATAATACCTAGGGCATCTTATGTGGAAACCCAGGGATATGTTCTCTACTCATTGGGGCATATCTTCATTGTATTCTTGGAATCATTTTGGAAATTGAATAAGAGGTCATTGAATCTATTCAATCAGTTCAGGGTCTTCTACCAATGGAGTCATTTGGTCTTTTGAGAGTTGTGGAGTCGCCAGGTAGATAATTTAAATTTTGTTGTCCAACAATATGATTTGGTTTGCTCAATGCATTCCCAAAGGGATCTACAAAGACTGGAGGGTATTAGGCCTACTAAAGGCCAGTGAAGTCACCAAGTGGAAATATTTAGCTCTTTTGGAGGTAAAATGTTTTATGGTCCACCACCATTAATAGGTTTAAATACCAATCTGAAATATTTTTGGGTCCCCAAAAACTATCGACTATCTATTCAGTATGGCCTGTATATCTGAGTGTGGTGGCTTGGTCTGTCCCCCAGCCTTTGAAATCCTCACCTCTACTGCCCACGCTATGTCCCCATGCCTCAAAGTTGACTCCAACCTGTGGGTCAAGACTATCTGTGGAGGATATGAATGCATACCCCAAAGAACTACTAACTTACCATCCGGCGAGGTGAACTCCATCTCTAGTTTCCTCCAGTCGATGTTGACTCGGCCAAGGGAGTATAGCCATTAGACACCCAGCACTACATTAGTGTCTGGTACGTCCACCATGAAGAAATGGTCTGCCATCGAATAGTTTCCCATGGTCACTATCCAAGCGGGATAGTGTCGAGTGCACTGCATAGTCTTGTCCCCCTGCACCAAAACTAAAAAGCCCTCAAACTCTGCAGTGGTGATGCCCCTCCTCTGGACCATCTGAGCATCAATGAAATTGTGGGTGGCCCCACTGTCTACTAAAACTGAGACACGGTGCCCCTGTAATGTGCCTCTGATCCTTAGGGTTGGAAATTTGGGAACCCCGCAAAAACAGGCAAGGACTCCCAAAAATGGTGTAAAATATGCTCCCCCATGTGGTGGTGGTGGTGGCGGCCCCCTCTCTATCGAACCCTCACTGTCTCCCCCACCATACTCCAACTCGACATCATCCTCTTAATCATTGTCCGAGAAGACCTCGATATAATGGGCCTTGCCCACTGTGCACCAATGGCTTGGTGCCCACGGCTCTCGACAAGTAAAGCACAGCTTCCTCCTCCTAAGGTCTCTCCTCGTCTCCTCATCTAGTTGACCACACCCTTAGGCTGCTCTTTGTGGTGGTGGTCTAGTATCACTCCCTTTCGTAGGGTAGGTAGTGTGTGATGGAATAGGTGCTTGGGTCTTGGGGATAGCCCCCTACAAGTCTCTCGTACAGGTCACAGCCTCCTGTAGAGTAGAAGGTCTGCGTGAATTCACCAGTCCACGCAGTGGCTCAAGCAACCCCTCTACTAATGTGTACACCCTCCTAGCATCAAATAAGTCTAGCACCATGACTGAAAACCTCAGGAACTCTGATATATAGTGCTTTGGATGACTCGTTTATCTAAGCTGCGTCAACTCTCTGAAGTGAGCCTCTCGATCCCTCCGATCAAAATGCTCCACCACTCTCCTCATGAAATCCTCATAGGAAGTCACATTGGCATGCCCCAGAGTGGACAAGCCATGAAACCACTAGTCGTGTGCCTCTCCCTCCAAATTTAAGGTAGCCATTTTAATGGCGTCCACCTTCGTCGTCCTGTTGAGCTAGAAATAATTGACCAGCTTCTCCACCCAAGCACAAGCTATGCACTTGGTAGTGCCATCGTATGTGGGAAAATACATCCTTCCAATGGTGCGCTGCAACTCGGAGCTCTGCATGCCCTAGCCTCCATAACTCCTTCCCTTCTCATTTTGCTTGAGACAATAATCTCTAGAAGATAGAGCTGCCTTGAAATCTTCTCCCATGGATTGCCACTCCCTGAAATACTCCCCATGGGCATCTAGTCATCTGCTCCACCCTGTTCACTCGGTGCTAAAGGTAGAAAAGAAGGCAATGTGGTTCTATTTGGCCCATTAGAGGTTGGTGGGTGCGTAGTAGGTGAAGGGTGTTCATACTATTGAGATGCCTCCCCAAATAGGACCACACTGCCTTCTCTAGTGGATGCTCCAGTGTCGATTATGTTGTTTGATCTCATCTAACATCTCCTTTTGCCCCTTCGCTAAATCATTCAAGGCCTTCAAGAGGTTGTCAAAGGCCATCTCCTCCTTGCTCTTCCTCCTCTGATTGCTGAAGTGTGTTGTATGTCCGCACATCAGAAAACTCCACCCAAAAACACTCCAGAAAGGCTGCAATTAACTCCCCAAATGTTTCACTTATTTCTCCCGAAAAGTTTCAGCCTCACCAAGCAAGCCTCCAACTCCCACGTGTGCCCAAAGAGACACTTTTGCGCTGGCCCAGGATCTAAAAATTCACTCCAGAATGTAGTTGTCTCCTCTTGCTCCCAAACTCCACCAAAAGCCAACAAAACCTCTGAGCTTCCTTCTCCTAAATTCCTTTGGCAATTGCTCCTCGAAAGAGCACTAAAATGACTCACACGTGAATCCCTCCTACATCCTCCTGGAATCACACTAGTTGCGCAAAATCTAAGTGTAAGTGTTGAGAATTCACTACTAATCTCCTCCGGATGGATGTGACAGAACCTCTCTAGGGTGGCACTCGAAGTCCCCCGAAGAAAGGGTGAGTTCTCCTCTAGGAAAACTCGTGTTAAATAACAAGTGACTCGGGCCTCGGGCTAAGCAGCTCGAGCAACTATGATGAGTTTAATCAATGAATGAATTGAATTGATTTACAATGAGCAGTGAAGCTCAATAAATAATACAACTGTATTTACAGAAACAGCAAGTTTCTACTAAGAAAGTAGAAACAGCAAGTTTCTACTAAGAATATAGAAACAACAAGTTTCTAACAAGAAACTGCTAATTACAATCATAGATGAGCAGTAAACACTAAAATAGCATTATTCTAATACCCTCCCTTAATGCTCAATCTATTTACAACACCGATAGACCCTCTGAATTTTACAAACTTATCAGGACCAAGAGGCTTGGTGAAAATGTCTGTTGGCTGCTCCATTGTGGGAACATATAGTAACTAAATGGATCCGTCTTCAACAAGCTGGCGAATGTAGTGACAATGAGTTTCCACATGCTTTGTTCTTTCATGGAAGACTGGATTCTTGGCGAGTTTGAGCACTCCCTGATTATCACAGAACAAGGGAGTAGGACCTGCTTGGGAAACATGCATATCCGCAAGCATACGCGAAGCCAAACTGCCTCGCGAGATGCCTTAACTACTCCTCGATATTCTTGCTTCTGTCGAGGATAGAGCCACTGCTTGCTACTTCTTACTAGCCCATGTGATAACGTCGGATCCCAAACTAAACACATACCCAACTGTAGATTTACGGTCATCAACCGAACTAGCCCAATCTGAATCTGTGTAACCACTCAGTGTAGGATCTGAACTCCGAGTGTACAGAAGTCCATAATCAGGGGTTCCTCTTACATAACGCAGCACACGCTTTGCTGCTATCCAATGATCAGCTTTAGGAGCTGACATGAAGCGTGAAATGTAGCTTACTGCAAAACTGATATCAAGTCGAGTGGCAGTGAGGTAGATGAGGTTGCCCACTAACTGCCTGAATAAAGTTTCATCCACAAGTGGTGAGGATGACTAAGCTGAAAGTTTGAGCCCTGGTTCCATAGGAGTCATGGTAGGTTTGCAATCCTGCATTTTGAACCTTTCCACAAGATTTCTGGCATACTTGGACTGAGAGAGAAAGATGTTGTTCTCAGTCTGCCAGACTTCCACCCCTAAATAGTAATGAAGAAGCCCCAAATCTGTCATATCAAAAGTGCTGCACAAATCCTGTTTGATCCCATGGATCAAATGTGTTGAACTGCCAGTAATAATAAGATCATCCACATAGACAACCACAAACAGAAAATCATCACCAGTATGTTTGATATACAGGTTTGCATCAGATGGACTCCGCTGAAAACCATGATCTGTTAGGTACTTGTCAATTTTCACGTACCAAGCCCAAGGAGCTTGTTTCAGACCATAGAGTGCTTTTACTAATCTACAAACTTTCTGTGCTTGATCGGCAACCTTGAATCCTGGAGGCTGCGTTATGTAGAATTCTTCCTGTAAGTGACCATTCAGAAAAGCACTCTTTACATCCATTTGATGGACTTTCCAACTGAACTGAGCTGCTAAGGCAAGGACAAGCCATATGGTAATCTTCTTGGTTGTAGGAGCAAAGGTCTCCTCATAGTCTATGCCTTCTTTCTATGAGAATCCTCGAGCAACAAGACGAGCCTTATACTTGTTGAGGGTTCTGTCTGCTTTGTATTTCACTTTATACACCCATTTGCAGCTAATGGGTGTCTTCCCTGCAGGAAGATCATAAAGGGTCCAAATATGATTCTTCTGAAGACTCTAGAATTCAGCCTCCATAGCCTGTTCCCGCTCAAGTATGCCCTTAGCCTCTGAATAGGTTTGAGGCTCAAAAACACTGTGTATGTTAGCCATAAGAGCAAAATTTACTGTAGGCTGTTTTTTTCTCTTATTTCTGGAAGTTTTCCCTTCAAGGAGTTCACTATCCCAAAGATCACCAATAGTTTTAGCCCACCATTTAGGCCGGAGAGTAGAAGAACCAATATCTGGAGGAGGTGGAGGAGGCTCAGGAACAATAGGAGCAGCAAGAGGAGGATTATTTTCCGGAGGAAGCTCAGGTAGTGCATCATCAAAGACTGATGTTGCATCATCCCTCCCATCAAGTGGACCTAACGGAAGAAAAACACTGTGAGGTTGATCCTCAGAACACTGCTCAAAAGGAAGGGACTGAAAGAACCCTTTGTCTTCATCAAATACCACATCCCGACTGAAGATAAGACGATCAGTGTCTATATCTATCAGCCTATAGGCCTTGTGGTGATCACTATACCCTGTCATCATGAGTTTCTGGCTTTTGGAATCCAACTTAGAGCGCTTAGCACTGAGAATCCAAACATATGCAACTGAGCCAAAAACTTTGAGATGGTTGATCATAGGCTTTCGACCAGACCAAACCTCTTCTGGAGTCTTCCCTTTAACAGCCTGAGTAGGTGATCGATTAAGAAGATAGACTGCAGTAAACACTGCTTCAGCCCAAAATTTGTTCGGAACACTCCTATGTTGTAACATAGAACGAGCCATTTCAACAACCGTACGGTTGCGACGTTCTACAACACTGTTCTGCTAAGGAGTGTAGGGTGTGGTTAACTGGCATTTGATGCCATGGGTATCACAGAAGTTGGAAAAAGCAAAAGAACAAAATTCCCCCCCGTTATGATTTTGCAACCAAACTTTTTTTCAACTAAGGACTTAAACTTCTGAAAGATGCTAAATACATCAAATTTATGTTTTAAAAAGTACACCCACATTTTTCTACTGAAATCATCTACAATGAGCCAAAAATATTTGCAACCAGTAACTGAAGATGTATTCATAGGACCACAAATATCAGCATGAACTAACTGGAGTACCTTAGATGCGCGCCAAGGTTCTCCATCCTTGAATGAAGACCGATGTTGCTTGCCAGCTTGACAAGCGCTGCACACTCCCAAATGTTGTGTCTGAATATCAGGTAACCCTGACACAAGTCCCTCCCGAGATAGCTGAGAGAGATACTGAATGTTTAAATGCCCATATCTCTGATGCCACAGAGTGCTGATAGGAGAATCACGAGCTGCTAGAGCCACTTCTGGGGAATCACCGGTGTCAAGAAGCCTATTTAGACCATGATCCTCTAGGCCAACAGCAACCGTAAGCCGAGTGTCCCTGTCAATCATGGAGCACTTGTGCGCACTGAACACCACATCGAGCTGAGAAGAGTTTCTCATAATCTGGCTGACAGACAGCAGATTAATTTCCATACCAGGAACATAGTACACATTCAGGAAGATGAGTGTGCGCCCACCAGACTGGATCTGAACTGTACCTCTGCCAACCACCGTGTACTCCTCACCTCCGCCGAAGACCACGGAATCACTGAAAGATGAGAAGTCAATAAACCAATCACGCCTGTGAGATAAATGACGTGATGCACCAGAGTCAATGTACCAGGCAGATGACGGGGCGTGATCTGAGTACCTTTTAGCCATAAAGGCATAAAAGGCAGATTCCTTCTGCTCGGAATGTTCTGCGACATTTGCTTGCTGATGAGACCCTCCCTGCTTCTTTTGTTCAGAAGCAATCCTCTATCGGCAATCTTTCTTCAAATGACCAAACTTGTGACAGTAATTACACTGCACATTTTTCTTCTTATCAGGATCATAAGACTAAGAAGAACCTGTCTTCTGAAATGACTGAGAGGACTGATATTTGGCAGCAAAAGCATTTTCTGAGGAGGCTAATGAAGCACCACTACCAAACTGTTGTTTCCAACGATCCTGCTGCAGAAGTTTGGTGCATAGCTCTGAAAGCTTCAGATCAACATTAGTGGAGGTAATGTTGAGAGTTTCTATAAAGTGTTCATAAGATTTTGGTAGACTTTTCAGGGTGATGACTAACATATCTTCTTCCTCCATGGTCTGACCAATGGCTTCAAGTTGATCTCGAATGGCTTTAATCTTGTTAAGATGTTCCTGTAAAGACATATGTTCGTCCATCATGATGGAGAACAACTGATTCTTTAGAAAGAAAGCTCTGCTCTTGTCGGATGTCTCATGCAATTCCTTCAAATGTTTCCAGGTTTCGGCAGCTGTCTTGCCAAAAGGGATCTGTGGTAACTGATCATCAGTTACAGAAAGTTTGAGAAGCATTCGATTTCGATCATCAAACTTATCTTGATCTGCACCAGGTGTACCAAGACGAGGCTCTTTGCCCAAAACGAGCTGGTCAAGACGCCTATATTCAAAAATGGTCAACATTCTCTGTTTCCAGATGTTATAATTGTTGCCATTAAAGCGTTGATTGCCTTCCAACATCAGATTGGTTAGTGAGGCCATTGTCGGATATCTTAGATCACTGATCAAAGATTCCTCCAATGCACAAGTCCAGGATCAAACCCCAGAAACCTCAAAAATGAAAAGAATAAGAGGGAGATTTACGACATACAGATCAAAACCCATAAACTCCACAATTTAGCTCAAAAATATGGATGATCAGCCAAATGTCAGCAATCCTTTCTCTGATCGAACAAGAAAAGAAAACAAAAAAACAAAAAAAGAATAACAGAAGAAATCCAATACAACTAAAATTCAATGCCCAAAAACAGCGTTTCACTAACCACAATTACTACTACAATACCAAAATGACAGGACATGCAGGAAAGTGGCAGAAACAGCAAGATAGAAGGCGCAGTCTCGGAGATCTGCCATAGAAAAAATTTACCCAAATGATGAAAAGTTGCAATCCGAAAGATCAGTGTATCGAAAACAGTATTTCATGAGCTACAATACGTCAATTGTGAGGAGAAACGAGCAGCATTCTAGAAGAAATCTGGGCAACTTTTGATGAAGAGATGCCTCATAAGATAAGTCGAGCCACAAGGGATCAGAGAAAACCAAATGCTATGCAATCAATCGTATCTGGGAACCCAAAGCGATAACTCATCAAGGGGATTAGCAGCAGGGATAACACACCAGACGCCCGTAAACGAGAGATTAGACGGCAATTTAACAGTGTCACACTATTTGTGTCAATCTGAAGGCGGAAAGAGAGGCCCTGCCCGATTTATAAATTGTAATTCTTATCGAAATGGCGGCTCAGAAATTGTGACGCCAAAAAAAAAAAAATCAGACTTCTAGAGAGCTGTTTCAAAATGAAGCACAAAATTTTTCAAATAATGAAGAATTATTTCGAAAAAAATACCTAAGCTCTGATACCATAATCAATGAATGAATTGAATTGATTTACAATGAGCAGTGAAGCTCAATAAATAATACAACTGTATTTACAGAAACAGCAAGTTTCTACTAAGAAAGTATTAACAGCAAGTTTCTACTAAGAATATAGAAACAGCAAGTTTCTAACAAGAAACTGCTAATTACAATCATAGATGAGCAGTAAACACTAAAATAGCATTATTCTAATAGAGTTCGATATGCCAAAAGATGCAAATGAGGTTGAGCTTTCTCCTTTTATAATTTCGTGGGCCTTCCTTCCCACATGGCCCCCTCCACCTAGCCATTCCACTTCTCTCCTAAGCATTTCTAACTATTGGCTAAGTGAAGTGTGTTTTTCCTTATGTGGGTGGCCCCACATTCCACTAGCAAAATAATACAGCCTTGTCTTATCTTTCGAAGTCCTTTACCAAAATTGAGTGGGTCCCATATCCTCCAAAAATGATCCCAAAATCGTGGGAATTAAACCTGTTCCAAAATAATTTAGGAAGGTACATAAAAATAGGGTTATTAATGTCCAACAAATAACTAAAAGTAGGTCAACAAGGTTGTTCAGTACATTAGTGATGATACAAAGTCAAAATGCAAAAGCAATTCTTATTAAAGAATGAAGGTAAAGCTAATCTATGAGATCTAACCTTTAATGGGCAAAGGCAAAGTGAAATACAATGCTCTATAAGATAGTGCAAAGAAAAGAGCCTCAAGAATCCAAGTGCCTGCCACTAGAGGGGGGTTTGTCTTTGTCTAGAAGAGGTGGCATGTTGCTGGAAACTAGAGGAAGAAGTGAATCCAAACTATCCCGAGATCCAAGACAGCAACTTCACAAGCTCTCGTTGGCAGCGATCAGATTGCCTCCCTACTTCCAACAGAACTGGGCACTAAAGTGGTGTTGTTCTCTATCTACCTCTTGACATCCCTATCGACCGAGAGAACCAGAAAGAAAATTAAAGAAATATGTGATCTTCTAAGTAGAGTCCACCAAGTTGGGTAGCCAAAGGAAGTACGATCTAAACTTGAGGGCCTCTCCCATATATAACACCAAGAGTTGTTGATCCGAAAGCTGGAAAAAGTCGAAAGTGAATAATAAGGATCTCGAAACAAGCACTGAACTAGCCATGTATCTCATGATACCAAAGACATCTAAAATAAAGTGCTCCTTTGTCATCTCCTACCTATGGCAAACTACCCTAATTTGTCATCCCATGGAATACAGTGCTTAGCTTCCACTCAAAGCTGATGAGATCCACAACCTAAACTGGTCTAAATGGATCTTGAGCCTATGCTTCGAATGTCAAAGCATGTAAGGGGGGCCGAACTATGTGGTCATCCCTAAGCTCGAGAAAATTCTTTGCATAAAAAGCCATCTCAAGTCTCAAAACCCTAAGAGGAGCAATCTAAGTGACACATATAGTCTATAAATACCCCATTAATAATCTCATTCAACTCCTACTTACTATGCAACATATGGGGAGAAATGTGTTTTGTGAATGCTAAAAGTAGTTATAAGAAGATCACATTAGGCAGAAAGGAATAAGGTCCCTATAGACTTGTTGATGATGATGTGGCAAAACCACATGTTTTAGTGACCAAAAATGGAAATAGCATTGTTGCACGAAGCGGCGACAAAACGGGTGCATTTTTTGGAAGTGAAGAACCAGATGCGTCATTTTTCAAAAATCCTCAGAAGCGAAACGTCCCGGAATCGTTTATATATATATATGAAAGCATGCATTCTTATACATAAATCAAGATAGAAATGGCATCCACAGTACATTAATGATTAATTATTCGAGCATCAGCCATCTAGAATCTATATTTTATCAATTGCAAACAAACATACAAATTATTAAGTCATATAATAGAAAGTAGGCCATTACCTTATGGAATGAAATAGGTTATATAACAACTGTCAACAATAACATGGTGTTATGTTTACAAAATAGACCATCTACACACTGAAATATGAAGACCAAAAGGTCTAAAACAATAAATTGAGCTAGTTGCTAAACACCTCTCTACAGAAGAAGTGTTCACCAATTGTGAAAGCACCCATGTTACCAAATGTCGTAGTTGTGGGGTAGTATCGTCATGCATGTTCCACCACTTCTCCACATATAATGTTCCACCATCACTAGTATCATCCTTCATTCTTCTCCTCTTGTCTAGCCTTTGCCTATACCTCGATTCTCTAGAAACATTAGTCAACATCACCCAATTTTGATCAAACTGCCTAATCCAAGCCATAAAATATGGTAGAAAAAGATTAACATGCCTAATCAATGATTTTGGTTTGAGTGAAGGGTACATTTTTACTAAGGCCATGACAACAGAGTTCCACAATCAAGACCACCAACATTGGGTTACATATAGGGCTTGATGCTCTGCCCATCACATACCCTCATACGTGATAGAATCTAATGAAATGTCGCAATCCCATTGATCATGGGGTACCAAGCTAAGTGGGTTTGATTGTGGGGAAAACTCCACAGTTAAGCGTGTTTGAGCCAGATGAGTCTTGGGATGGCTAACCTCTCAGGAAGTCCTAGTTACCAGGTGCAAGCCCTAAAGGTGATGATTGATGTGTGATTTATTTCGCTAGTATCAACCCCATTTCTTCACCCCTCTGAGCATCACCCATAGCAATGCGTGATCGAACAAATTCACGTTTCATTAAGGCAGCTACACCAACTTCATGAGCGAAAATTTTCCATACATTATACAAGTGCAAGACATGAAAAGAAACCATAAGTATAGCAAAATTTTCCAATCAGCGATAGAGACTAAAATCAAAGCTCCAAGATAAGAAATAAGTCCTTCCAAACATCGAAATGCATTAAGATTCCAATTCGTCCATCAATAAGGCTAGCAAAATTCTCAAGAAGAGATACAAGTCCAAAACCAAGTGATGACCAAATGAAATGATCATCACATCAATATAATCCTCCCTAAGGGGTTCGAGTTGCCTAATAAAGCCAAATAATGCCCCAACTAATAAAATAATGCAAAAACAATATTCCTTGGTAACAAGCATGCCAAGATAGCTCCATAATACAAAAATAAGTCTCTCAAGAGGGAAAAATAATAGATACAATAGGTTGAAGGGCCATTGAGAGGCCTAATGGAGTCCAATGTGTCAAAATGAATAAAAGAGCTCCAAACATAGTGATAAAGGGGGTGGCCCCTTGATATCAGAGAAATGACCTGTGGCATCCCTAAGTGGTTGTGGAGCACAAAACATCCTCATGGGTCTCCAAATGGATCAAATAAACTTGTATCTCATCTGTAAGGGTTGGAAGAATGATGCATGCCCTCACATTGTCTCCCACAGCGAGACCTTGGATCAGTTGTCAAGTGTGTGGTGCAAGAGTGTGGTCGGTTGGGCAAGGTGGTTCAGGTGCATCATCATCGTCAAATAAATGGAACATGAGCAAGCAGTGGGTGGAACTGAAGGATCCCATGATGTGGCAATTTGCTTTCTACTATGGTGGAGGCCCATGGCTCTCGACGCTCGCCCTACAAATGCCAATATGAACCTTTGAAGGGCTTGGACCCCATATAAGGAGACCAAACCATGCTGAAGACCCACCTGCAATCATATATAAGATCCAATGTGTCCCCTCACCTTCCAGTACAACCAAGCATTAGTGAAATTGAGTAAATGAGCTTACAAATCATAGAACCAAGTGGACACTTCATGGTGGCATGCCCTTCCATAGTGGGCTTTAGAACATACAAGTGTCTCCAAGTTCAAGAAAAAGGTTAACCAAGGACCCTATTAGGTGGTTTCAGCCTCTAAGGGGGTGACATGTCCATGGCACATCCATCAAATGGCAAGTGGCATGTGATATGATGGAATGGAGTAGGGCAACAGGGGAAGGCTCCAAGCCACATGCCACAGCACAAGGGTAGCTATAATAAGGGAAGCCCACTCTTGGGTATATGAATGTAGGAAAAAGCAATCATGGTACATGAGTTAACCCGGCCTTTGTTTTTCCACCCTTCTTCATAAGCCTTTTGCCTTTTATTGATTTTTCTTTTATAATGCTCGGGGCTCCAAGGGATGAGAGCATGATGTGTAAGATATAGCAATGGATACCCCTTTAAGGTCGGGTAGTTCATCGCCCACCAGGGGTTGGGGCAATCATGGGTTCCTTAATGATGAAAGGGGTCGATATGAGGGACCTTAGGAACCAGGGTGATGACCATAATGATAGGGGTAAGAGCTCATGTTAGGCTTTTGTCCATGTGCTAAATTTGTATGTCCCGACCATCTTTTGCATTTTATGGTACACTTCCTATTGAGAGTGGCCAAATTATGCTTTTTATTTTCCTTCAGCTGCATCAACCTCTGGGGCATTATTCCAGGCCTGACCCAAGGTGTGGACAAGGGAAGGGGGAGGCTAACTCCTTATGGACCCAGTGGACAAATGTGGACCCGGATGGGAAATATGACTAATGGGGCTATAATGAGTGGAGGGGAGTGACATATATGGTTTCGGGGAGCGAGACCACGCAACCAAAATCGGGGTCTCCCCTGTAGTGCCACCCCTAAAGCCTAAGTCACCAGGTTCGTGTTTGTGTTCGAGTTCGACAACGTTGAAATTCGAATAAAGTTCGGCACATAAAATTTTGCCGATAAAGTTCATCATAAAATTCGACATATAAAAATTTGAAAAAAAAAAATTTAAATATATATATAATAAAATTAAATATAAATTTAAAAATAAATAATAAAAATAAAATATAATATTTTAAGCACGTTGAAAGATAAATATGATGGACATAAATAAATAAGCATGTCAACTTTCAAAGTGCATAATGCACATTGCAAACACATAGGATTATTGCTCAAACATTTACATCATTTCCACATATAAACCATGAAAGTGAGTGCCAAATTGCCAAAAAAGAACTAACTTCCATACATAGTAAACAAGGTGAGAAATTCATCATAGACATTAGCAGTAGCACCCATAAGAATATCAAATTCAACAAAACCATGGGCCATTTCAGATTTTATATATTGAAAACAATCTGATAAAAAAGTATTCAAAATATATAAACTTTAAAGTAGTTTGGAAGTCTAAAACGAGAACACAAGTTTTATTCTTGATGTTCTCGTGGCCCACTTGTTATATCAAAAAGTTCTATATCATCAAGAGCAGTAGGGGTTGTGAATCCGCTAGATGCCTCAGCATCAAATTCATCACTCAATTCTCTATCAATGTCACTATCAATGTAAAAATCAACTTCATCCCTTGATGCATTAGGAACAGGATCGATCCACGTAGTAGAGGAATTGGATGACTCTTTAGCCACATTTTTCAAAGCCAACTGCAAGTTACTAAGAACATAAACAAGATCCTCTAATCTTCCAGATCACAATCTATTTATTTTCTTGGAATGAATGTGGTCAAAGGAACTCCAATTCTTTTCACACGCTAATGCACTTGATCCCTGACTTGAGATAGGAATTGCAAAAGTTTGCAATTTTGATGCCCCTTAACCATAAAACTCTCACCATACTGTTGGATCACTTATGCTCCCATCATACTTTGTTGATTGTGTTCCAAATAGCCCTTCTTCTAACCTATATGCCCTAAACTGACATTTGACCAAACCTGCAATTGTTGGATCTGGATTTAGCTTCTCAATAGCCTGGATAAGTCCATTTTTCAAAGCCAACTGCAAGTTACTACGAACATAAACAAGATCTTCTAATCTTCCAGATAAAAATCTATTTCTTTTCTTGGAATGAATGTGGTCAAAGGAACTCCAATTCCTTTCACACGTTGATGCACTTGATCCCTGACTTGAGATAGGAATTGCAAAAGTTTGCAATTCTGGTGCCCCTAAACCATAAAACTCCCACCATATTGCCGGATCACTTATGCTCCTATCATACTTTGTTGATTGTGTTCCAAATAGCCCTTCTTCTAACCTATATGCCCTCAACTGACATCTGACCAAACCTGCAATTGTTGGATCTGGATTTAGTTTCTCAATAGCCTGGATAAGTCCATTCATGACTTCTTCATCCCTATGTCTTGATAACCCAGACAATATAGGATCCAAATAACATGTTGCTGCATGTAATGGACCATGCATCATCTTCCATCATTGATCAATTACTTCCCATATCTCCTGGTAATCAACTTCCACATTATTAAAAGCACTTGCAATGGCCTCTTTGCAACGATCAATGCTTTCATAAATAAAACCCATACAAGGTTTGTCACCATCAACCATGCGGAGCACATTAACAATTAGGCCACATATTTTTAAAACCTTGTCTAAATTTTCCCAAAAGCCATTATTGAGCACTATTTGTTCAACATGTTTCTCCTTAGTTTTTTTTGGAAAGGAGATCTCTCCCACTCAGTATTGCAGAAAACAGCTATTAGGCTTGTTTTTTCCTCAACAACTCTTTTCAGAGTAATATAAAAAGCAGTAAACCTTGTATAACAAGGCCTCGACAACTCTTTAGATGCATTCTTCCTATATATGCTCAAAGTGAGACGATAGTTGATGATGAAGTTTGCAATTGTTTTGGCTCTTCGGATTGTCTCATTTACCCAATAAAATTTGGCTAAATCATGCAACATCAAATCGTTTTAGACTTCTAGTTTACTTTTTGCATGAACAATATTCTAAAACTGCCAAACTACTTTAAAGTTTATGTATTTTGAATACTTTTTTATCAAATTGTTTTCAATATATGAAATCTGATATGGCCCATGGTTTTGTTGAATTTGATATTCTTATGGGTGCTACTACTAATGTCTATGATGAATTTCTCACCTTGTTTACTATATACAGAAGTTGGTTTTTTATTGGCAATTTGGCACTCGCTTTCATTGTTTATATGTGGAAATGATGTAAATGTTTGAGCAATAATTCTATGTGTTTGCAATGTGCATTATGCACTTTGAAAATTAGCATGCTTATTTATTTATGTGCATCATTGCGCCGAGAGACACTCTACATCCTAGTGTAGGGTACATGTGTAAATGTAATGTGAGAAATGTAATTTAAACATTTGACTTGTCGGAGTATTATAAGGCACACGTGTAGAGATGTGTGAGAAATGAAAAGTAAGAAATGTAATGTAAGTAAACATTTGAAACGTCGGAGTATATTTACGAACACTCAAAAAAGAGGTATGGTAAATAAATAAAAATATGAATAAACCGAAGGTATGGTAAATAAAAATAAAACCTCTTTTAATACTTACTCCAGAGGGATGGTAAATAAATAAAAATATAAATAAAATGGAGGTATGGTAAATAAATAAAACATCTTTCTATACTTACTCTAGAGGTATGGTAAATAAATAAAAATATAAATAGATTAGAGGTATGGTAAATAAATAAAAATATAAATAGACTAGAGGTATGGTAAATAAATAAAAACTCTTTTTATATTTACTCCAGAAACCTTTTTATATTTACGAAAACTAAAAAATGAGGTTTTATTTAGGTGAGGCCTATGGGTCAAATACCATGGAACAAATTATTATTAATACCATGGGCTAAATAGACTAGAGGTATGGTAAATAAATAAAACCTCTTTTCATATTTACTCCATAAACCTTTTGATATTTACGAAAACTAAAAAATGGGGTTTTATTTAGGTGAGGCCTATGGGCCAAATACCAAAGAACAAATTATTATTAATACCATGGGCTAAATACCATGGGCCAAATACAGTATTTATAAAAAAGGATGGTAAATAAATAAATATAAAAGAGGTATACAGAGGTATGGTAAATACATAAAAATATATCAAATATGATTAGAAATCAACATCTAAGTATATACCAAGCCTATGGGCCAAATACCATGGTAAATAAAAGAGGTATGGTAAATAAATATAAATATAAATAAACCAAAGGTAGGGTAAAAAATAAAACCTCTTTTTATATTTACTCCATACTCCTCTTTATATTTACGAACACTCAGAAAAGATGTTTTATTTAGGTGAAGCCTAAGCGCCAAATACCCTAATATTAATATTAAAAGATTAAAACTAATATTATTATTAATTATAATATTCATATTAATATATTATAATATTAATATTATTAAATTTAATAAATTTGGATCCCGGAGGTTTGTATTTGAGTACACTATATGCATTGACTATCTCAGATAAACACGTAAACTTAAATGTAAATGTAAAAGTAATGTGTAACATTTAATATTTAAAATTTAATCTAATGTCGGCGCTAATGAAAAATCACTTCTCTCCATAAATATATAAATTCAATACAAATAAAGTGTCGAATTGTATTTGTGAGGAAGCATCTTTGTGACGGTGCAAAGAGTGAAATAATTTTATGAGAAAGGATTTTATTTTTTTCTACCTTTTTGTTTTTACCTTTTCATCTACTTCGACTCCATGGATGTGATCATGTGTAATGAATCACACTTACCACCAAATTACAATGATTTAATTTTTTCCTTCCCTGAAACCTTGGCAGACTCTGAAACAAAGTGATTTCAAGGATCTATTTCTAAATGTGTAAAAAACCAACCTAGATCCATCTTAACTCTAGATCTATCAAGCCTCGAGAGGGATCAAATATTTCGAGGTGAAAACCTTTCCCAAGTTTTTCACTCAAAAAAAGAGGTTTGCACCTCTAGAAATTTGATCCCTCTTGACGCTTGTAGATCTGAAATTAAGATGGATCTGGGCTGATATTTATCTTTCAGCCTGCTTAAAATTGATATATATATATATATATATATATATATATATATATATATATATTTTCAAATTTTTATATGTCGAATTTTATGTTGAACTTTATCAGCAAAAATTTAGGTGTCGAACTTTATTTGAATTTCAACATCGTCGAACTCCAACGCGAACACGAACCTGGTGACTTAGGATACTACCCACAGGGGTTGGGTAACATGTACTATTCAAAATTATGAGAAAATTGGCCAGTCGAGACTAACAGTCATGGATATGGTCATATTTTATTAACTTGCTCTCTGTAGTTAGTTCATCCCAAAAACGATATCTAATATATTGCACTGCGAAACCCACATGCTTATTTTGAAAACTGTTAAGTCTACTGAATTTTGAATGGGATATCAAATTCTAATTTCTCCATATGAAGTCCAATGAGGTTGGAACCACTCTTAAATATCCCGAGTTGTTAAATTTGGACAACTAGGTCCAAACTCCATCTTGTGATGCTCAGATGAAGATTCCAATATTTGTATTGGATTCCTCTTTCGGAGAAGTGTAAAATAGATATAAAATTGATTTTAATCTGATGAGCAGAACATTTATTTTGAATTTATTATTTATAATAAATTTAAGTGCAAGTCGGCCTTAAGGTTTTACACCCCCAACAGAGGTGTCACACACCTCAATGGTGGATATAAATATAGTCAACGTTGGAGAGCATTTCACTCATCTCATCCACACACTTCTCATTGGATACGAGCATCTAAGAAGCAGTTCTCACGTGGGAAAAGGATGAAGTAGTTGCAGCTAGAAAAAGGACGAAATTTCTGCAGTTAGGGTTTCTAGACGAAATTTTCTGCAGTTAGGGTTTCTGGGCAAGTTTGACCAGTGTTGACTTTGGTCAACGCATGGTCCGTTTGAGCTAAAATTTTGTGGAGAGTTCGATTTTTGAAGGCCATACTCATTGGCACAAAAATCGAGGTCAAAAGGTTGACCGAAGTTGGAGCTGTGTTGACTTTATTGTTGCTGCCCTGCGTTGACCTTTTCTAGACTGCGTTGACTTTTCTGGGGTTGACTTTGAGTTGACTGGATAATTGATTTGAGGACTGTTGTGACACATTTTGGGTTGGCCGACCAAAAAGACTTTGCTAGTTGAAGCATCTTGCTGACTGTCGTAACGCACCAACACATTCTCCTATTTCTGGTTTGTCTTCTATAGATCCACTGGTATGTTCTATCGCATTTTTACTTCAGTGTTTATGTGATTGCTGTTATAAAAGTAAAGTTGCATCAAGCATAGAACATCTACAAAAATTTACATGGTATCAGAGGCGAGGTGAAGACAAGCCCTAACTTATAGCAATCACCAAAAGAGAAAAATGAGTTCCACAAGTTATGGCTTCAAGGAGGATGACAAGCTAACTGGAAGGGATGACTTCCATGCTTGGAAGATGATATTAGATCTCAAATTAGAAGACCATGATCTCATGGACTATGTACTGGGTAAGATACAAGAACCTCCATCCACTGCTACTGTTGTTGCTAAAACCAAGTATAAGAAAGGGGAGATCAAAGCAAAGCTAATGATCAGGGAATCCATACATAAAAGTCTGGTTGCCTACATATCTGAGCTAGGCACATCCAAGGAGATGTATGATAAGCTGATACAAATGTTCAAAGTAAACAATGCAAACCCAGTGCTATTCTTCAAGAATCAATTGAAGAATCTGAAGAAAGGCAGGGATGAGTCTGTCCAAACATACTTTCTGAAATTGACCGAGATCAGGGAGCAATTTCTTGGCCTATTAGAGAGCAATCGCCGTCGACAGATGGTACTCACCGCACTTGGAGGGCTCCCATATGAATGGCAAGTATTCAACACTACCATTCTCAATAATAATACAATTCCTAACTTTGACGAGCTACTGTCAAGATGCATGCAAGAAGAGATAAGAATGAAGGAACACGAAAATGACAGAAATGTTGCCTACGCTGCTCATTCTAGAAAGAAGAACTCTGGTGGTCCAAAGAACAAAGGAAGAGCAGGGGCCCAAGGAAAGAAGGGCAAGTGTTTCACTTGTCATAGGCATGGTCACTATGCTAGAGAATGTCCTTTCAAGAAGGATTCTTCCGATAGTGATGACAACAACAACAACCGGAGGAATGGAAATCAAAGAAATCAATTTTATATCAATTTTATATCGATTTTACACCTCTCCGAAAGAGGAATCCAATACAAATATTGGAATTTTCATCTGAGCATCACAAGATGGAGTTTGGACCTAGTTGTCCAAATTTAACACTCCCTCTCAACTAGGGAGAACTCCATCCACCAGTGCAATCAAACATCGTGCGTCATCCCGCTGTAACTTGCTTTGCTGGCCTCTTTATTTCAGAACAAAAGTGAGTCAGTCACAAAGACATCATCCCCTGGCTGACAAATTCAGCCCAGAGGTCCGAAACCTCTATCAGACTCACAAAGAGTCTCCAACCAACCCGAAGTTGGTTCATCTGACCCGAAGTCAGGCGAAGGTCCGAGATCTCACTAGACTTGATCCCAGATCAAGTGGTTGGACCGTGCCATCCTAGATAGAGAGTACAGCAATCTCTAATGCGTCCATCAGTCTTTGCGACTGGTCTCTAGCTTTTCCCATCTCATTGGCCAAATGAGAGGTACTTCCCATGAGCCCTGAACTCAATGGGTAGGATGCATACGGGGCACAGATAATGAGAGGTGAACCAACTCAATAATCCTCTGACTGATTGGGGTCCAACTTACCCGAAGCCAAGGTTGTAGCCTAAACGCTGTGGTTGCTCTCTTCCAGAGAGAGTTTGTCCCCAAAGCCCCCAGGCCCTAGAGCTCATCATCCAGCAGGACCCACATCATGGGATTAGGTTCCACGATACCAAGATTCTCACAGAAGGTTAGGAACTTGACCTTCCCCAAGGGCTTTGTGAGAATATCCGCGACTTGCTCATCAGTTCCTATATGATCGAGCCTTACGGCGCCTCGCTGTACCATATCCCGGATGAAATGGTACCTGATATCAATATGCTTGGATCGGTCGTGGAACACAGGATTCTCGGTCAAGCGAATCCCACTCTGGTTATCACAGAGTATCACAGTGGTATCTAGCACATGTCCAAACATCTCACTAAAGAGCTTTCGCAACCAAACTGCTTCACAACAGGCCATACTTGCTGCAATGTATTCGGCCTTTGCGGTGCTCAAAGCCACCGACTTCTGCTTCCTACTCATCCATGAAATCGAAGCAGAACCAAGATTGAAGCAGCATCTCGATGTGCTCTTACGATCCACCACACTGCCAGCCCAGTCAGCATTAGTATATCCACGGAGTGTCACGCTCCCGACAGTGTATCTTAGCCCATGGTTTATCGTGCCCCGAAGGTATCTCCTGAAGAAGATTCACAACGCCAACGATCAGCGATGAGCTCCTTCATCGGCCCGATTCAAAGTGTTCTTGTAAAACATATATACGAATAGGGTGTTCACAGAACATCGACCCCTACAAGTTGACGATACTCGATGGGATTTGCCCGATACCAGACTTGTTATTTCTATATTCTTCGAAAGATGGTTCCATTGGGTGACACGGTTGCAATCCCACCACATACAAATCTTTCCAAAAGTTTCACAATATATTTTCCTTGAGAAAGAAAATCTCCCGAATACACCGGAGACCTCCGGGCAGCACAAGGAAGTAGTGCATCGGTCCTGGGTCTATGCATCGGTCCTGGGTCCTTCATCTCAAACTCGGCGGCCAGCTTCCCCTCTTGCATTGATGAATGAGAATACGACTGTCCCGAGAAGGAGTCGTCCACATCTGACACCAAATAGAGCTTTACTGAACCTTGTGATAACTCATACTCGACGTACTTAGTGAAGCCCGGCTTCATCAAGTAACTATCCATCCTCTCGTACCAAGCTCTGGGTGCTTGCTTTAACCCATAGAGGGCTTTCTCCAACCTGCAGACATGAGTGTCTCGATCCTGAACTTCAAATCCCAGAGGTTGTTCCACATACACCTCTTCCTTTATTGCACCATGCAGAAAAGCGGTCTTGACATCCATCTGATGAAGACTCCATCCTTGCGTAGCAGCAAGGGCTATAATTGATCGAATGGTGGTATATCGTGCCACAGGTGCAAATATGTCATCATAGTCAATTCCTTCCTTTTGAGAGAAGCCACGGGCAACAAACCTTGCCTTGAACTTTTCAGCACTCCCATCAGATCCATGTTTGATCTTGTAGAGCCATTTTGCGGTGACAACAGATTTGTCCTTCGGTCTCGGGACCACATCCCGGACATCATTCTTCATTATGGACTCATATTCTTCGTGCATAGCATCCTTCCAGACTTGATGCTTTACGGCTTCCTCAAAAGATCCAGGTTCAGATTGTACAATAGTACTCATGGCAGCGAGATACCCTTGGTATCTACACGGCTTCTTGCTTTCTCGGAATGTCCCCCTCGGGGCAGCATGTCCCTCGACATCTTCGAGAGTGTCCCTGAGCCATGATGGTCTCTTTCTCAGTGAAGGAGATGGATCTATTGGGTCCATTGGTCCTTCAACATCAGGCATTGTCTCATCCTGCGGTTCTTCCTGATTTCCGAGCCTTGCTTCATGATTTTCCTCAAATCTCGGAAGATCTACTACTTTCTTCAGGGAAGCATCTTCGTCAAAAGTTGCATCATGGCATATTTCTACTTCCCTTTGACCAGGTACATAGACTCTATAGGCCTTAGAGGTTTTGCTGTAGCCCACAAACATTCCTTTCTTCCCAGAAGCATCCAGCTTACTTCTCTTTTCTTTTGGCACATGAAAATAAACAAGACATCCAAAAATTCTAAAATGTGAGACGTCAGGTTTCTTACCGGTGAAAACCTCTTCGGGAGTTTTGGAGTCCAGGGCGGAATGAGGGCATCGGTTTTGAATGTATACAACAGTATTCGCAGCCTTCTCCCCACAGAAACTTCGGTAGACCCTGGTCACATAGCATGGCATGGGCAGCGTCCACAATGGTCCTATTCTTTCGTTCAGCAAGGCCATTCTGCTCAGGAGTATAGGCAGTAGTAGTCTCCCTCTTAATGCCAGCTTTTTTGCAAAAGTCCTTGAACTCATTTGACTCACATTCAGTGCCATTGTCGGTCCTCCAAATCTTGATCTTCTTCCATCTTAATGACACTGCAAAAGGCTTGGATACTGAGAACCACCAGAAGCCTCATCCTTCTTCTTCAGAAGTATATCCGATTTTACGGAGAAGTCATCGATTGAATGTCATATAGTAAGAGCATCTTTGCCCGAGGATATTTACGGGTAACATGCAGATAGATCGAGAATGGACCGTTCACGGAAATATCGAGATGTCTTTGTGACGCAGAGGGGAAGATCATATGCTTTCATCGCTGAAACACACACCTTCATGATTATTTCCAAAATCGGGCATCCCTGTCACCACCTTCCTTGCTTCGGGAAGGGCCTTGTAATGAAGGTGTCCAAACCTCCGGTGCCATAGTTCAGTTTGTCGGATAGTATCACATGTCATAGCTCCTAATGGACTTCCTTCAACCTAGTAGAGTGTTCCAACTCTAAAACCAATCACAATAGCTTCCTTGAGATTCTTCTTCCACATGCGCACCTTTCCATCAGTGAATGCCACATTGAAGCCTTTGTCTTTGATCGCTGACATAGACACAAGGTTTTTTTTCAATTTTGGTACATAGAGTACATCCTGCAAATGTAGGACTTGTCCTTGAGCCAAGTGGAGGGTCACAGTCCCTGTCCCTTTCATGGGATATGTGGCATTATCTCCAAGGATAATTTCCAGATTAGTATCCTTCTCAACCATGTCAGAGATGCTTCCTTGAACCCAGTGATGTGTCTTGAGGCACCACTATCTATCAGCCAGACATCCATAGTGTCGGGCGGGGATGCAGCAGAGAGGGCAGATACAAGAATGTATTCATTTCTTTTATCAACAACATTTGACTCCTCATACCTGGAGTTTCTAGACCTTTTGAAAGGTTGATTGTTTCCGCCAGAGGGAGCCTTCCTCTTTCCTTTGGACTTGTTGTTTCTTTGATTTCCATTCCTTCGGTTGTTGTTGTTGTCATCACTATCGGGAGAATCCTTCTTGAAAGGACATTCTCTAGCATGATGACCTGGCCTATGACAAGTGAAACACTTGCCTTTCTTTCCTTGGGCCCCGCTACTCTTCCTTTGTTCTTTGGACCACCGGAGTTCTTCTTTCTAGAATGAGCAGCGTAGGCAGCATTTCTATCATTTTCGTATTCCTTCATTCTTGTCTCTTCTTGCATGCATCTTGACAGTAGCTCGTCAAATTTAGGAATTGTATTGTTATTGAGAATGGTAGTGTTGAATACTTGCCATTCATATGGGAGCCCTCCAAGTGCGGTGAGTACCATCTCACGATCAGCTATTGTCTCCCCAATAGCCAGCAGATTGTTCCTGATCTCGGTCAGTTTCAGAAAGTATGTTTGGACAGACTCATCCCTGCCTTTCTTCAGATTCTTCAATTGATTCTTGAAAAATAGCACTTGGTTTGCATTGTTTACTTTGAACATTTGTATCAGCTTATCATACATCTCCTTGGATGTGCCTAGCTCAGATATGTAGGCAACCAGACTTTTATGTATGGATTCCCTGATCATTAGCTTTGCTTTGATCTCCCACTTCTTATACTTGGTTTTAGCAGCAGCAGTAGCAGTGGATGGAGGTTCTTGTATCCTACCCAATACATAGTCCATGAGATCATGGTCTTCCAATTTGAGATCTAATATCATCTTCCAAGCATGGAAGTCACCCCTTCCAGTCAGCTTGTCATCCTCCTTGAAGCCATAACTTGTGGAACTCATTTTTCTCAGTTGGTGATTGCTATAAGTTAGGGCTTGTCTTCACCTCAGCTCTGATACCATGTAAATTTTTGTAGATGTTATATGCTTGATGCAATTTTACTTTTATAACAGCAATCACATAAATAGTTAAGTAAAATGTTGATAGAACATACCAGTGGATCTATAGAAGACAAACCAGAAACAGGAGGATGTGTTGGTGCGTTACGGCGATCAGCAGGATGCTTCAACCAGCAAAGTCTTCTTGGTCGGCCAACCCAAAATGTGTCACAACAGTCCTCAAATCAATTATCCAATCAACTCAAAGTCAACCCCAGAAAAATCAACGCAGTCCAGAAAAAGTCAACGCAGGGCAGCAACAAGAAAGTCAACGCAGCTCCAACTTCGGTCAATCTTTTTACCTCAATTTTTGTGCCAATGAGTACGGCCTACAAAAATCGAATTCTCCACAAAATTTCAGCTCAAACGGACCATGCGTTGACCAAAGTCAACGCTGGTCAAACTTGCCCAGAAACCCTAACTGCAGAAAATTTGCTGCGGTAAATTTCGTCCTTTAGTTGCAGTAGATTTCGTCCTTCTTCTCACGTGGGAGATGAAACTGCTTCTCAAATGCTTGTAGATAATCAGAGGAGAAGATGTGTGATGAGATGAGTGAAAAGCTCTCCAACGTTAACTGTATTTATATCCATCATTGAGGTGTGTGACACATCTGTTGGGGGTGTAAAACCTTAAGGCCGACTTGCACTTAAATTTATTATAAATAATAAATTCAAAATAAATGTTCTGCTCATCAGATTAAAATCAATTTTATATCGATTTTACACCTCTCCGAAAGAGGAATCCAATACAAATATTGGAATCTTCATCTGAGCATCACAAGATGGAGGTTGGACCTAGTTGTCCAAATTTAACTTGCGACTCCTAAAGAGCGGAAACAATCAACCTTTCAAAAGGTCTAGAAACTCCAGGTATGACGAGTCAAATGTTGTTGATAAAAGAAATGAATACATTCTTGTATATGCCCTCTCTGCTGCATCCCCGCCCGACACTATGGATGTCTGGCTGATAGATAGTGGTGCCTCGAGACACATCACTGGGTTCAAGGAAGCACTCTCTGACATGGTTGAGAAGGATACTAATCTGGAAATTATCCTTGGAGATAATGCCACATATCCCGTGAAAGGGACAGGGACTGTGACCCTCCACTTGTCTCAAGGTCAAGTCCTCCTCTCGCAGGACTCTATGTACCAAAATTGAAGAAGAACCTTGTGTCTATATCAGCGATTGAAGACAAAGGCTTCAATGTGGCATTCAACGATGGAAAGGTGCGCATGTGGAAGAAAGTCTCAAGAGAGCTATCGTGATTGGTTTTAGGTTGGAACACTCTACGGGTTGAAGGAGAATCCATTAGGAGCTATGACATGTGATACTATCAGAACAAAGGCCGAACTATAGCACCGGAGGTTTGGACACCTTCATTACAAGGCCCTTCCCGAAGCAAGGAAGGTGGTGACAGCGATGCCCGATTTTGGAAATAATCATGAAGGTGTATGTAAGGGTTGTGCCGAAGGAAAGCATACAAGGGGACCTTTCCCCTCAAGTGTCACAAAGACATCTGATATTTTGCAACTGGTCCATTCTGATCTATCTAATATGCAACCCTTGACATCCCTGGGAGGATGCTCTTACTATATGACATTCACTGATGACTTCTCCCGCAAAACCTGGATATACTTCTTGAAGAAGAAGGATGAGGCTTTCATGTGGTTCTGTACCTTCAAAGACTTGGTGGAAAATATGACAGGGAAGAAGATCAAGATTTTGAGGACCAACAATGGCACTGAATATGAGTCAAATGAGTTCAAGGACTTTTGCAGAGAAGCTGGCGTTAAGAGGGAGACTACCACTGCCTATACTCCTGAGCAGAATGGTGTTGCTGAACGAAAGAACAAGACCATTGTGGAAGTTGCCCGTGCCATGCTATGTGACCAGGGTCTACCGAAGTTTCTGTGGGGAGAAGCTGCGAATATTGTTGTATACATTCAAAACCGATGCCCTCATTCTGCCCTGGACTCCAAAACTCCCGAAGAGGTTTTCACCGGTAAGAAACCTGACGTCTCACATTTTAGAATTTTTGGATGTCCTGTTTATTTTCATGTGCCAAAAGAAAAGAAAAGTAAGCTGGATGCTTGTGGGAAGAAAGGAATGTTTGTGCGCTACAGCGAAACTTCTAAGGCCTATAGAGTCTATGTACCTGGTCAAAGGGAAGTAGAGATATGCCATGATGTCACTTTTGACGAAGATGCTTCCCTGAAGAAAGTAGTAGATCTTCCGAGATCTGAGGAAAATCATGAAGCAAGGCCTAGAAATTAAGAAGAACTACAGGATGAGACAATGCCTAATGTTGAAGGACCAATGGGCCCAATCGATCCATCTCCTTCACTGAGAAAGAGACCATCATGGCTCAGGGACACTCTCGAAGATGCCGAGAGACATGCTGCCCCGAGGGGGACATTCCGAGAAAGCAAGAAGTCGTGTAGATACCAAGGGTATCTGGCTACCATGAGTACTATTGTACAATTTGAACCTGGATCTTTTGAGGAAGCCGTAAAGCATCAAGTCTGGAAGGATGCTATGCACGAAGAATATGAGTCCATAATGAAGAATGATGTCTGGGATGTGGTTCCAAGACCGAAGGAAAAATCAGTTGTCACCGCGAAATGGCTCTACAAGATCAAGCATGGATCTGATGGAAGTGCTGAAAAGTTCAAGGCAAGATATGTTGCCCGTGGCTTCTCTCAAAAGGAAGGAATAGACTATGATGACATATTTGCACCTGTGGCACGATATACCACCATTCGATCAA
Organism: Pinus albicaulis; assembly: GCA_034641835.2. Taxonomy (NCBI): domain Eukaryota; kingdom Viridiplantae; phylum Streptophyta; class Pinopsida; order Pinales; family Pinaceae; genus Pinus; species Pinus albicaulis. The sequence continues at coordinate 1,166,493,953 of CM076575.1, read as the reverse complement.
TCATAGCCCTTGCTGCTATGCAAGGATGGAGTCTTCATCAGATGGATGTCAAGACCGCTTTTCTACATGGTGCAATAAAAGAAGAGGTGTATGAAGAACAGCCTTTGGGGTTTGAAGTTCACGATCGGGACACTCATGTCTGCAGGTTGAAGAAAGCCTTCTATGGGTTGAAGCAAGCACCCAGAGCTTGGTACGAGAGGATAGATAGCTACTTGATGAAGTTGGGCTTCACTCGAAGTAATGCTAATCCAAACCTTTACTTCAAGGTTGTCCAGGGGAAGCCTCTCATTCTGGTGTTGTATGTGGACGACCTCTTCCTAACAGGTGTTGAAACCTCTCATTCATCAATGTAAGAGGGAGCTCGCTGCTGAGTTCAAGATGAAGGACCTAGGACTGATGCACTACTTCCTAGGCCTGGAGGTCTGGCAGAGACCTGGAGAGATTTTCCTTTCTCAACGAAAATACATTGTGAAACTTCTGGAAAGATTTGGAATGGTGGACTGCAAGTCCGTGTCAACACCAATGGAACTCAACTTCAAGAAGTTGAGTGGCAGCGGTGCTGGGCCCGTATTGGCTAATCCTACTGAGTATCGTCAACTCGTATGGGCTCCATGTTCCCAAGGAACACCGCCCGTGATATGTTGCGCGAACACTTTGTGATGGGCTGATTGAACCTCATCACTTTCACCGGTTGGTGCCAGGAATCTTGAGATATCTTCTGGCACGATAAACCATGGCCGAGATACACCGCCAAAGAGCTGACACTTCGCGGATATACCATGCCGACAATACAAGTGGTGGATCGTAGCAGCACATCGATGTTGCTTCAATCTTGGTTCGCCGCATTTTCATGGATACAGAAGCGTAGTCTTGCGGCTTGAGCACCGTGAGGTCAATACATTGCGCGAAGTATGGCTCAAGGTGGCGCTTTACAGCTCTAGTTGAGCTGTTTCGACATGTGCTAGATACCACTGTGATACTCTGTGATAATCAGAGTGGGATTCGTATGACTGAGAATCCTGTGTTCCACGACCGATCCAAGCATATTGATATCGGGTACCACTTTATCCGGGATATGGTACAGCGAGGCGCCGTAAGGCTCGATCATATAGGAACTGATGAGCAGGTCGCGGATATTCTCACTAAGCCCCTGGGGAAGGTCAAGTTCCTAACCTTCCGTGAGAGTCTTGGTGTCGTGGAAAGATCCTATGATGTGGGTCCTATGAGCTCGAGCCTGGGGGCTTTGGGGACAACTTCTGAAAGATGAGCTACCACAAGGCTAGGCTTGCCAAACCTTGTTGGTGTGCTTGGACCCCACCGTTGTGATTATTGAGTTGGTTCACCTCTCATTATCTATGCCCCGTATGCATCCTACCCATTGAGTTCAGGGCTCATGGGAAGTACCTCTCATTTGGCCAATGAGATGGAAAAGGCTAGAGACTAGTAGCAAACACTGATGGACGCATCAGAAATTTCCGTACTCTCTATCTAGGATGGCACGGTCCAACCACTTGATCAGATCAGTTCAGAGGTTCCTGACCTCCGCCCGACTTCTCGGTCGATGAACCAACTTCGTGTTGGTTGGAGACTCTTGTGAGCCCGATGAGTGCTGACCTCTCAAGGAATTTGTCACTGGATGATGTCTTTGTGACTGACCCACTCTGCTCAAATAAAGAGGCCAACAAAGGTTACTGGCTAGATGACACACGCATGTTTGGATCGCACCGGGTGGATTGGAGTTCTCCCAGTTGAGAGGAGTGCTAAATTTGGACAACTAGGTCCAAACTCCATCTTGTGATGCTTCCGATGAAGATTCCAATATTTGTATTGGATTCCTCTTTCGGAGAGGGGTAAAATCGATATAAAATTGATTTTAATCTGATGAGCAGAACATTTATTTTGAATTTATTATTTATAATAAATTTAAGTGCAGGTCGGCCTTAAGGTTTTACACCCCCAACAGATGTGTCACACACCTCAATGATGGATATAAATACAGTCAACGTTGGAGAGAATTTCACTCATCTCATCCACACACTTCTCATTGGATACGAGCATCTAAGAAGCAGTTCTCACGTGGGAAAAGGATGAAGTAGTTGCAGCGAGAAAAAGGACGAAATTTCTGCAGTTAGAGTTTCTGGACGAAATTTTCTACAGTTAGGGTTTCTCGGCAAGTTTGACCAGCGTTGACTTTGGTGAACGCATGGTCCGTTTGAGCTGAAATTTTGTGGAGAGTTCGATTTTTGAAGGCCGTACTCATTGGCACAAAAATCAAGGTCAAAAGGCTGACCAAAGTTGGAGTTGTGTTGACTTTATTGTTGCTGCCCTGCGTTGACTTTTTATGGACTGCGTTGACTTTTCTGGGGTTGACTTTGAGTTGACTGGACAATTGATTTGAGGACTGTTGTGACACATTTTGGGTTGGCCAACCAAGAAGACTTTGCTGGTTGAAGCATCCTGTTGACCGCCGTAACGCACCAACACATTCTCCTGTTTCTAGCTTGTCTTCTATAGATCCACTAGTATGCTCTATCAGCATTTTTACTTAATTGTTTATGTGATTGCTGTTATAAAAGTAAAGTTGCATCAAGCATAGAACATCTACAAAAATTTACACGAGTCAACTAATGGGAATGTTAAAAATTGAAGTAAACGGATGAAAATGAAAGATAAAGGTGATTGTCACTTTTATTCTAAGAATTTAACATTACCTTTAGGGAGCATTTAAGAAGCATCAAGGGAGCACGTAGGGAGGGTGCAAGAAGCACGGTTCATCACATAGTAGCTCCAAAATTCCAGGAATTGTGCAAATCCAGCCTTGAGCGCGATTCTGAGGGCACTTTGGTCATGGTTCCACATGATCTACAGTTGCAAGGTCTAGTGCATGGGGGAGACAGTTCCTGCAACAGTAGGAAATAGTAGAAGCCTAAGTTATAGGAAACACCAAGTTTGGCCACATCCTAGTACATAAATCATGGAAACATATGTGAAACACCTTGGAAATGTTGCAAAACCAACCGTAGGCATTTCCACATATGGAAATGTCAGAGGACAAAGCCAACAACATTCAAGATGTTTCGGCCATCTCCAATGATGTTTCGAGCACTTTTTTGGAAGTTTCTAGGACCAACCAAGTGCCCATGAGGGACATGAGACTCGTATGAAAATATTGCCTTGTTTGTGTCAATGATCCTTTAAGACAAATTAGAGATAGAGGACTAAGATCTAAGGAGTTTGTCACCTTGTTAATTAATTGTTTCAGGATGTTTGAGAGTGGTTCCAACTTCCAACCTCATAGGACTTCATATGGAGAAAGTAGAATTACATATCCCATTGAAAATTCAAAAGTCTTAACAATTTTCAGGATTTCAAAGTTGGCTAGATTGTAGTGTTTCTACTGGACTCTATCATTGATGAGGGTATGGGATTTGCATTAATCAATACCACCAAGCTAAGGGATTTTGCATCATGTAATCATCTATGAGAATTCAACATGAGTTTCCTTCTAAAATGTCATTTATGAGTATCATTTTTAATTTCTTGCTTAATTTCTTACAAGATAATGTGTTATTTTAAAATATTAATATATAGCTTTATTTTTGGGTTTTTTGACATATCATCTTCCCCCCACATACCCATTTTTTTTCAAGGGGGGAAGGTCACATTTCTAGGCATTCTCATTCCATAAACTTGTACATGTTTCCATGTTTCATGCAACTTGGGTTACAATAAAAATCCATGGTCACAAGGGTATGGAAATTTTAAGTTTCAATATCTTTCCCTACTAACAAAGGGGAAAATAATTTTGAGCTGCTCCAAACGCGATTTCTTCAGGTGAAAAAAAAACAAAGGGGAAAATGATGATTAGAAAGACAAATGTTCATGGGAAAAAGGAAACAATCTATGAGGCATCTATCGCAGAAAAACAACACAAATTGACCTTTCAATATGGGAAAGCTTGAAGAAATAAGGCGGTCTTGGATTTAGTTCATGGTCATATCTACAGTCCTTTGAGGGCAATTTTTGTGGCTATTGCAAAGTATTTTTGGTTGATAATTGATTATTTTTCTTAAAAAACGTGGACGTATATTCTTTAAAAAAATTGGATGCCTTCATAAAAATTTTAAGCAATAGTATGAGCCTAGATGAAGCAATAACGCTCCGTATAGGTCACGGAATTGGATTTTTTCTAATAAGTTTGCTAATTTTCGTAAGAGGGCATCCAAAGTCAATTTTATGTGCATACACTCCTCAACAAAATGCGGTAGTGGAGACAGGAAACCAAATAGTGGTGGAAACTACCACATATATGTCAGATTATAGGATAGTACCAAATAACAACTAAATAAAAGCAATATATATCATTTTATATTTGCTAAATAGACATTCCACAAAAGCAATGTGGTACACATCCCTAGGAAGAGGCTTGGTCAAGAAGAAAGACATAAGTCAATCACCTTAAAAAGATGTTGGAACTTCGGCATGTTGCATGTGTTCTAGCTCCAGAATAGAAGAGAACAAAATTGGATGCTAAATGTGCAAAATTGTTTTTTCTTAGTTACAATGATCAACATAAGGCTTATTAGTAGTGTTGATACTGAAAATGGATGGTGTTGGATAGTGTTGGATAGTGGTTGAAATCACCAAACATAAGTCAGATTATAGGATAGTGCCAAAAAAAGACTAAGTGAAAGAAGTATATATCATTTTATATTTTCTAAATAGATATCCAGCAAAAGCAGTGCACTATGCACAACATGCTACCAAATACCCTTGATCAATTCATTAAATTCAATCTTTTGTATGTTTATCAGATTTTATTATAATTTTATTGTCTTGACTCTGGACTCCTAAACCCTTGCCAGTCGCTACAACTAGGCTTTTGGTGGCAAAAGTTTGGCAATGATACACCATAACTTAAAAAATTTGCCATTTGAATCTTGAGCCAAATGTGCAATGATTCCAAATGTGGGCACAATTGGAGCAAGTTTGTGAAAATGCATTTCAAAGAGCACAACTGAGTAGCACAAAAACAATTAAACATCCTTGTATTTGTCGTTACAATCTGACTTTGGAACACGAAATACAACGTGAGAAACATGGGATTATCGAAGCTTTGAATTGCAAGTTTGGTTCAATTTGGTACTACTTTACTAGTACTAAGTTACTAAATTTCATGATGATGATGGGTATTGATCATAGAACAAATGAACTCAAAGATGCTGATCCTACATTAGATTGGCTAGTATCAAAGGAGGCTCCCTCATTTGCACCTTGAGGACTTGAAGAACCTCAAGGCCTAGCCAACCCATGAGGAAGAAGACATAGTATAGATTTCTTAATTTTTAATACTGGGATGACTATTTAGATATTATAAACAGATGCTTCCAGCTCTCGGTTTAATCATCTTTGGACTCATATCATATGTGAATGTACTGATACATGAAATTTGAAGTCTGGACATCTATTGATAATTTGATACTGTGCATTGTATAGACACGATGTGTATTTCCTTATATTTTTGTATTTGTCAAGTTTTTCCTTAGTTTTCTCAGTCCCAAGTCATCAAACTTTTGGCTCTACTGCCTTGCCATGTTTTTTCCACTTTTTCCTGATCGGAATCAAACTCTTGGTTTTCCTACCTTGCTGAGATCTTACCAATAAAGAAAAATTACCATAGTGTTCTGAAGTTCGCACAATACCCTGCCTTCCATGACTGAATAAAGCATGTAAAGGAACATCACCTCTACCTTTGGCAACTTGGTAGAGAATGAAAAAACAGAGCCACAATAGTGTGCACCTTAGGAGCAAACTGCAGACATATTCGTCAAGCCTCTCAGTCTAGATAAGTTTATGAATTTCAAATATAAGGTAGTTGTAATCAATAGTACGACCATGAAGGGAGGGTGATAAAGTAAACAATCAATGATCATAATTAGTAATCTAATGGATTAAGTTAGGAAGTCTATTTGTAACAAAACAAAGTCAATTTGTGATGACTTGATTTAATTTAAATTATTTGAATAATTAGATATTGGGAATTATGAAGAACTTGATACTCACTGCAAAGCAGGGATTGCAGTTGGATACAGATACTTGGAATGTTCAGGAGATAAAGGAGGATCAGTCCTCTGAATATTTCACACTTCAATCTTCTGATCAGGGTTTCTGGTTGATCTCAAGATGCTATTTCAGATATTTATGATGTTGTGCATGGAAGTTTTTATTATGCTTGTTGAAGATTTTTTCTTGATGTATAATTTACAGTGTTCCATGGGAACATGTCCCATCCTCTTGGAATCGTGATTCTTCGCTCCCTTGCGCTCCGGGGACATGGGGTCGTCTGGGATCGTTTCCCAACGCTCCCAAAAACAGGATACGCACGGAAACTCCAAAGGGAGTCATTTCCTCCTAAAAAAGAAAACATTTCCTTCGTTTCCCAAAAAATCAAGGTCAAATAATTTTAATAAAGTCAAATTTTAATGGCTTCTCGTACAACTGCTTCCCGACTGAACATGTTTGTAATCATCCTTCCCTTTACAATTGTCATTTCCTTTACAAGAATATTCAGAATTTTTATCAGAGATTTCAAGGTAAGGAGAAGGTGGTGGTGTAGCACTGTAGACATATGCATTAATACTTGATTCCACAGTTGGAATTTTTCGAGATGCGGGAATATATGGACTTCTGAAAACAGATGAACTAAGTTCACTCCTAGGAGCCTCAACTGCCGTATACTCTAGAGCAAACATCAACATAGCTTCAGCTTTTGGAAGCAAGTTAACTTCTCCACTTGAAGGACCCAGAGACTGACTGCCTGCTTGTGATGATCTGGAATATTTCTGTGCCTCGCTGTGGCCAGCAACATCTTCCTTGACTGATACTGGCTGCTCACTAAATCGCCCAAAGATGAAAAATCCACAACAGGAAAAAGCATTTGATCTGATCCATCAAGCCCTCTGGCATCTGGACTACTCAGCCCATCTCTGCATTCACCAAGAAGAAATAAAAAATCCTGAGACAAACATGGCTTATTTCCTTCTTATTTTTGTCATACAATATCACAATAGTATTTTTATTTTACTATTTTTGTCACGTCCCTTGTGTTAAAGACCCCGACGACCCCCGTGTTTCCTAAAAATTGGTGGGGATCTTTTGCATAGGCCACTCCTGCATATCCCTGCTCCCCCGTCCCCACGTCCGGGAAACTTGGTGGAACATTGATAATTTATGAAGTTTCCAACAGTGTGAGGATCATATGTGCTTTTTTATATCAGTTAATATGAGACTGTTCATTGGATCTTTTTTGTGGATCCCTTTTGTGTAAGGAGCTGGACAGTTAAATGACACATATTAAATGACATAAGCCATATGTTTGTTGAAGATTTGTTCTTGATGTATAATTTATGAATTTTCAGACAGTGTGAGGATAATATGTGCTTTTTTATATTAGATGATAGACGACTGATCTTTGGATCTTTTTTATGGATCCATTTTGTGTAATGACCTGGACTGTTAAATGACATAAGCCGTGGTATCTTTTGAGATATTTGATATTAGATCCCCCTTGGGGGAATCCTGAAATGTGTACAGGATGTGCAGAATGTGCTTTTCTTTCTTTATGTATGAAAATTACAAACTTTTTTCCAAGGAAAAAGAAAAAGAATTAGATATTGGAAATATGAAGTGAATATGCTTTTCCTTGAAGTTATGTAAAACATTCTTTGGGAGCTATGTATAACAGGAGCAGGAGCAGGAGCAGGAGCAGGAGCAAGAGTCTGTGGGTCTTCATAGGAGTTCACAGGACAAGAATGGACCCCTCACGAGGTACAGGAGACAACTCTTGCAATTGGGTGAATCCCATGGTTTATTGATCCTGAACAGGCTCCCTTGTTTCTCGAAATCAAGAACTTTTACTTGCTTCCCCCACAATGGGGAAGCCTGTGGTTGACCATGTCTTGGCCAACCAGGACCTTCTCCCACATATTCAACACCTCTCAATTTCCCACCTCCTCCTAGCAGACCATACCCTCCTCACCTTCTCTCTCCCTCATTCCCCTCCCCTTTCCCCTACTCCCCAGCCCACCTCACCGTCCCCCCTCACCACCTTCCTCTTTGATAGAGATTACCCCACATCTTACAGCCAAATATGAGATACCTTCCTCGGTCCTCACGGAAGCAACCCTTGACTCCTACCCCACCATATTCATCATCACACCCACAAACCTAACCCTGGTTCCTACCCCATGAATTGTTGGTTTGATTATGAATGCAAATCCCTCCACAAATAGCTTTGTCCACGCAACCCATCTTCCTCCCTCACCTATGCAAAACATATTGTAGTCTCCTTCACCGTAAAAAATGAGCATTTCTCTCTTGGAGGAAACAGGTACTTTGTGGTGCCCTCTGCCACTCCCCGAAAGCCATTTGGGATTTCCTTTTTCCTCAATCCCACCTACACCACAACCCTTTACCATATTCCTGGACAATCTCTCACCCAAGTCTCCTCCACCCTCCCCCGCCCCAAGTGAATATTCTCTCTCCTTGAAGATATGTAAAACATTATTGGGGAGCTATGTATAACAAGAGTTGGAGCAAGAGTCTATGGGTCTTCATAGGAGTTCATAGGACAAGAATGGACCCCTCGCAAGCTACAGGAGACAACTCTAGCAATTGGGTGAATCCTTTGGTTTATTGATCCTGAAAGGACTACATTGTTTCTTGGGATCAAGAGGATTTACTTGCTTCCTCCACAATGGGGAAGCATGTGGTTGACTATGTCCTAGCCAACCAGGACCTTCTCCCACATATTCAATGCCTCCCAATTTCCCACCTCCCCCTAGAAGACCATACCCTCCTCACCTTCTCCCTCCCTAATCTCCTACCTGCCATCCCACCTTACCATCCCCCCTCACCACCTTCCTATTTGATAGAGATTATGTTGCATCTTACATCACCCACCTTAAGGAGTTACTCCCCCCAATTTCTCAATTCAAATCATTGGACACAACCATAGCCAAATATGAGATACTTTCCTCGGAACTCAACCCTCGTGGAAGCAACTCTTGACTCCTATCCCTATTCATCATCACACCCATAAACCTACCCTTGGCTCCTACCCATGAATCGTTGGTTTGATGATGAATTCAATTCCCTCCACAAATAGCTTTGTCTCACCCTCACACACAACCCATCTTCCTCCCCTCACCTCTGCAAAACATACCATAATCTCCTTCACCATAAAAAATGAGCATTTCTCTCTCAGGAGCTACAGGAACTTTGTGATGCCCTCTACCACTCCCTGAAAGCCTTTTTTCCTCAATCCCATAACATTTTGCCTTGCCTACCCACAGACCATGTTTTCCTACACCACAACCCTTTACCATATTCCAAGACAACCTCTCACCCAAGCCTCCTCCACTCCCCCCTGCTTGCCACCTTTCCTTTATGCAAGACATTAGGAGAACATTCAGAGCTATGTGTACCAACACCAGATGATGAGGAAGGGCTTCAGGCCAAATTCCTTAAGCATGGCATCCAGTTCCTTAATTCCCATATTGTTGTTTCATTTAATCACGTTTTATGTTCAAGCTTCCCCCCTCCAAGGACAAATGCATTACTCATCCTATACACAAATCATAGAGCAGTAATGAACAAGAAATTATCAAACTATCAATGTGGGTAATACAGTCTCCAAGCTTTACACCACAATATTACATTAGTGGTTTTCTAAGGAGCTAGAGAGCTTTCATCTCAGGGCTAGAGAGCGAATTTCTGCCCCAACTACCAAATGATTGATCACATCTTCACACTCTGAGACATTATTGAGGAGGCTCATCGTTGCTTAGCAAAGGTTTACAATTGTTTTGTAGACTCCCGAAAAGCATTTAACAAGGTCTCGAAGGAATCATTATTCTAGACTCCGTGACATTGGCATATTTCAGACCCTACACACAGCCTATGTCACAGGGTTCGCCGAATTTGAACAAATTCAAACCTGAAGACGAACCTGAAGCCAAATTTTATAATTTAAAAAAAAGGGGGGGGGGGGGGGATTGAGGTTAGAGTTCGGGCAGTTTTTGTCAGTTGTTTTAAGGTTTATGAGAAAAACCATGGGCAGCACATAGTTTTCTCTTGTTCTGCTTCCCGCCAATTAGTTTCCCGCAGCGGCCACTGGTTTCTCTTTCTTTACCATGGTTGTCAATAGATTTTCACAAGCCAACTTCAACCTGAGTGTACTCATTCTATTGTGCTCAGTGTTGTATTCTCTGCAATTTCCTGAATTCAATTTCTAGACGCTACTTGTCCTCGCCTCCCAGAGTGTGAAGTGAATAGTGGTTGTGATTTGTGACTCGTGCGTGCTCATTGCTATTCATATAACTTTATTGATTGATTTTCATTTTTCATTATTATTATTATTATTATTATTATAGTCAAACTTAATGTCGAACCTCATGCGAACCTCAACGAAAATTTCAAATTTGAATCGAACTTAATCGTTGCCGAACTCGAATTCGAACCCGAACCATGTGACATAGCTCGCAGCCATCATGAGATTGTATGAGTTAGCTCTGGGACACTTCGGGATCACACAACCTTTCCAACTTCAACCAAAGTACCATTGGTGTAAAATAGGGGTGCCCCCTCTCACCAATCCTCGTTGGGATCTATATTGATGAGCTAGAGTCCTTCGTGAGCATATTCAAGAGAGTGATGGTTGTCTTCTACATCAAGTGTTGATCCCCTTGCGCCTACTCACCAATGACTTGGTCTTGTTCATCTCTACTCCAAAGTGCTTATAGAGACACTAGGCATGTCAACATACTATCCAATTTTGTGACCTCTAACAGCTGACGGTCAACCTAGGTAAAATAAAGGTTTCAATCTTTAATGCATCGAAAATCTCTCTTACAAACTACATCTCTACTACCAAGGGACAGAGATTGAGATCACCACAACTTACACTTACATCGGAGTACAATTCACAAGTCCTCATTTTGGTTTGCGATGGGCTCTTCAACCTCAACTCAGTAAAGGGTACAGTTCCTTGGACCTCATCAAGAGACAGTACTTCCAAGGGTAGTCTTACAACATCTCGAACAAACTCTATCTCATGGAAGCAATTATCAAACCCATAGTTCTCTATGGTTCCAATATCTAGGGATCGAGCTTGTTGTAAACATACTAAACTAGGTTAGGGAAACTACAGACTTTGCTTCTCAAGTGCATCATCCAATGGAAGTGAATGGTTCCATGCCCATCCTTCATGCAGAGTTCAACATCCACCCTTTCCACCTTGAGGTCATTTTTCGCTTGGTTTCTTCCCTTCATAAACTTTGATCTCTCAAAGAATTTTGCTACTGAACTCTTTAAAGGCTCTAGCTTCAAATCCTTCCCTTAGTCGAACGCAAGGTTGGTTCTTAGAGGCATCTCAACTTCTTCAGTAAAGTACTATCCAACCAGATCACCTTCCCCTGTTCAAATTCTCCCTTGATGCATCATGCCATCTCTTGTCAACTACAAATATATTGAACCAAGCTATCAAAGAGGATATCTAAAAATTTTACAATCGAATCACTAGGATCTCACCTCCAACAAGCCTTAGCTCGAAGATGTCTTTCTACCTAGAGCACTTTTTGAAGCGCTACGAGATGGAATCATTGTCCACCCACCTTATACACGCATACATTGGATGCCCTCATGCAAGATCCATTTAAGACAGCTCTAAGTCAACTCCCATATACTCTAGATAGAGACAGATCACCATATAGCATGATCTGATAAGACCTTCCAAGTATGTCGCCTTCAAGAGTTGGAGATGACAATGCACCTCATTTTTTGGTGTCCCCTATCCATTGAGATCAAAGGATGATATCATTTGCCTCTATAGGTACTTGAGGGGGCTCTTTCTCTACTTTCTTCTAGTACTAGGACTACAAATGCTTAGACCTATTCGTCAATAAGATTTTCAGCCATAGATTTCATCTCTTGCACACCATGCCCTGGCCTCGAATGACCAAGCCAATTACCTGATAACTCCTTGTTGATCCATCAAATTGGAGCAACAAATGACAAGGTGCACCAAACAACAAGATGGTGAGACCCCTGATTTCTCCTTAGCCTCGCCCCCTCGGAGACAACCTGATATTATTGAGACCTGTTCGAAGGTGTCAATCCATCCATCACGCCACACATTCTTAGAGCATTAGAGAGATTAACTCCAAACAGATCCAGAGTAGAGCACCTCCAACTTTCAGACTACCTCCCAGATCTAGAAGAGCGATCAAAGATCCATTCACAATTTTCTTCTTTCAACCTCAAATGCTACGAGTATCCCTAGCTCATACACCCCCCCCTAAGACCATGTAGTCAAGCTCCCCGATGGTTCCAAAGACTCCGACAATGAGCCAATCCCCAATTCATCCCCCTCACCCTCGGCCACCATACTCAAGTTGACATCAACGGCTTCATCGTCTGATATCACTCTATTTTTCTCTTGACAGGTTCATGGGTTGGATTGTCCACCTTTCTAGTCTTGGACAAACTCACTTAGTGTTTTATATTACCGTACCTTTGTCACGGTTTTACACATAAGTTCTGATGTTATAATTATGTAGGTTTCTTTCTTTGTATCAATTTCAGCATTTTCCAGGAGTTACATTGTATTCGTCAGTCCCGCTGACCTACTTTTGTGGTCATTCGTCAGAAATTAATAAAATTATTTTATTTTATCTTATAAAGTTATATCTTCCAATTTGCTGTTTTGTGAATCTGCAATTGTATATGTAAAATTCTGCCAGATGCCACAATAAGTCACAACCATAACTGAAAATGAGATTAACCAGAGAAATACAGACACCATCATGACATTCCAAAAAATAGTCAGAAGGGTGTTTCTAAAAACTCAGGCTTTGACCAAAGAACTAACTAGCTGATAATGAATGCATCCTGTGTTTAGAATCAAAAATTCAAATAGTGTTTAAAGTCCCTGCCCAAAATTTTGAACAGATAGTGTTTAGGGTCCCCACTCAAAATTTAGAACTGCAATTCATTTTAAAAATGGAAGTATACTTAGCATGCAGCCATGGCAAACCAGAAGGCATAACTGCAGTGCTGTGGAATCAGTTTTACTTAGATCATCAAAAGTGACCATAATCCCAAAAATGGTTGTTGACCAGCTTAAGCAGCTAAGGACAAAATTTGTAATATAAAATTCAGATAAAAGAAAACGATGTACAACTGAGGATGTGCCAGTATCTAGATTCATGAGGAGGAATCAGATTGTCTGTGAATTTCTAGATGATCCAATAACTGTGGCAAGCAAAAGAAGGAAGGGAAATGAAAGGGTACAGCCCAAATGTTTACACAACCATTGTTTGTACATTTCTGAACCACCAAAAATGTGAGAAAATAAAGGATAGAGAAGAGATGAAAGGACATATCCCAAACAGCATACAAAAGGCCAATAGTATCGGAGGCCCTTGAACATCTCAAGTCTTAATTCCATAGCAGTAGTCTGTTCATTTTCAATTTTATTTACTATCTAATTTTCTGCAAGGTTTTCACTGTTCCACATTCTCCAGTATGCTGTTTACTTTTTGTCTTTTGGAACATAAATCAGATCAGTATGCTGTGTTGTTTTTTCTTTCCTTTAGTAGCTAATTATATTAAAGATTCACAAGTTGCCAACTTTGCAACTTGTTTCAGCAATTCAATCCATCAAATCGTCCCTTTCAGCTGCCAGATTACATTTGTAAATTACATGTGCTGAGAAAAGTTATAATTCACTTCAATTTTGCAAGGAAATCAGTTAAGACTTCTGCTAAGAATGAAGCTGGTAAAATTCAATAGAATCATGGGTTATTAACGTATTGGGAAAACATCTTAAAGTATCTCCACCGGTACTTAGATAACACGTTTAGAAGAAAATCAACACCTAGAGTTACAGAAATATCTTACCTGAATAGTCAGAGATAGTTGTATGTGAAATACAACCTAGAAAATAGTTGTTATAATTTACAGGGAAATATAGATCTGTCTGAAATGACCTATGAAATAGGTACCGTGGCTTTCTCAGTGATAGAGTCTTCAGGCCATAGGATTCCTATAAGACTTTGTAATACATATGTTCATTGCTGGTTACGCCAAACAAACAGAAAACCTAATCGCCATCAGAACTTCAACTTGCTATGAATTCCCAATTGCTGCCATTCACTTCTCTTACATTTATCCCGTTGATTGATTGGCCAGAGAAACCTAAGCTTAGGATTGCAGCTCAAATTGTGTTAAAAATTTTTAATTAATCTGCATAAGATTTATTTATGAACAAGTCACCCTTACTTGATTAGGGCTACGTTGCATAGAGTGATATTTCAGATGGATCAAGTCAAAAAGCTTTAGCTGAACACGCTAAAATAAAAAGATAAAATCAGGTTTAAGTACGTAAAATTTTAGCACTGTCAGCGAGTACTAGACTCTGCAAGGTCATGTACATCTTCGCACCTATACCAACAGCAAGTCACGTAAAGCTGAATATTAAATCATTTCAGTTTCAGGAATGTTTCAGCAATGAAATTTATCCAGATAAACTAGATTTCACTAGTTCTGTGTAGCTCATGACCTAGTTGAGAGATACTGCAGGTTGTTAAGAATCAAGACACTAACTAAATTTATCTGGAACATACTTCGGTTCATTTGGTGCAAATATAAATTAAAAGAAACTTAAAACTGGTCTATTTCATTCTGGAGAGCATGCATTCTAGTAAGGCTAATGGTAAATAACTTTTCATTAAATATCAGAGTAGTTGGCAGTATCTTAATGTATGTTTTAGCTTCTTAAAGAAATTTTGTTTTCCTCGAGAGTTTCTAAAAATCATACATAACTTTAATCAGTGCAGCTTCTGGGACAATTTGAAGAAGCCATTCATCTAATTGACTTTATGATAGAAAAAGGTTGTGCAAAGCAGTACTTAGATATTCCAGGGTTTAATCCTCACTGAATTGTCAACAGATTGATGAGGAAATGAAGAGAATTTAACTGATCTTTATTTGTCTGCTTGTGCATAGTAACCCTACGCTGGATAATTTACTTGTGTTTCATTCCTCTATTCAAAATCCAGGGCGTAGACATCCGAATTAACAACAACCGATGCCGCTTTAACCTTTCTTTCATCTCACAGGGTTTGCAACATTTACCAACGCCACCAAAACAATTGGTGTAACTATATCCACACCGCACCAAAGCGGCAACTGGTAAGGCCGACACCTACAGTTACGGTGGGATGGATGAGTTGCAGTTTCGATCCCCGTTCTTGGGAAGGCGCTCGAAAATGAGAACAGTACGGACAGGGATTTCCAGGAAGTCCAAAATTCTATGATTAGCGTTATTCTTTAAGTTATCATTATCCACTCACTATCCGTTAAAAAACTAGCAAAAAGGAAATGAAATCAGCAAATCTGCATTGCATACGGTGCTGAATAAGATCCAAAACCTAAAAATCGTTATTAATGGCAAAAAAGGAAAGCATTACCTCCAAGGCCGCGTTTTTGCGCTTCTCGTAGAGCTTGTCCGCGAGATTTCGCAGCACGGACGTAGGAAGAAGAGAGGCTATATCCGTCATTCTGTCACCGTTGGAAGAAGATAATAATAATGATAATGATAACAATTCGGGGCAGCATATATGTGCAAGGAAAGCCGAGCACCTGCTCCCCCAATTCTTGTCCACGGTCGCTCACGTCACCGCACGCTTCTTCCTTGTCCTTCAAGGACACCGATGAAGATAACAACAGCACCAAAACTCATTTTCTCTTTCAAAAGCGCGGTATTTATGAAGATCACGTGGACGAATCAAACCCTGGCCTCTGTTATAAGGATCACGCGGACGAATCAAACCCTGACTTCCGCTATTGACTCCATAACCGGAAATTAAAAATATTAAGTAATAAATATAAAACCGCGTCGAAGACCGTTAGAAGTAGGAGGATAAAGCCCTAGCTGCGCAGAATACGAGCAGATCAGCGGATGTTGATTCCCCAACGCTGCCCCCTCTCTGGCCTTTCCATGATAGCAGGGGTCTTTGAATAACAGATTCGTTTGGCGCGTTTCCCCTCTACGCAGACTGATCGCCCTCGGGCCGTTTTCGTCGAGTGGCGCTGTCTGGTGCACAGAGGGATCTGGAAAGCAGCTGCGTGTTGAGTGAAGCTTTGTTATTGTTTTTGTTCTCCTTGATCACTGAAAAGAGACATGAAGACTGGGCTAGGCTATTACAGTTACACAGTTGTATTCGCTGATGCCAATTTGCATTTATTCTATCTCGTCGCCCATTTGGTTCCAACTTCTCCAAAGTCCATTTGCATTTATTGTAATATTTTCCATATTTTTCTTCCCACTTCTGTTTCTGCCGTCATTTTTGATCCATTGTGATATGTTCCAACGTTTTACCCCTTTCCTTCTAACGGTTTAGAGACTCACTTAGTCAACTTGCCCAGATTGTCTCCAACGGAGACTTACCCATCCGAATAAGTTTTTTTTGGCCGATTGGGCAACAAGGGCTGGATTACCTATATCTTTGTGGTATCATTCTCTAAATGTTCGATATAATTAAGAACATGTTCACTGATTTGAAATTTATGAATTTATTAAGAATATCTGAAACAAATTTGTTGAGTCTTTTTGTGTTGGTTTATTAAAAGAATTAGTCTTCTCAAATATATTATATTTTGAAATAAAATTGGAACCATTTTATAATTTTAAATTAAATGGAAATTTATAAAATATGTTACAAGTTTTTGGCTATTTTAAAAAAATTATTTTAAATTTTTTAATGGAGTAATATAGAGAAATATATATATATATATATTCAATTTTTAAATTCTAGTATTCAAAAATAAATTATTGACTTGGATTTTTCACATTTTCTTTTTTAATTATTATTTTAGTTTATTTTTTATTAATATATTGTTTTTTATTTAAAGTATTTATAATTTTTTTATCATTTATTTTAGAGTTACTCGGTTATCTTTATTTTGGAGTTATGGGGTTATCATGAAGTAGTGGTTCAACATTTGGTTATATCTATAAGACATATAAATGGATTAAAAGTTTGACCCCATATCAAATTTGAAGTCAAATTTTGTTAATGTAATTGGTTGTTCTATATGGCAACCCAAGTTTGAAACTTCATGGTAATTAGGAGAAATACCTAAAATCCACTTATGTTAAGTGGTGGTGTGCTTAGCTTAGATGTTAGTGTGATTAGTTTTGAAGGGCCTCATTGTTATTGCAACCCATGCTTAAAACTTTATGATAGTTAGCAAGAGACACCTAAAATCCAGTTATGTTAATGTATGGTGTGGCCTATGCCCAGTATAATTTGCAGGTGATTTTTACACTTTAGATGCCCCTAGATCATTGTTTCTTAGACTAAAATATGTATTTTGAATTGTCACTTGTCTTTTAACCAAAACCTTATACATTTTATTGTTAATGTTTTCTAACATTTTAAAATTATATTCTTTTTCTTTGTAAGTTTGTAGTTTACATCAATCTTATAATAATAATAATGAGAAGAAGTGATATATTATATAATATTTATTATTTCCATATTTGTAATCAAGTAAAATTTTAGGGGCTAATATTCTCAAATAGGTTAATTGTCCATGTTTTTCTCAACAACAACAAAAATAGCAAATTTCCATTTTTTCTAAAATTTGTTGGCCCAAATTTTACAATATAAAATTATTCACCTTAAAAATTGCCAAAATTTTATCGAAGACTATATCATTATAAATTTGAATATTTTTATAAAAATATCATCAAAAATTTTACATTTTGAATATTAGGGACTAGTAAGATTTGCCAAGGTTTCTAAATTTTTAATTAAATTTTCATCCTTAATATTGTCCATAGTTTTAATAATAATTATAATCCAATTTTAGGGTCACAGTTCAAGCCAGACACCAAATTGGTGTATGAGACCCCCTTGTTTATGGGACAAGGAACTCACCTCCATGTAATGATTTCACTACTAAAATTTATTAAGGCATTTATACTATACCCCCTTTGGATTTGAACCTATGACTTTAGGAGGAAACACATGTTCTTAACAAATTACTCATTCTCTTTTTTATGTTCTATTTTTTAAATCATATTATTTAAGTTTTAAAATTGTGTAAAAATGGATATTAAATTAAATTTAAAAACTCTTTAGATGTAGTATAAGCAGGGGCTTATATGTGACCCCAAAGGAAAATAGGAGATCACCTTTGCATTGGGATCAAGGACCTCAACAAAAAATCAAGTAGAGGCATGTGCACTCCTTTGGCGTATTATAATAGTTCTTAGCTTCGATATAGAATCACCGATAATAATCAAAGACTCGAGATTTATCATCAAATTCTTTATTCATCCATCAATCCCAAACGACGCCAAGTTGGCTTCCATTATTTCGAGAGTTGTCAAAGCCTCTCCATCTTTAGTAAAGATACCATTCCATCATGTTCTTGGAGACCAAAGTGGCATTGTTGATGGATTAGCAAATGACGATTTTCATCGTTCACAAGGAATTTTGGTAAAATGGATTTTTTTATCCCACCCCAATCCCTTAGGCTGATGATGCCTCTGAATAATGAAACATGTCACTTCACATTAATGGAATAGGTGAAACCCCATGAGAATAGGCAGGAGCTATATGCATCAGATTATGAAGCAACGATCGTAGCCCATGTGACGTCGTACATGCCCATTTAATTCTATCTTAGAACTTAATTCCTTGGCATTACTTTTAGCAAGAGAGGTGGGATTATTTTAGATCCACATTAACCAAGAATGTGGTTGTATTCTATGGCTTTCTTAGTGTGTGCAATCCTATGTGGCCTTTCTTTCTAGAAGGAATTTGAATGGTTGCTCCAGCTACCAAGGTTTCATATTTGGGTCGGCTCATGTAGTGCACTTTGAGCAAGTAAGATTCCAATCTCTTTGGTTATTATTTTCATGGTTTAGAAGATGAGAGGTCTTTGCCAAGAAACTTCATGGCTTAATTGTTTGGAGATGGTCTTCATGTGTGGATTGTTGTTTTCATGCAATATCTAATAGTTTAGGGCTTGGGAAGCAATTCCCAACCCCTATGCCCAATTTCATGGTATCTTCTTTAGGAATGACAATGTTTCAAGCCTCAAGTCCAAGTTTCTCAATGACTATCTATAGGGAGCCTCCCCCAAAAATTTGTGCCATGTAATCCCATGTATTTGGTGTTGGTCTCTATCTATACTTGATCAATGGAACTACTTCATAACCTTGTTCACAAACTTCTTATTATGCAAGTGTGATTTTATTGAGGAAATTATTTACATTTGATTTAGACTTTATATGGATTCTCTATTTTTATTTAACTAGAGTGAATATCAATTGGGCCAAGCTTTTTTATCCTTGTATTTGTTTTTCATGCATCCTAGAGACCTCGTTAAAATCTGCAAGATTTGAGAAGGCATGAGGAAACTCTGTAGAGTAATGGCATAACCCTCGAGTCATTTTTTATCATCATTCATCAAGATGAAAAATAATGTCAAGCATAGAAAGCAAATATCATGAATATCATGGGTGAGCAAAGGTGGAAAATTATAGAGCTTAAAGCAAAGTGTTGTATGTCAAAGAACCTATAGTTGAATCTAGTAAAGGAACCCCAATCACAAGCTTCAAACTAGCATGTCTCCAACGATACTATAATATTCCTAACGAAAATATAAATGATACACAAAGCAAACATAGCAAAAATACACATAAAATTTGCACACAAATGAGACACCCAATATAGAGCCAAAAACTGTGTTGTTTTAAGCCATTTTATTATAAAATCATGGGGTTACAATATGATATTTGCAAAGTGTGCACTTGGGCTTGCCCAAGGCAACGTAGCAAAGCCCAAGTGATCAAAACTAGTACCCCAACTGTTGCGTAGTTGTCCCCTATATGGATCTGCGCTAATCACCCAGAAACTGAACTATTGGTTGTAAAGAATGGTTGATTTGACCCTCTTCGAGTGCTTAGAAAAATCTAGAAAAGTAACCTTGCTCTCTCCTCTAATAACCCACCAAAACCTATAAGGGTTTGGCCAAATGTTGACCCCCGAATTTCGACCCAATTTCCCTTAGCTCCTCTAATTGTTGGCTAAGTTAGAATCCCTATTTGACCCCTCAAATCTTCCCAGAAAATTCTAAAAAATTAATTCTGACCTCTCCACCAAATACCTAAAATAACCCACAAAGGAATTAGCCAATGGCTTACCTTGGAAATTTAACCCTCTTTTTCCTCAATGGCTCTAATGTTGGGTAATTCGACCCACCTATCAATCCTGCTGCAAAGAGTCCCAAAAATGACTGCAATCTCCCTCAAAACATTTCCCTAGACTCCTCCTCAAGTTTCAGGCCCAAACTCCCTTCTCTCTTCAACCACTGAGTTTGGCTCCTCCAAGGACTACGCAGTCCCCGCGCTGTTACTGTTGAACCCCTCCACAAACTCGAATTCACTGTTGCTGGTACGAAATGGAATTGTTAGGGCTCCCTCCTTGGGCTAGCACTCGAAGTCCATTGAAGAAAGGGTTGAGGTTTCCGCTTAGAAAGACTCGTGTGTTGAACAACACTTGCAGACTTGGCTTCAGCTCAAGCGTGTTATGTCAAAGACAATTTTGCAAATGATCATGAATGAGCCAAATGAGTGCCTCTTTCTCTTTTTGTCAAAGAGCCTCCAAAATGCCCATGTGGTCCTAACTCAACTTTCCCCCACCAACTTCGCTCCAATGAGAGTGTACTTTCTCATGTGGGTTGTAATTCTCCATGGGTGGCCTCAATATTTTCCTCCAACTCTAATGTTTGGGCTTGCTTAAAGCCAGAAATACATGTGAGGCCTCTAAAACCACATTCCCTAAGTGCAAACATGAATTAGGACAAAATTTTCCAAAATTGATATTTCACTTAGCAATAATGCTAAGTGGGAATATCACAGTCCTCCCAGCCAAAACGTTGCTTGGCCTTAAGAAACTGCCGAACAAGCGCTCTCTCCATGCTAACCCAACTACCACTAGCAATATTGAGGTCCTACTTATGCCACTAAACCACTCCCAATCCATGTGTTAACCTGTCATAAAGGATCCCCCCAATACTAGGGACCCAATTCATCCTGCTTAATGTGAAACCACCCTCGCTCCATGTGGAGACTCCAAGGTGTAGGGGTGTGAGGGTCCTCCCACCTCTTGTCAGTAAGTAGAGCATCTCGATGTTTCCAAACTCTTGTCGGCTCCATAGAAATTTGTCCCACTAGAAAATCCATCCTAGGTACCTCAAGAGGGAACTCCTAAAGATACAATCCAAAGTCCCATAAAATAGATCCCTTGTCCTGGCGTTCCAATCGCGACCACCTCTTGCAAGTCATGTAGCCACCCAAGTGAGGTGTTATCCTTTATCAACTATTCTCTGGGAAGTGAAGTCCCAACTATCGAACGGAGTCCCGATGGCAGATCTGGGTGACCTCCCCATGTGGGAACTCACTCTCCCCAATATGTAACCCAACTGCTCAGCCCTGTAGCTCTCGGGTCCAAAATTAATCTCAAAGTGAGTCCACCAAGTGGATGTTACCTCAGACTGGTCATAACTGCGACCCACTCGTGCTCCTGGAGAGTCATCCACTTCGGTAATCCTCCTCTACACATCCAATAAGGGGAAATTCTACCGTGCACAGGATTATCCTACTAGGGCACCCTACCAAATTTACCATCTATCGATGCATGCCCAATATCCTATCAAAACAATAGCGAGAAGGGCCTTCCTTGCTCCGTAGTGTTCATCCTAATGGTATATGACCTGTCATCTGAAAAAGGATGCAATATTGTCTCTGTCATCCCCATGATCTCCCCAAAACAAAGTAGTCCTCTAACCCAATGGATCCCTAGATCCCACAGCCAAATTGGAGGCCCGTCGCTCCCAATTCCTGTTGCTTGCCACTAAGTAGTGCCAATGACCACCAAAAACCACACGTGCCAATCATCCTGCCATACTAGTGTAGTGCTCCAAGCCATCAACAAAACTCTAGGGACCAAACTACTCTTCGTGCAATTGAAGCCCGATGGAAGACATGTACGACCTTCCCCTGTAGAAACTAGCACAACAATGAATGTGGTTGAATTTCCAAGCCTTGAGAGGTTGGGATCCTATGTTTATCATAAAAGGAAACTGCCATGCTAACGTTGCAGCTCCCTAGTCATAACCGGCGGTGCAACATGCTCATACTGGGTCCTCCCCTCCTGCATCTCTCGACCACCATACATACAATGACCAAAGCTATGCCCAACACGTGGGGACAACTCAAGACTGCTCAAGTCTCCCACCCCATGGCTAACCTCTATCATAAGCAAAAAAAGGGAATAATTGCCTCGCCATGTGGAGAAATCATGAGTGATCTCCCATGTGTTGACCCAAGAGTGGGCTAGATCTCTCTCTGTCAGGGTCTTGCTCATCTTGAAGTGGAGTGATTCACTCGTCAACTGAAACCTTGGCTACCCAGTTTGTAGTGACATAACCCTGACAACGATTATGATCCATTTGCTCCTCTCCTATTATACCTATAGGTATAGGCTCCATATATCAAGGGACAATCTGGTGTATACCCCATGGCCCTGCTCCTGCCTGGTCTCCAGATAGTGTACCCAAAAACTGCTAGAAGTGTACGTTCCCTCTTGTAGTACATGTCTATCATCCCCTACCGAAGGTGTGTCATACAAATCCCCCATAACCATGCCCTCAAGGGGGGAATCAAAGGCAAAGCATATGCTACCTATGCAATATACCATGTCATCCCTATGCCTCCACGTGCCAACACGCGCATAGTCTATCTGCCCCAACGAGAGAACTCCTCTCATATCCATGATACTCTAGGTCACATCCATCTGCCTTAGGTAAGTCTCTCGTGCCCTATTTCTCGTGATGGGAGCATCAAGGGACAACAAACCGCTCCCCTGTGATTGTATGCAAGTCCCTATGGATATACTCAAGAGGAGCTCATCGTTACATATCTCTATACACCACAGAATGCCATGGTTTGAGGTTGAGTCAGTGTGCAACAACCTGCATCCTGTCAGGGTCGCCATCTCTACTACCACACCTCCTAAACCTTTGATGGGTGGGCCTCTCCTCCTGATCCTCTTAGAGAGTTTTGACAGGAAAATCTCCCTATGTGCCAGTGGCGATGTAACTAAGGTGTCGTTGCCTGTGTTCACTGCACCCCACATATCCGTAGGAAAGCCTCATCCATGTATAATGTTGTGTCTGGTGGCCTGTCGATGCCACCTCCTCCGATCAACCCCTGCAAGAATATGTTGATAAGCCTACAATTCCATGCCCGATCCACATGCTAGGACAAAGCACAGGGTCCACCTACACCCTCGTCGATCCAGCTAACCACTAGTGCTACTTGGAACTCTGATAGAAAACAATGGGTGTGTGTGTCCTCAATCCCCAGATTCAATGCACAACTTCTACCATCGTCGACTAACTCCATAATGTGATGGGGAATCGCACCTGGGTCCTAAAAATAGTTTGGCCCTCGAGCCCCTCCAATAACCCACGACCCCTGCTGAACTATGGCCATGGATACATCCTGACACCTAACCCACTCCATTGGGCAGCAACTCAGTACCTCTCACCATCCAATCCCAAAGGAGGGATCGAATGTACAATCTCTCATGGAAGGAACCATCCCTCCAGGTTGATGCAGTGGCATACTCAGCTCATGTCGCTCAATCCTAATAACCTGCTCATCCCCTCTAATATGTCTAGACAACCTTGCCTCTCTCAATCCAATGTCTAGAGGTGCGCTAATAACGTTGTAGACCCTGTCAATTTGCCTCTGAAGCGAACTTTGTTGAAATCCCAACGTGTGGTCTCTAGGTTGCCCCTCATCAATGGCTAACCCAAAGGATGGTCACACATCCTCCTCCATCATGGGCTCAACATGAGCCTCCAACTGCTCCTCCATAGACAACCCAACATGCAAGACATGTTCGTCAGTCAATTGTAGGTGGTTGTTGTCCTGAAGCTCTGTCATAGACCTGGATGCCTCATCAATGGATACCTCAACAACGAATGCATGCCTAACTATCTCCACTAATTTGTCTACTTGGGCTACCAAAGGAAACTCCAACAGGGGTGACTCCTGTGTCACATAAGGTGTATCCTCGTGCTCCCCATGTGTACCATCAGCATCGTCCTCGACCGGTCGCAACGTATCTAAATGAACTCCCTCCTCCATGGGTATTTTCTCTCTCATCTCATCACTACCTCCACTTCCCATCTTCGTCTATCTAGTATTAATACTAGTGTTTCGTTCAACAATCATGCTCCTCTTATTTTCTTCACCTACGGGTTGGAAACTACTATTTATTCTTGTTGCCCTTACTGATAACCATCTTTCAAGCTGCCCCACTAGTCTCTCGATGCTCCTAGTAACATTTTTAAATTTCTCCTGTTGAGACATTTTTGGGCATAAGTTCAATCTGGAGAATAACGTGGGACTAGTGTTTTAGCCTCTGGAATTCCAGTCCACAATAACACTTGAGCATTTGCGTGATTTAGACCCACAACTGGCCAAAATCATGCTCTGATACCACTGTAATATTCCTAACGGAAATATACAACGATAAACAAAGCAAACATAGCAAAAATACACACAAATCAGACACTCAATATAAAGCCAAAAACTACGTTGTTCTAAGCCATTTTATTATAAAATTATGGGGTTACAATATGACATTTGAAAAGTGTGCATCTGGGCTTGCCCAAGACAAGCTAGCAAAGCCCAAGTGATGAAATCTAGTGCCCCAACTATTACATATATGTCCCCTCTATGGCTTTGCGCTGATCACCCAAAAACTTAACTTCTGGTTGTAAAGAATGGTTGATTTGACCCTCTTCAGGTGCTCAGAAAAATTCTAGAAAATTAACCACGGTCTCTCCTTCAATAACCCACCAAAACCCATAAAGGTTTTGGCCAAATGCTAACCCCAGAATTTCAGCCCAATTTTCCCTAGCTCCTCTAACTGTTGGCTAAGATAGGATCCATGTTTGACCCCTCAAAT
The DNA here is from genome assembly GCA_034641835.2 of Pinus albicaulis. Classification (NCBI taxonomy): domain Eukaryota; kingdom Viridiplantae; phylum Streptophyta; class Pinopsida; order Pinales; family Pinaceae; genus Pinus; species Pinus albicaulis. Next base: position 1,166,468,832 of record CM076575.1, on the reverse strand, counting down.
TTGGCCAGAAAGTTCTGCCAAATTAATTCCACCCTCACCACCAAACACCCAGAATAACCCACAAAGGAATTGGCCAATGGTTGACCTTGGAAATCCAACCCTCTTTTCCGTCAACGACTCTATTGTTGGATAATTCAACTCGCCTGTCAATCCTATTGCAAAGAGTTCCACAAATGACTGCAATCTCCCTCAATACACTTCCCCAGACTCCTCCTAAAGTTCCAGGCCCAAACTCCCTTCCCTCCCCAACAACCAAGTGTGGCTCCTCTAAGGACTACGCAGTCACTACGTTGATATTGTTGAACCCCTCCACAAACTCGAATTCCCTATTGCTGGTACTAAATGGAATTGCTAGGACTCCCTCGTTGGGCTAACACTTGAATTCCATCGAAGCAAGAGTTGTGGTTTCTGCTCATAAACACTTTTGTGTTGTACAACACTTGCAGACTTGGCTTCAACTCAAGTGTGTTATGTCAAAGACAATTTTGCAAATGATCATGAATGCGCCAAATGAGTGCCTCTTGCTCTTTTTGTCCAAAAACCTCCAAAATTCCCACGTGGGCCTAGCTTGACTTTCCCCCACCAACTTCGCTCCAATGAGAGCGGACATTCTCATGTGGGTCGTAATTCTCCATGGGTGGCCCCCATGCTCCATTAATACCACAATATTTCCCTCCAACTCTAATGTCTGAGCTTGCTTAAATTAAAAAATACATATGGGGCCTCTAAACCCACATTCCCTAAGTGCAAACATGAATTAAGACAAAATTTTCCAAAATTGATATTTCACTTAGCAATAATGCTAAGTGGGAATATTACAAATACAGAAGAAGAACATAATGAAAGGATATTGGTCATCAATCTAAAGAACCAATGAAGGTGGACCAATCATCTTACCAAAAAGAAGTAAACAGTTCTCATGCCCTTTCCCAACTTTTATGTCTTTTAAAATCATATATCTTGAATGTTTTCCATAAACCATGTACATGTAAGTTTAATGAATTATATAATAATAACAAGAATGTGGAAACATTAATGTATAGTTGTTTAATGTTACAATATACCAATTTTATTTTTTTATTTTTTATTTTATTTATTTTTATAAATATTCACTACCACTTATTTTTTTTTCTTTTTTATTTTTTTAACAAAGTCGGGTGTTGTTTATATTCAAAAAATATATGGAAGACTAAGCTTCGATGTTACAAGGCAGTGTAGATGAGAAGTAGAGCAAGGGGGGTCAATATTAAGAACAAAATCCCTTTTGCTTCCATCGCTCTTAACTATATGAAAAACTGAACCAGTGTAGATTCGAACAAACTGAAATAATAAAAGACAGTATTTGCATTTCATGCTCAATCTATGTTTATGTGATGGATTTGATGCGCAGTGGATTCTCCAGGGTTGCCTTTTGCTTCTATATTTTGTGCATTTGTTGAGCTGGTACTTGGTGCATTGTTTTTTTTTTCCAGAATATACTTCAGAAGTGAAATATATCATTTATGAAATAAGGAACAGCAGCAGTAGAGATTGAAAGGAACAGCAGGGGCGCGACGAATAAGGAACAACAGGGGCGCGATAAATAAGGAACAGCAGGGGCGCTATAAATAAGGAACAACAACAGAGAGGTTGAAATGATATCATAGATATTTCTCGCGGCAGGGGCTCGAGAACTAAGGAACAGTAGCAGAGAGATTGAAATGATGTCATAAATATTATAAGGAACAACAGGGACGCGATAAATAAGGAACAATAGCTGAGAGATTGAAATGGTATCATAGATATTTCTCGCAGCAAGGGCTGATTGCCGATAGATATACCAGAAAGGAACACAGGCCTACAAAGTCGCAGCTCCAATGGACAGAGGTTAGAGTTGGAGAAGAAGCAAGGGGCTGTAGAAAAAACACAGACATAAAATTGGGATGAGGGATGGGGGTAAAGCGAACGCGGAGAGAGTGGGATAGAGCACGTAAGAGGGGTGAATGTTGAGTGATTCGGAGCAGGGGGATCCATGAATAAATACAAGAGCTGGGCTAGTATATCGAGAAGATGAGGAGATGCACTTTTGTGAGGAATGAGGGATGGATCATGAGATTGAAATGAAGATGGCAGGGGCACTTGTGAGAAAGGACGGAAGCTAAGAGAGTGAACAGAATCGAGAGATTTTATGACAAAGAGATCCTCTATGAAGGATTCGGTGAGGATCTGAGAAGAAACGTTGGCTGAAACAGTCATGGGAATAATGCGAATGCCAAATAAGAGGGACCCAAAGACGATGGTCACCTCTGCAAAAGATCTATGTAATGATTTGATTCTGATCATGGCAGAAAGCATTGAGATTCATAGGCGTTACATCGAAGGGTGCTAATAGCTTGGAGGAAGGCTCTATTTGCACACGCATCTGCCTCCTTGTTGAGTGAGCGAAGAACATGATAGAATCGTGTTTCTTTCATTTGTTGGGCCAGTGCTTGGCATCGACTGATGGATTGTTGTAGGATCACATTAGAGGCTTTCTGATTGTATACCATCAGACTAATGACAATTGCCGAATCTCCAATAACTGTTGCCATATGTATGCCAAGTTTTTGAAGCTGGAGAAGGCCTTGATAAAGAGCGAGAGCTTCAACTCTGTTATTGGATAGATTGCCTAATCCCAATTCATAGGTAGTGATGATGTCTCCATTAGCATTACATATGATTCCTCCAGCCCCGGCCATTCCTCGGTTAGATTTTGAAGCACCATAAAAAAAAAGATAATGTGAGTTGCAGTTCCTGAGCCATAGAGAAAACTCCTCATCTTTATTTCTGATTTTCCAACTATATATGGAGTTGTTGCTGTTATTAGCATCACTCCTGCAGTGGCCAATGTTGTGTCTATCTAGCAAATATCCTATGTAGTTCCTTTCTTCAACATAAAGAGCAGTTGTGTTAAAATTCCCTTGACTTTTAGCAGACATAGCCTTCAATGTGAGACTCCATGCCTTGTTGTATAACTTCCTGACACTGGTTTCTTTTTCCTTGAAGATCATACGGTTTTGAGCTAGCCAGATATTCCACAGGAGAGAGCATGGTAAAGCATTCCATACTCTACGAGCATGTTGTTTTTCTTATGCTGCCAAGGGTAGTTTCTTTTCCAAATTTGCATGGCTTCAGCAATGTTGGTGTTGGGATCCCACAGAAGATTGGTGTTCCGAAAAGCTTCTTTCCAACATGCAATGGCAAAGGGGAAATCTATGAAGAGATGCTGACTGGTTTCTTCATCTATTTGACAATTTGTGCAGCGAGATGGGCCAATTATCCCAAGGTTTTTAAGATTCTCAGAAGTGAGGACTTTCCCTTTTAGGAGGACCCAAATAAAGAATTTTATTTTTGGGAGGGTCTCCGTTTTCCATGCAATTTTCCAGTGCGCCCAAATGGGCATGGGAAATTCATTGTTGCAGATTTGATAATAAGCGGCTTTGACTGTGTAGATGGAGCCTGAGGGATCCCAACGAAAGCCATCATCACTGTTGAGTTTGGTGGGGGCAATGCCATGAATATGAGCTCGAAGATTGGTGAGGCTTGCCTCCATTTCAATGGGAGTATTTGGGAAGGTCCATCCTTTCCAAATCTGAGTTTGGGTGTCCCACTAAGATATCTGATCCAAAGTATGAATCGCCATGCTGTTAAGAAAGGATAGAATCTACTGTGTACCATGTTTGCTACTAATGGGATGCTGGCCCAATATCTTGTCTGCTCCAATTCTGATATGGATGCCACCATTGGGAACCTTGGAAATGTTTTGAGCAAGGAGGGGGATTGCTTTCTTACACATTGCCCATATTTTAGAGCAGGTTCTGTTGGGGATCTCATAGTCCAGAAGTTGTTGTCTTGGGGAGTTGAGATATTTGATTTCTAACACTTTCTTCCACCACGCAGGCTTGCCATTAACGAGTCTCCACACAATCTTGCCACCAAAGGCCAGATTTATGAGTTTTGGTGATCTAATTCCAAGCCCTCCTTGCTCTTGTGGTTGTATAACCTGTTTCCAGCTTATAAGGTTATATTTCTTTCTTTCATTTCCCCCCCCCTTTCCATAGAAAGTGGCGGAGGATAACATCCACTTTGTTGTGAAAACAATGCCGCCCATCTTGCCCTCATCCCCAAAGAGAATCGAGGATACACCAATGCCGCCCATTTTATCATTTTGACAAAATCTTTTTTTATAGTTCCCCAATAAGTTTTGTAGAAACAAATGGGGAAACCATCTGGACCAGGGGCTTTGTCTGGTTGGAGCGTCCAGATGGCATTTTGAATTTTAGCCTCTTCAATTTCCTTGGTTAATGTTGCATTGATTTCCTCACTGATTCCTGTGGGCAAGTGTTGAAGAATATCAGAGTAGTCTTCTGCTGCTTTTGTCTCAGTTAAGAGTACGTTGTAATAATCTGAGGCAATCTGCTTGATCGCTTCTTGGGTGGTGTGAGTATGTCCTTCCTCATTGTTGATGGTGGTTACATTATTCCTGATTTTCCTTAATGTGGCCTGCTTGTGGAAGAAGGCAGAATTTTTGTCCCCTCCTTGCAACCAAAGCTGTCTTGATTTTATTCTCCATTTTTGTTCTTCATCTCTATTGGCACAAAAAAGTTGGAAATAGAGATCACCTTCAAGTGCTCTGTATTCGTGGGAGAGACCATGTTCCTCTATCTTGCTGTGAACCATTTCTAATTTGCTTTTTATTTCAATTTTGGCCTTTTTCGGTTCTTTATAATAATACTTTTCCCAATCCTTCAAGGCACATTTGGTCCTTTTCAACTCGCTTTCCCATATGTATCCCGACGATCCTTCTATGTGTTGACGCCAAGTGAGTTTGACAATTTGATCAACGATGGGATTGTTGTTCCATAATGAATTGTATTTAAAAGGAATTGGCCCCAAGGGGCAGTGGGTTTCAAGGACAAGATTTGTTGGATAATGATCAGACGCCGAATAGGATAGGATAGCAGCGTATGCAGTGGAGTAAGCAGAAAGGAGAGAGACATTTATCATAATTCTGTCTAACCATTCCATAATATTATCTTTGCCCAACCTGTGGTTGTTCCAAGTGAATCTGCGATTTTTTGGGGCTACATCAACTAAGTCGTGCTCCTGCATGATAAATTCCAGCTTTGTTCTGTAGGGATCATGGGTAAAGACTCCTCCTCTCTTCTCATTGGAGTGGAGTATGAGATTGAGATCTCCTCCGAGAATGATATTGCTATTATTTTCATTGTCTATGTCTGTTTTGAGAGTGGACCAACATTGCTCTTTATCTTTGAAGTGGTTTGGTGCATAGATATTGTAGATTACAATCTGTTTGTTATCTACTTGGTTCTCTAAATTGACTTTAATCCAATATTGAGTGATTGTATTAGATATGCATGTCCAAGTGCTTTGATTCCAAATGGTGACTATTCCGCCGGAGGCTCCCCTTGATTCACAAATGTAACCTTCATACTGTTTGAGCTGATCAATGATTCCTTTCATTTCTCGATGTCCTTGTTTTGTTTCCTGTAACATAAGGATTCCTGGTTTCTCATGATCTATTAGATCTTTTAGGGCAGCAATTTTAGAGGGTTGCCCTAGTCCCCTGCTGTTCCAAGATAGGATCTTCATCATTGAGTATGGGGTATACGAAGAGTTGCTCGCCCTCCCTGCCCCTTGTGAGCTGTTTCTTTGCTATTTTGCCCCAAAATATAGGTTTTTATGGGGTTTGGTGTACCCATGGCTATGTCTTTTTGGGCATTCTCATCCCTCTGCTACTTTATGGATTTTCTACTAGGCCCTTGTTTTTTATGCACTTCTAGGTTTACACTGTGCTCTTTGGAAGAGCTCCTGGTTGATCGAGTGAGGGGAGGATCATGTGATGAAGAGGGAGAAGTTTGCGAAAGGGGGATGGGGATGGGGGGGTCATTTTCAGGAATGGAAAGGGCGCCATAGGGGTTAGATGATTCCAGGGGAGTCTCAGAGAGAGGGTCAGAAGCAGAAATGTTAAGGGGAGGATCCAGGGAGGAGGTGGAGGGGGAAGCTGAGTGAATGGTTTTAGGAGGAGCAGCTGCAGGGTTTGCCTTAGGAACAGGGGCAGTCTTCTTTTTTCTAACAGTTTCCCATTGTTCATCTTGTGAAGCATTTTCAACATCAACTAACTTAGAGCAGCGATTGGCGAAATGGCCATATTCATGACATACCTTGCATTTAAACAGGATCTGTTCGTAGTCCAATTGTTGGATGTGCGTCCAGTCATCCACTTTGAGCTTGATAGCCTCTGGAAGACCCTTGCCGAGATCAACTTCAACACAGATGCGCGCACAAGCTTGCATATTGTCCTTTGGTTCGCTTTGATCAATAAACTTCCCAACAACGTTACCGATGGCTCGAACCAATTCATCTCCCTAACAATGGAGAGGAAGATGCGGAAGCCGGACCTAGACCGGGACCGCACTGGGGACATCTAGCTCAGGATCAAAGTCTGGGGTCCATTTGTTGAGGTACAAACCTCTGGAATCCATAAAATATGGACCATTCCTGAAGATCAGTTCCTTATATTCTCTTGATTCGAAGTGGAAGGTGAAGTACCCTTTCCCACAAAAGCGAATGGAGATTTTACCGCTTATTTTATCAGCCCAGTTCCGCTCGATCCACCTTTGCATCGTCTTTGGGGAGGACCATAGACCAGTGAACTGCCCAATGAGCCCTCTTTCAGCCAGTGAAAGTGCTGCCATGCGAGGGAGAGCAGGTGGGAGATTCACTTCTTGAAGACCATCTAACTTCTTAACGAACTTTGAAATTGTAGGTCGAGGGCGCTGAGGCGACAACGATTTAACTAGTGCAGAAAAAGCTAGTTGGGCAGCGGCCGCCTCCGGGGTAGCATCCAGAGGGGCCATGGTAGGCAGGAGGAGAACGGGCTAGGGGCCGCAGGCGCAAAGGTGCGCAGGCGCTACAGCAGAGCGGCAAACCTAGCAGCACGAAAAACTTCACTACCACTTTTAATATAACATTTCTTAATTAATAAAAATGTTCGCCACATATAAAATCAATAAACAATAAATATATGAAAAATATTAATCCAAAAATATATATTGAAAAATTAAACATTTATTTGATATTAAAAAAAGTAATAAAGACAATCAAGTCATTATTAGCATAAAGGATGGGCCTCATCAACAAGATGACCCAAGATCAAACTTCACATCAAACCTCACGAGGGTGGTTGTGCTTATGCTAAGGAGGAGATATGCTAAAAAATCTAGTTAGCTTAGGGCTAGTGTGGCTTAGGCCTCAAACCTCACGAGGGTGGTTGTGCTTGTGCTTGTGCTAGGGGAGGAGACATGCTAAAAAATCTAGTTAGCTTAGGGCTACTGTGGCTTAGGCCTCTTACAATCCAGAATGACTTTGACAGATTAGATACCCTAGATCACAATTTCTCAACCACAAATTTTGACAAGCAAAAAAAATAAAAAATTCAAATTTAAAAAAAAAAAAAAAAATTATTTTGACAAAAATTAACCCATATTTACAAAACCTTATTGCATAAAATAATAGAACAAAAAATTATAATCCGATAATATTTTTCTCATTAATCTTTGATTTTTATTTTTTTGATATTATTACTTTATCTCTTAAATGTTTCACATTTACTTTCATATTTACCATATGTGACTTATTTTCTGTGTAGAAAAAAAGAATATTATTAAATATTTATAAATTATCTTTGTCAAATATTAGTTTTTCCTTTCCGACTGTTACAGTGTAGAATATTAAGTTTTGTGAAGGGCTTGGAATTTCTTATTATCCATAAATACAAGAAGCTTCCAAGATACAAGGGTCAAAGGCCACGCACCCAGGTCTCGTGGGAAACAAATTAAACTCACTTATCAGAGGGGCTTCTTTTATTTGCTTTACGTAACTTATTTGACACGCATTTACATATTCTCAAAACAGGTATACATTTTTCTAATCGCTTGGAATAGCTATTTTCCACCTTGCCATCTTCGTTGGTCCCACTTTAATGTCACACACAAATTGTTGATGCTTTATTATCACTGCCCATTAGTGTTAAAAATAGGAAAATTCCACCTTGCCATCTTCGTTGGTCCCACTTTAATGTCACAGAAATTGTTGATGCTTTATTATCATTGCCCATTAGTGTTAAAAATAGAAAAATTGTAGGATGACGAATGAAGAGAGGGAGGGATTTAAATTCCACACAATGTCGTTTGTTTTATTGTTGATCATACCATAGACGTATACATATATTTGTGGGATGTGGAATGAAACTATCAATGTATCATTGTTTAATAAAAATCATTTTTATTTATTTAACAAATTGATTTTTATTTATTTATTTATTTATTTTTTTTAATTTTTAATTTAATTATTTAATTAATTTATTATTATTATTGTTTAATTATATACCAAGATTTGTTAAATTATTTACCATTTTATTAATTAATTGGTCAATTAGTTGTATAAATATATTGAAGGTTTTATAAATAAATTAAAATAATAATAATAAATTAATTAAAAATATAAATAAATTAATAAATTAATAAATTAATAAATTAAATAAATAAATAATGGAATTTTTACTTTTTCTAAGTCAAACTAGCCGTTATCTTAACGGCTAGTTGAGCCATTTCTACATCTATTTATACTTATTGTCTGGATCTGATCTCTCACATAGTCCTGATGATGAACCACACTGGTTGGTTCGAAACGCGTCGACCTCGTTCTTTTGCATGTGATTATTACCGAAAGAATTTCTACTAAAAATCATTTTTATTTATTTAACAAATTGATTTTTTATTTATTTAATTAATTTATTATTATTATTATTATTATTTAGGTCAAAGTTTTATTCATTTAGCAAAAAAGGAGTATATCAGTTTTAAAATTAAGGTAGTCTCATCTCGACTATGTTTGTTGACTACTTCGATTAGTATATGACAAGGAAACAAAAGAACAGTTAGAGAAATAGTCCACAACTTAAGAAGCCAAAAGTAGTTGAAAACATATAAAACACATGCAACCATAGTCAGTCATCTGAAGTAATTGAGGCATGATAATTAACTTAATGTTTATTTATATAATTTTTTCACAAAGAAAAAATTCGTAACTTTTCATTAAATATAGGTTACATGTTACATATGCTGGTAGTATATACTACTATTCAGTCCATGACTTTTACATTTAACCTGCCACATTTGCCTTCATGAAAGCAATAAACAGTCCCAAAATATAAAAATCAGATCAGTATGTAGCCAATATTCACAAAGTAAGTTCGGTGGTTGTTTATTTATATAAAAATCCAAATGAGTTTTTTAATAACAATATTATCAATATATTGATTATTAATAAAATATTTAATTCTATTGAGATTGCATGTATTTTTTCTACTTAAAAACCTTGTATGTAAAAGATCACACACTTCACTATAATTATAAAACTTGCTTAAACTAAATTACTAAACATTTTAAATGATTTTTGATAACTAGGTTATAATTACCTTTTCAAATGTGCATCACTCATATTTCACATTTTGTTTCACAATACAAATATTTAATTAACCTCAAGGGTTAGCTCAATTGGTTGAGTTCCCATTGTTAAAGCACATTTGATATTGAGAGGTCACGGGGTCAATTCTCTCAACACTCTCGGCGTCAGGGTCTTTGGTTAAGCTAACAAGAAGTGATCCCTTCGGGTGGATTTTCCTGGTACAAATATTTCGTGGATGTAGCGGTCATCGATCTCCAGGGTCCATGAACCAAAAAAACAAAACAAAAATATTCAATTTATTTCAAACATTTAATCATTTCACTTAAACTTTGTTTTTCTTCAACACAACTACAATCTCATCATTTACAGACAAATTCAAATTGCAAACTATTTCTTTGCAAACACTTTCTTTAAGAAAAATCCCCATCAGTGTGCCTAATTAACAACACAACAACATTTTCTCAATCACATTATCTTCCTCTACCGTAAATTTTTAGCATTCCCAACTACGTTAACCACCATACTCCTTCCAGGTAATGTATCTTATTATATCTGGTTGAATGCAAGCACAATTACAAATACAAAAGCATAAGTAGTGGTTGCTTGAGTGCTCCTATTCTTTGCAGCATCATTGAAGATATCCACTATGCACATAGTGAGGGACTCTAAGTGTGTGGTTGATTGGATGGCTAAAAAGGGTCAGTTAAAGGTAATTTCGTTGAAATTTTGGATGGATCACATTCAAAATCTTAAAGGTTACTTTCAATATTTATTCATCCATCGTATTTTGAGAGATTGGAACTAGAAGGCAGACCTCCTATCCAAAAAAGCTTTACAGGTGGAGGAGGGTTGCATCGTTTTTTAAGAACGTTAAGGCCTTCATCTACTGAGAAGGGGATCTCTTCAAATTCCCATGGATATGAAGCTGGCCCAGTTGGATCAATTCCCTTAAAATTCTTAAAATGTATCCCTGGACTTTTTAGTTTTGCTTTTTCTTCCTACAAGTGATATGTTAATGTGTAGCCAAACTGGGACTACTCCTTTCGAAAGTCTTGTTTTTTCCTCATAATAGCTATGAATTTATGTATTTCCTCTTAATCTATTGGTGATGGTACGTGGGATGTATAGTGCCAAGGTTGTTTTAACTTCCTTTTGGTCTCCTCTGTGAGTGTTATGTTTTGGATACCTAGAGGTTTTTGTTTTTAATCATTTCCATAATTGTACTCCTTTTTCACATATAATGAAATGGATGGTTTCTCTTTTGGAAAAAATAAAATAATAATTTAGACATTCATAACAATTGTAAATTATGTTTACCCCTTAACCAAATGTCCTCTCCCTTCCCATACTCACTTTAATACAATTGCACTAGATAAAAAAATTCAATAACAACATCTGAAAATACCAATAAAGTGTACAAAATAAAATTTATAAATCTATATTTATTATTCAAAACAAACAAACAAACAAACACACACACATACACACACACATAATTGTGATATAACTTAAATGTCAATATTTTCACCAAATTATTTACCAACAAAACCAAATAAAACCAAATAAATTTGACATCTAGTTCAATGTCAGGTCAATGTCTAACAACATGCTTTTATAATAAGGAAAGTTTGAAATTGAAGTAAATTGTCTTGGCTTTTAATTATGTCAAGTGATTATTTTATTTTCCTTTTTTAACTGAATTATACAATTTATTTATACAAAAATGTTGTTGTTGATGCTACGACAATATATATGGGGCTAATTCAACAAAGCTTTAAACAAAATAATTCTTTGTAACTGCTCAACGAATTTTATTGCAAACTTCAAACAAAACATTCTAGATTTCCTTCATAGAGTCTAATTCACAAAATTTTTAACTAATGATGGCAAAGACTCTCATTTAATAAAACATGGAGGTTGGTTGCCTCATCCTAATTGGCATTTGAGTGAAGGGTGTGTTTCTTCTCCGTATCTATTGAGTCAATGAGTTGGTGCATTGTTTATTCTTCTTAAACTGCAACATGAATGGAATTTGTCGAGGTTTTTTGCTTAAGATTATAGAAAGGGAGTCTTTGTGCATATTTAACACAAGATTTCTCAACATATTGCACTCTGCCTCAAGAGTATCAATCCTTTGTTTCTAATAAGCTGGTAATTTCATTAATCAAGCTTATTTAGTGACACAAAGATGTTAATTTATGTGTATATTTGTGGTAACTATAAACAAAAATATCTAATTACACTAAATAAATTATTGCATGCCTCCACAAGACTTTTTTAATTTCTATAATTTCCTTGCACTCCATCACTATTACCACAATACCAAACTAGAATGTTAAACAAATGAGTCTGAAAATGCCAATAAAGAACCAGGGATTGATAGTTTACACCAAATTGATAAGTCCATAGCCAAGGGGAAGCATAGTATTCTTCCTAGGATTTTGAGAAATCACCATAATAACAAAGGACCTATACAAGATTTTCCTCATAGGTTTCTTCACAATGCTCTTATGTAAGTAACCCCAGAGGAGGGATGAAATAGAGATGTCTATTTTCCTTTAAGAGGATTTCCAAGTTTAGATCAACACTAAATTTTTTACGCCACGCCAAATCTAAAAAGGATGTGCCCAAGAAAACAACCTGGAGTAAGAGTTGATATTAATGAAAACTACAAAATAACCAATAGATTGATACCATCACCAAAATAACATCCCACCCTTTTGTTAAACATGTTCAACATTCCATAAATCCAAATGAACCATCAAGAGCATGGCTCAAAACTCACTAAGAAACCAAGCATCCAAAGGTGTTGGTCAAGTTGATCGTTGTTATCAAATTCACCATGTTGCATTATCCTAATTATTTATGTCTTTCCATACTAAAGGATTCAATAACCTGACACTAAAGTCCCCATGCAAGATAGGAAGACAATCATCTTCCACACTTTTATTCCAAAACAATGGAGGTTGATTCACATAAATAACTTACTCTAAAACCATGTGTGCAATTAGTACCATGACATTCAAATTAATCCAATGATTAAGGGATGTTGCAAATAGTTTGATTTCCATCATTTTCATTTCATCCACTTATAATTCTATGGCTTTTTTAGCCAAATTATTTGGCTCCTAATTAAACTCGAATTTAACACAATAAAACAAGTTTTTGCTAATTACTTTTGGCTCCTTAATTGATTTCGATATTACTTTAATCAACTTACTATCCACTACAAAATACTTCCCCATAATTATTTTAATGACAATCATTAAAATTCCCATAACAATTAACAAAGCGACAAGTAATGATTTATTATTAATATAGATTTGAAAAAATAAAACATGTGAATTCAAATCTTAATGATTATTTCTAATAAAAAATATGTTAGATATGAAATAAAATAAAATTCACAATAATCTTAGTGACTTATGACACAACAAATTCAATCATACACACTCTATTTAAAAAAAAAAACTTTGATAAACATTTCTATGAAAAATGATTTTAGTCAAAATATTCAATTCTAATTCATAAGATAATTAAAGAAAGAATACTTATTTTTTAGGAATTTGTTTTTCATTTTTTCTCTTAAGAAAAAATACAAATCAAAATAAATTTCTTATTTTTATTTTTTGTAAGTTTGGCAGGATTACATCTTCATCATGTCCAATATATCACCCCGATCGAGGGGGGGTTGGGGGGTGGGGGGGAATTTGAACTAGTAACTTCACATCAAAGAGTGCCTTAACAGAGCACCCAATCATTGTCTATCCAAGATCCCATGGACAAACATATTTCTTATTTTAATCTAAATTTAAAATACAATTTTCGGGTTTCATAGAAACTTTGATACTACTATAAAAAAGATGTCTCGCTCTTTAAGCCACTATTTAGAAAAGAGTTATCAATATCACAAGCGATATTGAGTCACTTAGAAAGTGCTTAGTATAAACTTCACGACTCAAATCAAATTCTAAACAAGTGCTATATAGTAGCTAGTCCTTGTCGCTTAGTTTAAATATAGTTAAAGTAAAGTAAAAGATAATAAGTAAGTTGAATTTGTTCAAGGCTACAAAGCAATTTGTTATAGACAATATTTATTTTTGATAAATTTATATATAATTTACAATAAATATATATTTGGTGAAATAATTTGATTGAAAAAGCTTATAAATTACAAGGAGATTAAATTATTATTTAATTTGTCTTGTAAATTTCACATTTTTTTGCATTCCATCAATATACTATTGTATACTACAATAAGAAACACATTTTTTTATGTACTCCATCAACAATACTCTTGTAAAAAATGATGTTGTAAATCACTCGCTTTGCATTAAAGTGACGTTGGTATTAGATTGATTATATATTTTTCGTGGAATTCTAATCATTGCTCATTTAATTATAAATAAGTATATATGAGATGAAACTTGTAGCTTTAAATAAAATAAAAATAAATTATGATGCAATACAAAAAATGCAAATAAAAGAAAAAAATATACATGGACAAAAATTATAAATACAAAATTACAATATCAAAATTATTTTTAAAAAGAAATTCATTTCTAAAAAGAAATTTAGTATTACTATAAATAATTCTAAATAAAAAAAACAATTATCTATTTCATTATTATAAATATTTTCAAAAAATTTAATTTATATATAAATACAAAATTTTAAATTCACAGTAAATTTTCAAAATAACTATACTACATATAATTTCAAAATTATATTTTTTTTATTTATAATATGTTAATAATCAAATATATAATTTTATGTTTATATGCAATTACCTTCAACCTGAGGAATGAAGGTAATATCCTTTTACTTGGAGACTTCAATGCTAGAACTAATACTAACGAAGCCATTACGTTAAGTAACAACTCTAACCCCGACCCCTTGTGGTTTGATGGAGATAGTAACTTAGCTAATAAATTCAAGAGAAAATTTGTAGACATAATCGAGAACTTATTCGGCATCGAGCTCCTCAACCTTTGTATTTCCCATGACCTAATCATCTGTAATGGTATTAATAAGTGGCCCCTCTCTGGTTAGATGACTTGTTTCCATGGGTTGGGTAGCAGTGTCGTGGATTATGTGATTTCTGACACGCTCATCCTCAACCGTATTACAAACTTTGAGCTACTTAACGGATTCGAGCTTGACTCTGGCCACAGACATCTGTATTTATCCCGCAATCTTGCTATGCATATCACCCACATGCAAGAGACCAGTGAAAGCAAAAGACACATTCGCTTCGATAGAAGAAAGGTCGACCTCTTCTTAAGGGATTTAGAAAGGGATTTAAGCTCTGTGACATATAATAGCAACATTGATCAAATTTATTACCATTTCACTACCATCCTTTCCAATGCCATTAGCAAGTTCTCTAAGAAGACTTCACTTAAGCAGAATAATAGAACTTCCAATCCATGGTATGACAAAGATTGTAAGTTTGCCAGGAAAATGATCAAAGACGATCCTAATGAAATCATTAAGCTCTAGAATATCTATACATACAAAAATATCATCAAGAGGAAGAAGAGGTCATGTATTAATAAAAGACAAGATAAACTTCTCCACCTTTCTAAAGTCGTGCCCAACAAATTCTGGCAGAATGTGCTTGTTCATAAAACCAAAGATAATCATTATATCCCCTTATAAAATAGGGACAACTATCTTAAGAAGTTGTATGACTCTCCGAAAGCGATGGACACCACCTTAAACACTCCTATTAAGGAGGATTTATTCTCTCTGGAAGACATTGAGTATGGAATTAATAAGCTCGCTAATGGGAAAGCTAAATATATTGAAGGATACCAAGATGAGATCCTTAAAATGGGAAGATCTATATTTATTCCTCATCTCCACAAGCTTCTCAAATTCGCTGTAAAGCATGGCTTCCCTCAGATTTGGACGCAAAGCCTTATTGTTCTTTAAAAATGGGGACAAAATAATTCCTTCTAACCACAAGACCATCTTTATTAGCCACATCCTCGCCAAACTTTATGGGCTCATTTTGGAAAAGAAGCTTAGCCTTTGGCTTGAAAGCCAGGGAAAAAGAGTTAAAGTACAAGCTGGTTTAGGAGACATCACTCGACTATCGACCACCTTGTCACTCTCAGAATGATTGCAAAGGAATGTTGCAATAGTAAATCCAATCTCTTATGTTGTTTTGTGGACTTCAGAAAAGCTTTCGACATTGTTCCTCGCGATAAGATTTGGGAAAGACTTGAAGAGATCATGGTTCCTCTTGAGCTGAGGATTGTTGTGATCCGTCTCTAGGAGACTATCACTACCAAGTTTAATACCAACTAAGGTCTAAAGATATTAAATGTAATATAGAAGTTAAGAAAGGGTGTCCCCTATCCCCTACCCTTTTTGGCATATACATCGATAAGCTAGAGGAATGTCTGGAAACTGCGTGATGCAAGGGCATCGAGCTTGCTATTGTAATCATTACTCTTCTCCTTTATGTCAATGATATCATTCTTCTTGAAAAAATTCATGAAGACCTAGACAAACATCTTAAGACTCTTCATGTCTACTGCTCGAAGATGGGTATGACAATTAATACCGACAAGACTAAAGTCATGATCATTAAATCCAAAAATATCACCCATGGTAGTTTCGTTTATAATAACTAGTGCTTAGAGTAGGTTTCTTCTTATAAATATTCGGGCATTGACTTTCCTCATCAACTCAATTGGAATTATATCATCGAGAAAAGGATTATTAGAGGCTGGAAATATTATTATGAGCTTGAAAACAATTGTAAGTCGATCGATCTTTACATTTGGAGTAAAAAGAGGTTCCTCTTTGAGACTCTCGTCACCCCTGTTGTCTTATAGAGATGTGAAGTTTTGGGTTGCAGTATATCTAGAGAGTCATGGAGGAAGATTGAGACGATTAAAAAAAAATTCATAACCTAAAACCTAAAGATCAAGGGAAATACTCCCTATCCTATTGATCTGAATTTGAATGTTAGTTTTGTTCACTAGAAAATTTGGCGGAATTTCCGACGGCCAATTCGTCGCTATTCCGACACGTAGTCGTCGCAAGAGCGACAGTTCGAGGGCAGGCAAAACGTGGTTTGCCATACCATCGCAGTTCCGACGCACTTAAAAAGTGTCGCACTATCGACACTTTTTCCGTTGCTTCCAAACAAGCGTCACTCTTCCGACGTTTCCCGAACCATCGCACTTCCGACGAAATGTGGTCCGACATTTTTAACGTCGCTCTTCCGACGTTTGTAAACGGTCGCAATTCCGACGCAATGTGGTCCGATTGCCCCATCGCCTCTTCCGACGCTTGTAAATCCGCTGAATTCGACTAAATGTGGTCCGACGCTTTGAACGCCGCCGATGCTGAAATCGCCGCACCCGACTAAATGGTCCTGACGCTTTGAACATCGCCGTCCGACGCTTTTATACTATCGCTCTCTTTTCGCTGTTTTTAAGTCATTATCTCCACACATAGCGCGCTTGATGACCACGTCTCAAAAAAAAAAAAAAAAAAAAAAAAAAAAAAAAAAAAAAAAAAAAAAAAAAAAGTTGTTTTGAATATATTATATGAAGTAAAATTACCTATGAAGTCATTACATTTTCAAGTATCCAAGATTGGAACCTAAAATATCCATCCAAAGGGAATTCACCTACAAATATAGAAAAATAATTCTGCGTCAAGCATACAGTATATGATATAAAACCCGGAATCTTAAGCCCATGGAGATTATCGACAATCTGAGAAAGCATCCAAATATGCCCGAGGCATCTATAAGAAAGTGAAATAGTAGTATGTAGAATAGTAAAGCAACAGATAGAGTACATACCGACGTCCATTGTTCCAAATACAAATTAAAGTACCCAAAATCCTTGAACAGAGAAAAACGCTAATCATGTGAGGAGTGTGATATGTCCAAAATATAAAAAGACCATAAGACCATATCAATAAACCAGCAACATAGACCAGCATCGCTAGTTTTGAAGGCAGAGTGATAAACATTAATCATTTTTTTTTCACAAGAGAAAAAAAACTGTTTTGAATATATTATATGAAGTAAAATAGTCCATGAAGTCATTACATTTTCACATCTGAAGATTGGAACCCAAATATCCATCCAGAAAAGTGGAAGTCCCACCCCAGACAATGATAGAAAAATACCCCATGTCACATACAAGGACTTGATATAAAACCCAGTAATGGTCCACATGGAGATTATCGACAATCTGAGAAAGCATCCAAATATGCCCGAGGCATCTATAAGAAAGTGAAATAGTAGTATGTAGAATAGTAAAGCAACAGATAGAGTACCGACGTCCATTGTTCCAAATACAAATTAAAGTACCCAAAATCATTGAACAGAGAAAAGCGCTAATCATGCGAGGAGTGTGATATGTCCAAAATATAAAAAGACCATCAGACCATATCAATAAACCAGCAACATAGACCAACATCGCTAGTTTTGAAGGCAGAGTGATAAACATTAATCATTTTTTTTTCGCAAGAGAAAAAACGTTGTTTTGAATATATTATATGAAGTAAAACAGTCCATGAAGTTATTACATTTTCACATCTGAAGATTGGAACCCAAATATCCATCCAGAAAAGTGGAAGTCCCACCCCAGACAGTGATAGAAAAATACCCCATGTCACATACAGGGACTTGATATAAAACCCCGTAACGGTCCACATGGAGATTATCGACAATCTGAGAAAGCATCCAAATATGCCCGAGGCATCTATAAGAAAGTGAAATAGCAGTATGTAGAATAGTAAAGCAACAGATAGAGTACCGACGTCCATTGTTCCAAATACAAATTAGAGTACCCAAAATCCTTGAACAGAGAAAAACGCTAATCATGTGAGGAGTGTGATATGTCCAAAATATAAAAAGACCATAAGACCATATCAATAAACCAACATCGCTAGTTTTGAAGGCAGAGTGATAACCTGTCAACACATAAAATAATATCATAAAGTGGATACAGGAAATGTGCAGAGACATGTACTGTTGATATACACCTCACACAAAAAGCATCCATGATAGAGCAAAAATATGTATAAACCCAGGGTCGATTGTATGTTCTGGCTCGCTTGTTCCCGGAAATAAAAACCATCTGCAGAAACCCAGGCTCGCTTGATTCCAAAATTAGTAACCATCTGTTGCATCCGAGATGTAAGGTTCAGGCTCGCTTGTTTCCATTAGTAGCCCGCTACAACATCCACCCTGTTCATAGCAAAAAGGTTCCTGTAGATATACAGAGAAAGTATAATACGTAGACCATATAAACATGGCTCTGTATTTCAAAAAACAGGTTTAAAATAGAAACAGGGAAATATTTTTTTTTCTAAGTAAAGTTAATCTATTAACAGTGGGAATAAAATTACACCGAAGTCAAAATCATTGCCCAGACTCATGGCAAATTTTTCATCAAAAAATCAAAAAATTAAGAAGACTGCCCTCATAAGGGGAAACCAGTCTTGAACGTTTAATTTACAGAATTCAAAAATATTACAAAGGTCCAACACAGTAAAATAATCTAAAAGCAGCCCAATTAAGTGGGCCGCGAAGCAAGAAAAACAAATTAACCAAACTACTCCTCCGGCTCCTCGATGATTCGGCACCATCCTTCGGAAGGTCCAGGATCGCTAGGTGCTACCTCCACATTCATGCCACGGCTCCCCTCCTGAAGGCCCGAATGCTGGTCGGCTTTTTCCGAGCTTAGACCCGCCGGACGCGTGCATTCTTCCTCCGTTTGGGCCTCCTCGCGGAAAACCACAGTGACTGAAGCGGTAATTTGTGGGCGGTTGAGAGAGCAATTAAAGGAAAATTGCGCAGTGCGCGTCGTGGGAGAAGGTGAACTAGCGGTGGGGAAACGAGGAGCAGGGGAATCCATACGGTGGCCAGATCCTACAACCCGACCCCGCCCACTCCTAGTATTTGGATAGCGACCTGCGTAATAATCACTGGACTGGTCAGAAGACCACTCGATTGAGGGGCTGGAGGGAGCGCGCAGGGGTTGACCTCTAGTGCTCCCCCTGCGACAACGCATCCTTTGACGCAGGCGAGGCATGGGTGCAGTCTCACTAGCAGTGGGCACAAGAGGAGACGGAGAAGCAGAATTCCAAGAAACAGAGGAAGACAGACACAGACAAGACCGAGAGAAATGCAGATATGCAGCAAGGTCTAAGCAGCAGTTCAGCTGGCCACTTCTCCTTCTCGTCACAGTGAGCAGGCAGTGTAACCCAGCAACCGGCTCGTCTGAAAAACCATAGCGAAACGCCATTTTATCGACCCGACTGCAATGCAATCGAAGGATGCCTGTCATAATTAATCTCTGATCATTAATGAGAGCCGAAGGCCGGATCATATTGGAGCATGTAGAATCGCTAACAGGAGTGAAGGTCCGATCTTGAACAGTGTTAAAACTTAATTAATGCGGATTTGATGTGAAAACCTTGGAACTTAATTGAACATCGTTAAAACTTAATGTGATTGATATGAAATCGCCACATCCATGTCCCATCGCCTTAAACGCCATCGAATGCACCCGCAGCCGAGAGCAGGGCAAGTTTTGATTGAGGACACGTGGCAGAAATTGACTGGAGCGGA
Source organism: Pinus albicaulis (assembly GCA_034641835.2). NCBI lineage: Eukaryota > Viridiplantae > Streptophyta > Pinopsida > Pinales > Pinaceae > Pinus > Pinus albicaulis. The sequence continues at coordinate 1,166,448,710 of CM076575.1, read as the reverse complement.
TCTTTGTTTGGGCCGCTCGCGCAGTGGAAATCTGGACCCGAAAAAGATTAGGGTGAATTTGATAAGAAATTCGCGTCACAACTCTCCCTCCGTACGCCAGCCCAACTTCGGACCCGAAAAATATTAGGGCGGAATTCATCTGGTTTTCGCGTCACAAAATTGGCCGACATCAGCAGGCTATTTTGGAACGCGAATTTGGTTTGAATTATGGTTTATCGCCGTTTGAAGTCCGGCGGGCTCGACTTAAGAACAATTTTGTTTGATACCATCTTGTAAAATTTGTGTTGGTTTTCTTTGATAATACACATATTTATAATAAATCATGGGAATACCACACTAAACATGTGGAAAAGTTATATAAATTATTGAGAACAATCATTTTTATGTAAAAATATCCAAATGTGCTTTTGGGAAATAAGAATTCTAGTATTTGGTTCATATTGTTTTAAAGGAAGGAGTGAAGTTGGAGCCTCAAAAGATGCAAGCTATTACAAAATGACCTATTCCTAAGAAAATCAAGGTTCTTAGAAGATATTTTAGACTTACATGATATTATTGATCATTTGTTAAGAATTATGCATGCATTTCAAGTCCACTTACATATCTCTTGAAGAAAATATCATTTATATGGAATGATGAGGCTACTTTGGCATTCTCTCTTTCAATGGATGCCATGTCTTCTACACCAACATCAATTGCACCTACTTTTGGTAAAACATTCATAGTAGAGTGTGAGGCACTAGGACAAGGAATTTACGTAACATTAACACAATAAGGGATATCATTGGCTTTTAAAAGCAAGGAATTCAAAGGAAATATTTGGTGAAATCTACGCATGAAAAATAAATGGAAGCAATATTACATGCAATAAAAAATGGGGATAGTATATCATTGGGAGGTACTTTAAAGTCAAGATATACCATGATAGCATAAAGTATTTTTTGAAGCTATGGATTTCATTGGAAGATTAACAAGAATGAGGAGAAAAAATGCAAAGTTTTAATTTTGAGATAATCTGCAAAAAGGGTAAGGAAAATTTAGTACATGATGCTCTTTCTAAAATAGAAGAGGCCTCAAATTTATATCCAATTACATTTTATATTCCTAGGTGGCTAGAATAAGTTTGCCATAATGGAAAAATGACAATAGTACTAAACAAAAACTAAAATTTATAAAATATGGGATGAACTCTATGGAGCATTGGGAGTGAAAGAGAGATATACTTTGGTGCAAATGTAGAATATTTTTATGCACACAAGCATATTTGAATAAACAAATATTAAGGGAGTCCCATGTCTCTGTGATGGTAGGACGCAGGGTTCCTTAAAACATCTCAAAGGATCAAAAAATATATTTTTGGAAGGAATGAAGAAAGATATTCAAAATTTTGTAAGAGAAGGTCGGGTTTGCATAATAAATAAAAGAGAGATAGTAAAATCTCTAGGGTTACTTCAACCATTCCACATACATATTCAAAGACTAGAAGATATATCAATAGACTTTATTACAGGGTTACTGAAATATAAAGGTAAGTATTATATTTTTGTGGTCATTTATATAGACAAATTTTGTAGATTTTTTTGTAGAGCTCAAAGTACATAAACAACAAGCCAAGTGGCAGAAGTGTCCGTGAAAGAAATTCATAGTCTTCATGGTTTTCCTAAAGTAATAGTAACAAGAAAATTTTGGAAATAATTATTTAATATGAGTGGAGAAACACTAGCTACCATGAGTTCTACATATCAAACACAATCAAATGGTCAAACAAAAATAGTTAACAAATGTTTTTAAGGTTATCTACAATGTTACTCTTTAGAAAAGCAATCTTAATGGATGAAATGGGTTCGTCAAGGAAGAATGGTAATATGATACTACCTATCACACATCTACTAAAATTTCCCCATTTAAGGCCCTTTATGGATATCCAACTCCTAGTATCTCATACTTTTTGCAAGATAAGTCCAGAGTATAGGAAACAGAGTCACATATGGAAAATACTAAAGAAACTTTGAAAATTATTATGGAAAACCTTCAAATGACATGAAACATGATAAAACAACAAGGGGAACAACATTGAAGTGAAAGATAATTTGAGGAAGGTAATTGGGTATTTTTTAGATTAGAGCATTATAAGCAATCTTCATTCAAGAAAAATAAGAATAAAGAATTAGCTCAAAAATGTTATGGCCCTAAATAATTATTCATAGGATTGCACAAGTGGTATAGAAGTTATATTTTCCTTCTTCTTGCATTCATAAGGTTTTTCATGTATCTTTCCTAAAAAAGGTTTTGGGAAAAATATGCCAATGTAAATAAAACTTCCAAAATTAGATGAAGAATGAAAGTTGATTCTTGAACCACAAAAAGTTATAGATAAACATTCTGTATCTCTTTGACATATAACCATTATGAATTACCTAATCAAGTGGAAGAATATTCCTCTAGAATAAGGTACATGGTAAAATGATCAATTCGTGATGAAATACCCACGGCTAAAGGGTTCGTTTGAAGTTTTGACAAAGGTTTTGTTATATGTTTTATATAACGCGCGGCGGAATAGTTTTATTGTTTGTTAAGGTCCCACATAGTGATCAAATTTGAAGGGCAAGTCCGAATTTCAATTAGAAGGGCATATATCTATGTTGCCCTTCCATAATGAAAAGCTTTAAAAAAAAAACTTTTCAATTGACCACAATAAATTATTTTTACATTTCATTTTCAGAAAGACAAAACCATCAATCTTTATATTATAAAAGACTGTTACATATACAACAATGAAGAAGGCTCCATCTTTCATTGCTTAAATATCTCATTGGCAATGTCAACATAAGTCTCGAAGACACTATTATAAGAATTTGGAAACATACCACTGGGATATAGGAGATTCTTATGTGTCAGATTGTGTAATGCAATTTTGACTTTGTCTCACAAGAAGCAGCAACATGGAGGTCTAGATTTTTCTTATAGAATTTTTATTATTATTATTTGAAACATTGTTTATAGATATGAAGACAACAATGAAATTATGAGCATGGTGGACAATTAGTCAAGCTCATGATGCCAAACCATGATGATGTAAGTTTGGAATTTAACATTTTTACATGTTAAAGACAAATAGTCAAAATCACCGACAACTTAGTATGCCATAATTAATAATCATTCCCTGTTCACTTTTGTTAATAGGTTTATGTCACACGATGATCTCTCTTCTCTGGCATTTACTTGTATTGAAGATCACTATTCTAGGAATAAGGAGTTATTTTCTCCAAAATAACCCTAGCCAAACATTGACAATGCATCAAGGATATATTTCTATGCTTCATAAGTACATATGTTCTACTTCTAAATCATGTCTTGGAAGTGGTTGTTTTGCTGGAAATTATTCACCAGTTGGTTTCATACCAAAGTCTTTTTCACATTTTCAGCATCCAATATATGAAAAAGATAATGGTTTAAAACAACATAAATATTTGAAATTTTGCAAGAATTGTCTGGCACACTTTGAATATGAATTTTGAAGTCAAGTGCATGATGCTGTATAGGATCAAGTGTCATTTTGAATACCAAATATTTCACAAGAAACTTCTCAACATGCTACCCTGTAGTAAGGATTAAATGACAATATTGCATCAACTATTTCCATAATAAAAGTGCACCTCAGCCATAAGAATAAACAACTACAAATGTTGTAGATATAACAAGACCACACAATCAAATGTATTCCACAAGGCCAATACTGTATGAAAAATGAAAAGGAGTTTGCAACCAAAAATACCTTAAGCAACTAATTCAATTAGATACACCAAACCATCAGCAAAAAGGAAAACCAACGTACTCAAAAGGCAAGCGTTTACCTCCTTTGACAAAATTTTGAGTTCCGAAACAAGGGCCTTTATTGTCTTGTCAATGCCCCTAGTAATTTGAACGGGGTTTGCACCTGCTGCAACAACCTAAACAAAATGGTTTCATTTCAAATTATTTTCCACAAATTTAAGATACAACCATTGTCAGTTTTGTATTTCCTAACAAGCTCATAAATTTTGATAAAAGAACCAAATTTTTTTAATACCTGATAGCAATTTTTTCACTCAAAAACTATCTTAGACTCAATAAGCCCAACCCAAAACTAAAAAACCAAACACCATAAGACCCTACAAAAATGAATAGATGATCTTAATCCAATACTATCGACAAAAAGTTACCTTTACACCCTCACTTATTAAACCCTGTGCTGTTGAATTTTAACTTCAACTGCTGCAGCAGAAGGACGGATGCAGCAGCAACATTTTTTTTTGGAGGTTGCTTGCACGCCATCCAGAAATTTAATTCAGCATTTAAAATTCCTGCGTTTTTTTTGTAGACGACTTTCTGTACAGGATTGTATTTAAACACAACAACCAACATTAACGCAATTCACCAACCAGAAATTAAACAAACAAAAATCTACCCCCCAGTTTTGTAAATTCAAAAGGAGGACACGTTTAATATTGGATCGCATGAAATTGAAGGGAATCTGAAAACCTGAAAACCGGACCCGAATTTTTTATAAGGGACATTGGATTGAGAATTCGCGTTACAAATTAGGCAGACGTCAGCATCCCATTTTGGAACGTGAATTTGGTTTGAAATTCAATCTATTCAGACTTTTGAAGTCCGACGGAAAGGGTTCTTTAATGTTTTGATAGTTTAATTTTATGTATGCTTTAATATATACATATGTTTTAAACATATGTTATATATATATCATATGCGAAATGAAAGGTAGGCCATAGAATTTAGTTTTAATTTTATTTTTTTTAAAAGAGGGTTTATTATAATATGTTTTATATGTTACGGCATATAAAAATAAAAAGGACAAAAAAGCTTGGTAGTTTTTTTTTATAGACAGTACATAAATTTTTTATTACACAGCAATGTGTAAAAAGTGAAAGACTGAGTGTAACGTTTTAAGTGTGTATGCACAGCAGTGCGAAAGTGAAAAACACAGCAGAGTGTTTTAGAGACAAATTATGTTTGTTTTGAACAGACAGTGAGTTGGTTTTATGCACTGCGTTTTGTAGCAGTCATAATTTTGTAATCCCTCTCAGTGAGGAAGAAGTGTAATAGTTTTTTTTTGAGTTATTGAAGGGAATAAAAGTTTGTTTTCAAAGTATTGAAACTCTGTCTCCTGTCAAAGAAATTTTTATTTTCTCTGTGTTAAAAGAAGGGAGATTTATTCTCCATTCATTGTTCTAGAATTTTTCAATATTCCAACATGTGCAAGAACAACAGATGTTGTGGTTCCATCCCCAGCTAAATCATTTGTCTTTGCCGCAACTTGCCTTACCAACTTGGCCCCAATATTTTCAACTGGGTCCTCTAATTCAACCAATAAAAAGGCCAAAACCATAGCATTGAGATACTTTTTATTACACTGTCAATAACAATAAAATTTGACTCAGCCATAACCCTTTCCTTTTATTGTTGTGAAAAGCTTTATGCATTACTCTAATGTGGCTCGTCCATAGGCCAAGTAGACCACTGGGTAACAAGTATGTTTCCTTTCACCTTTGAGTTTTCAAATTATGCCTACCAAATCTAAGAAATTTAAGAGGGGGAACTAATACAACGTTAAAAAGAAAACCAGAGCACACATCTACAAATTACCTCAGCTACTGTCACACCATCATTAACTATTTTCGGAGAACCATGCTTGCTCTCCAAGACAACATTTTTCCCCTTGCCCCAAGGGTGACTCCAACAAGATCAACAAGTTTGTTCACACTGCCTGCAAGACAAATTGACAATGCTTTCAGTAATTGTGCAATTGAATGCCAGATGATATGCCAAAACAACCCTCCATGAAAAATTAAAATAACACATTAAAATCGAATATAAGTGGACAAGGAAATATCCACCGCAGTGAAGTTTCACGTGCATGTGACCTTCCTTTAAACATAATTTTTTCTCTGACCTGCAATTTTTTTGTCACTGAGCCATCCTTGTTGAAGTACAACTCCTTTTCCATAGCTCTTGTATTAAATACCTTCTCTCTGTCGCGTAATCTCAGAGTCCCTCTTCTGCTTGAGCGATTAAAGGAAATGGGTGAAAAAACGGAAAGAGAAGACAATTGTCTGCCATAATTATCAAACATTGCACCCAACTTCTTCCCCTTTCCATTGTTACCCAATGAGGTAGATGTGGCAATTGTTGTCATACTGCCCAAAGCAGAGGCCATCTTCTCTTATCCTGAATATAGAATTACAAGATCTTCATATTAGTATGAACCTTAAAAAACATGTCTCCCATTGCTAAAAACCACTTTTAAGTTGTAATAGGCAAACTAAACAACTATCGCAACTTTTGGCAACTTCTGGAGCATTAAGAGAGAAACAACCAAAGAGAAATACAACCACAATCCTCATTTTAATGAGACCAAACTATATATTTGCATTAAGATAATAGAAAGAAATCACGACTATATTAAGGCCAGCACAAAACAATCTTTAACCAGTGTCTCTCGCAGCCTTCAGGTTGCTATGCTAGAGGTTGCATATTTTTAATTTAAATTCTTGACCTCTCGTGCCCATCTATGAATGCATCCAATGGGATATCTACATCAAATGCTCCTTTATATCCCCAAAAACAAATTCCCTACTACAAGAGCACCAGTATTGATGGATCACCCCGCACCATCCCACCCACTAGAAACGGTGAAAAAGGAAACCCGAGAAACCTTCTGAAATATCTCAAGATGACTATATGGGTGGTTCTTATGAATCAACCAACCATTAAGAACATGCTCATCAATCCAAACCATAAGTATTATGTGACAATATTCAAGCAGGCACTGAATCGGATTTCTGAAGCTATGTTAGAGAAACCCTAAACTCTCACCGAAAATAGGTGAAATGTGGCACCACTCAGAGATTGACATGTGCCAATTGGTACAAGTGGTAGAAAATTGGCATGCTCAAACAACGAGGTGATGCAAGAATGACATGAGGGAGAAAATATCAGAAAAGCCCCAAATCTGGAGAACTAAAGCTCATCACCAACTCGAGATTGACAACTTTACATGATGTAACCTATGAAATCGTAAATGGAGAAATCATAGTAACAATAAAGTAACCTATGTAACAATAAATTCGGATTCATCCCGGGAGTGGTAATGGGAGAAATCATAGTGAACAACAGGAAACATGCAGAGTTGCTTACAATCAAATAGATGAAAAAACACATACAAAAAACCTAGATAATAATCATGAACAAGCTTAATATTGAATTATGAACTGTAAAGGAACTTACAAATGTGACATTACGAACCTGGTCAAGCGCACAAGCAAAAATATCCTGGACATGACCCTAGTTGACAAGTTGTATTGCTCATGATGCAAGAGGATTTGTACCTGCACTGCCAAGTCAATAAAAATCCATCATTATCTATACAATAAATACAAGTAATTGATGTAGTATTTTTTACTCTAAGATGCATTCTTATGATAATGTTAGAACATATGTTGAAAATGTCAAAACATACCCGAATAAGCTCCTCTTCATTTCAATAACAATTTATTGGAGTCGCATGAACTTGGAACAAGCCTCCCACGATCTGAAAGAGTAGCAACTAAGTCAACAGTGACTTTTTTGTTGCTACGCTGGATTGAGGGAGGTTTGCTCCAAGATTAAATCGCTCCAATAAATTATTCTCTACTAAACAAGGCCAACCACGTGAAGGTGGAAGCTCTTATGGCCCCTCCCCCCCCCCTCACATCACTCTCAATTCCCCAATACCCAATCTATATTTCATTTTTTACTTTCATGAGCATAAAAAAAAAATATTCAATAACTAATAAACAAACAATTCAACAAAAAGTACGCAAGGAAACATTGAAATTAAAACTTGACATAAAAATAGTATGATAAATGAGTTTTTTATATAACGCAAAAAACGTTCCAAGTATGGTAACATTTGTCTTATAATAATACAATATTTTACATTATCAAATTTTCTTTTTCTTCTTCCTATTTCTAAAACTCCTAATTACATCATCAATATCATCGTGCTCTGCTCCTGTTTCGTGCCTTTCAACCCGCACTGCTAACCTAGTTGCGTAGTCACGATGTCTGGTCTCATCCAGTGACAGGGCATCGCCTACAAAAACAGATAATATCAAATTTTAATTGTCAGTTTTTAAATATCATTGAACTAGTTCGGTAATATTAATAAAAAAAATTACAATGAGATTATTTACCTGGTGCACCAGTTGTCGCCGCTGACCTAGTTGCATAGTCACGATGTCTGGTCTCATCCAGTGATGGGGCATCGCCTACAAAAATAGATAATATTAAATTTTAATTGTCAGTTTTTAAATATCATTGAACTAGTTCGGTTATATTAATAAAAAAATTGCAATGAGATTATTTACCTGGGGAACCAGTTGTCGCCGCTGACCTAGTTGCGTAGTCACGATGTCTGGTCTCATCCAGTGACGGGGCATCGCCTACAAAAACAGATAATATTAAATTTTAATTGTCAGTTTTTAAATATGATTGAGCTAGTTCGGTAATATTAATAAAAAAAATTGCAATGAGATTATTTACCTGGTGCACCAGTTGTCGTCGTTGGGACTGTTGCCCTGTCTTCCTCTCTGGTGGTAAGATCCTCAAGGGAAACATTCTCTGTCATTTAAACAAAAACGTTATAAGGACAACCATCAAGGTATAATTAGAAAAAATTATAAGTGGAAATTAATTACCGTCACGGCCCTCACTGATAGCAGCATTGTCGGCCTGGTCCCCACTACAATGATCAGGTTGCACAAGAGGATCATCTACATCTCGCTCTAAACCTGGGTTATTTGGCTCCCGTTGGTAGTGTCAAGCCTCGATTTAAACAAGTTTTAGACATTAAATTTATGGATGAAAACAAACATATTGAAAGGTTAATGTTTTACCCTTACACTCGATCTTGGGACCCGCCTAAGCTCGCGACGTTCAACTATTGCCGATAGCCGAAATGGAGCAATATGCTTATCTTCCTCCTCGTAGTTTGTCTGCTCAAAGTCATCACCCTACATTACATATGATTGTGTATTTTTAATCATATTTGATAGGATTACAAAAACGTTGGAAGACGATACAATTAATTATAAGATGTTTAACTACTTAATTACAATTCTTGCGGCTAATTTCAAGTAGCCGCCCTGGCCTAGCTTGTGATGGCCCCTTTTTTCAATCCTAGCTTTGGTTGCCTTCAAGGTGTCAGGCAACCTAGCATCAAAAGATTGAAGTCATATATGACGTAGCACACTTTTATTTTAGACATAGAGAAAATTAAAGCTATTGAATTAAAGTTGTAATTTACCTTGCAGGTCCAGTTGGCATTTTTCCTTCTTTTTTTGCCCTTTTCTCTTTTTCCACATAAGGAAGTGCTCTCCACTCACTGAACTGTGAACATGATCCCATAATCTTAGGGCTAAATAGGCTAAATTGCAATTGCGTCCTATAGGTGTCCCTGGTATATTTAAAATATTTGTCGGCTACCCGAGCCACCGCTGTTCTGTCAAATGTGCCGACCCCAAAAAGGGCTTCTAGATAATCTAGAAGTTCTTTTTTTAGGTTGGAATTCTGGGAATTCCACCCTTTGCGTATGGTTGGGCCAAAAATTATCAACGCATGGCTCTCCAGAAACCTGTAGAACTCATTGTTTCCTACACAGAAAAAAGAAGAAGATATTATCATTAATTTAAAAATAAAAATCATGATAAATATGTTTTAGATAAAGTACATGAAATAGTTAAAATATTAAAATTTACCTGGGAGTTGTACATGATTTATAGGGACACCTTCATTGTTCACCAACAACATGCCATTAATGGTCCCTGTGGAGCTGACATGAGTAGCTCCAGGAAACGAAATAATGTAGTTGGCCATATCAACCTCATCATTGCCAACATGTTCAGCGGTTGGCTGGGTGTCTGCTTGGGCAGGGTGTGTTTCTTGGCTGGCACCTAAAGGAGTAGAAGGTGTACGAGAGGGTTGTTGGGAAATCTCTTGCCCTTGTGTCCCACTACCACCAACACTGGGTTCAGCAAGTGCCAGAAAATGCTACATACAAAAGAACTTTCTATTAGTTTAGTTAATGTAAAAATTAAAAATCAAACTATCACGATTCATCTCATGCAGAACAAAAAAATATCCTTTTGACTTTTTATTATTACCCGATATGTTTCTAGCTGGCTCATAAGTTGTTTTATCCTCTCTTCTGTTTCAGGTGTTTGAGGCGCGTCTATCAAAGTATTAAATTCCGACCTTGCATCTCGTGCCTTTTTTCGCAACAAGAACACTGGAGATAGGGATGAAGAAATATCTTCCTCAAAGAGGGAATCATTAGGCGTACCATGGCTAGGTGTCTGCATATTTGAACAAAATTAGTATTATTTCAATTATGTAAATAACTAAAATACCTGAAGATAGAGCAATGCTGGCACTTTACATGTTCTTCCGCTGGCCTCTTTCCGCGATCATCTCGTCTCGGGGTTGTTCCTGCACTGCTCTGATCAGTCTGCCACATTGCAATAAAATTATTAATGTAAAAACTTGAAAACAATATCTAACTTGAAAACACAAAATGAAAACTGAAATAATTTCTAATAAGACACCGGAAGACAGAGTTAGAGTTTCAAATATGCCTTGCATTGAATTCAGTCCTGGAAACATGTCATTGCACATTAAGGCACCCAAACAAGAGATGATTTGACAATGAAGACCTTATTGAATATATTGTTGGAGCAACTTCTAGTAAACTTGTTGTGAAGACCTTGAGGATATTTTTGGAGCAACATTGTTGAAGCTGATGGTATAGCATTGTTGGAGACGATCTTGAAGGGCCTTGAAGTGAAGCTTTTGGAGCAACTATTGAAAAATCCTTAGAGCATTTAAGTAAGGCACTTTCTATCTTCCATCACCTTTTTTCCTTTCAATATCCTTTAAATGATTTTGTTGATATTTAATGTTTGAAATCACGTTATAATTCCTTGATTATATGTGTTTGGGGACTTTCCCTTTGAAATTACCCAAAAATACCCTGGTAATTTTATCTTCAGGATGCATGTATGACCCTATTGTTCAATATTTTGATTGATAGTAGTAAACATAGAGAGTTAGGGGGCTCTTGAATTGGTTTGGTTGGGCCATTAGATCCCTAACATCTACTAGGGAGAACCCCCCTTGAGTTGGAGGAGAGCTAGCCTGAAGTGGAAAGAGGTTGGTGAGGTGACAATGGGGCTATTGAATTACACATGGTATCACACTTTAGCTTTAGGACTTTATCTTGAGAAGTGCGAGATTTTGCTATATCAATTCTCAAATTGTTTACAACACTATTGTTAAAAACTAATAAGAAGTGATGTTGAGGGGTTTTTGGGTATAAGAAACAATACCATTTAAAAACTAGGGTTCTCAGTCCTTGGCATTCCTTCACCTGGGCCTAGGGGCACACTAGAATAATTTCACACTAAACCATGCAAACTTAAAAGTAACTTGACAGATCCATAAAGTAATAATAATCATAATTCCTAATTTCCTATTGTACGATATGATGCAAATTATTCAAACATGAAGCAATGAAGACATGCAATGTCTGAATTTCAAGATTGATGAACCAATACAAGAAGTTAGAAACTACAACTTTGATTCAATACTCTGTGTCCTAACTCCAGGAAGGAATCTAGTTTGTAGTACATAACATGCATCATGTATTATCAATTCTTAATTGACAACAACTAAAGGTCATATACCTCATCAATTCCTTCCCATTTTGTGTTTTTATGTTATATTCCTTATAAAAGTGTCAAATTTCTCTCAAAGTAAGCAACCACTGAATAAAATAAAAAATAGTTGAGATATGATTGAGAAATGTTCATTTATTTCTTGAAAGGATCTTCACAATTTCTTTGGCTGTTTTTCATCTCAAGAAACAAGAAATGACCTAAGAAACTATCGTGATGTAATATAAGAAACAACACGGTGCAATGGCCATTTTCAAAGCCAAATGATGTCCATTGAGGACATGGCCTTTATTTGGTTCCTGTTTCATAGGAGTTTCTGGTAGAAATGGAACTTTGTTGTACCATTTCTAGTAGTAAAAAGGGAAAACCTTCTTTTTCCATGGGAAATAATTTACCTTTCCTTTTTCAAGATAATCTAAATCACAAAAAATATGAACTACTCTGCACACATTCTTGGATAATGTGAAAGTGGAAAAGGAATACCCTACACAAGTGATGCACACATGTACATTTGAACACTAATAGATTTTTGTAGTTGAAATGCAATGCTTGTTTTCATTTAAATATAGGGTTTTTAAAGCAGGGAGAAATAATGGCTGCCAAATTAATAAGCGTTTCTTTGGGAAAAATTTAAATCTTGTATTGGGTGATGAAGATAATAGAGGGTATTGAATCTTGATTCTTAACATCTACAGAGAACCCTACAGCCTAACACAATCCAATGGAATTGACCAAAAAAACCCAAATAGAGTCAACCCTACTATAGGAGGAAGGGCCTGCAGTAAGAACTTACCATTTTGCAAGAGCTGAGGGCGAATGTAGGGCGAATGCTGTTCTGCAAGAGCTGAGGGCGAATGCTGTTCTGCAAGAGCTCAGGGCGAATGCTGAGGGCGAATGCTGTTATGAAAGAGCGGAGGGCGAATGCGCGCGTGATATCAAACGTTAATGTAGCACACATGTAAATTTTAACACTAATAGATTTTTGTAGTTGAAATGCAATGCTTGTTTTCATTTAAATGTAGGGTTTTTAAAGCAGGGAGAAATAATGGCTACCAAATTAATAAGCGTTTCTTTGGGAAAAATTTAAATCTTGTATTGAGTGATGAAGATAATAGAGGGTATTGAATCTTGATTCTTGACATCTAGAGAGAACCCTACAGCCTAACACAATCCAATGGAATTGACCAAAAAAACCCAAATAGAGTCAACCTTACTATAGGAGGAAGGGCCTGCAGTAAGAACTTACCATTTTGCAAGAGCTGAGGGCGAATGCTGTTCTGCAAGAGTTGAGGGTGAACGCTGAGGGTGAATGCTGAGGGCAAATGCTATTATGCAAGAGCTGAGGGCGAATGCTGAGGGCGAATGCTGTTCTGCAAGAGCGGAGGGCGAATGCGCACGTGATATCAGATGTTAATGTAGCTATTGCGATGGATACGAAACAATAAAATCATTTTTATGTAGCGCACATATAAGTTTCGTATATATATGTAGCACACATATAAGTGTCGTTATACCGACGGCGGACAAAGCGTCGCTATTGCGACGGGTGACTCCAAACGTCGCAATTGCGACACTTAGACATTGTGTCGCACTTGTGACGTTTGGAGGCAGTCGTCGCAATAGCGACGCTTTGGGCCATAGTGTCGCAATTGCGACGTCTTCCTCCAAATATCGCAATTGCGACACTTTGTCTAAGTGTTGGTATTGCGACACTTTTCTATAAATGTCGGTATAGCGACGGTTTCGGGCGGGATGGAAAAAATTTGGGGAAATTTCCGACATTTGGTCAAAAGCGTCGGAACCAAGTGTCGGAATTCCCGCCAAATGTAGTAGTGGTTGTGCTAATTTCATCTTCAGATATAAAATTTATTTTTTGATCTTATGCTTTATGAGCATAGGTTTCCTTGGTGATTATGTGTGCCAAATAGGTAAATGAGCTGAGTTTTTAAGTTAATTTCAAGAGCATAAAACATGAAATAAATATGTTGAAGAGCAACAAAAACAAGTACAACAAACCATCACAATTGATACATTAACACAGTGTTTTGATGAAGGAGTTCACCCCTCCGGGGCTACATCTCCTTGGTCCAGCTTCCATGGCTTAGGCCTCTATATTAGCTCAAAAGTGAAAAAAATTGTTGTTTACATTCACCTACGGCTCCTGAAACCTGCTTCAATGAGTCCATAATGTCCAAATCTATTAGAAATGACTCTTCTTGATCTCAGTTTTGTCGAAAATTGCAAAAGATATGGCCTAAAACATTTTTCCTAGTAAATTGCCTCTAAAACTAGAGAAGACTCTAGTTAGGGTTGCCAAAGTAGGGGGTAGATCCTAAATTGGCAGTTCCGCCGAAAAGCTATTGTTTGATTAATGCCAAGATGTAATTAAGGGTGGATAAGTGTGGTTTAATTGCACATAAGCGTGTTTATAATAATCATGGTTTAAAACCTTAAGCTACAAATTATGGTATTAATCCTGCAATAAAATTTTAATCGCGCATTATCAAAAATCCACGTTGTTGGTCTTGTGGATGGACATGTGGGGAGGGGGCTGACCCCCTCCAAACCCCAACTGTAGAAACAATAAAACTTTAAATCAAAGGCGGGTGCTATACTTTACAAGTACTAATGGTATGGTTCATTGGTAAAGGTGGACGGTTGGCACGGGGGAGGTCGCGGGGTCGGCCCAAACCTCCACCTATCCCTTGTAACATTTTGATCCACTGCTTAAATACGCTTATATGGGAACTCTGTAATATATCACATTTAGACTTTGCATATAATATATGCGGACTTTATATATGGTTTGGATGCGGAATTTATATATGGTTTGGACTATTGACATAATTTGAAATATGCACCATATATGATATACCATATGAACCTTTGACATCGAAAATATTTTTCCAACAGAATTTGATATAATTTCAACCATATAATATATGGTTCGAACCTTGGGTTTGTATGAAAAATGCACCACCATATAAATGTAATTAAACCAACCTTTGGAAATGGTTAATAATTCAACCTTGGATAGGGTCCATTAAAGGGGGCATGTGGCAGTCCCTGGTTGGCTTGTCCATCCATAAAAAAAGTAAAAAATCAACTTCAATCTTAGGAGCAACTTATAAAAAAATTTCACCTTCAAACCAAATTGGTGAATCCTACAGTGACACTTGTCACAGTTTCATTAGGCGAAACTGAAGAATATTCCCAGAATATACTTTGTATGCTGACTGGGTTGCCATGTCATCAACCTGTCACTGTTCTGCAAATTTTTTAGCTGTTTAGGAAAACGAACAACAAGCTCTATCTTTTTCATCCATAATTTGTTTTCGACGAAACAAATTGTGTCAGATTCCTGGCGACGAGCTCTTTGTTGTTGTTCAGTTTCCAATCAATTATGAGCACTTTAATTTTTGAGCTTTTACACTGAGAACTTGATCATTCCTCCCCACTAGAAGCCATTTGGACCCTAAAATCTATTTTATTACTGATCATGTGGATGAGGGTACTGTTCCCTCACCCTTCTAGTCTCTATCTAGTGAAATTTTCCCATTTTCGTCAAATTGAGCTTTTCACAAAAACTTAACTTTTTCCTTGACTCTTGCAACCTTCTCTTGCTGTCATTGACACTCTCATGTTGAAATTCCCATGAATTTTCAGAGCAACAAACTGTTCTTGCAGAAACCATCTTGTTCCTACCTTGGTCATCAATCAAATGAAACTTAAAAACTGTCTCAGCTTGCACACTGTCATCATGGTGATTATTAATTGATCTCGCTTTGTACTTGCGATGACTCTTGACCAAGTAGCTTCGCCATTTCCATGTTAAGTTTTATTTACATGTGACTTTCTCTTTCTCTCTTTTGACAGAGCTATTTCTCTTTCCTCTTCCATAAAACTTAACCTTTCCTTTACCCTCACTATCACTTTTCTCATCTATGTTTTGTTTCCCTCTTGCTTCTAAGTGTGTGGCTTGAACACAAACATCATCTATGTTTCTGCGATTAAACATGAGAATAGTGCGCCTAAGGTAATTGTGCAAACCCCTAATGAAATTTAACAAATTTTCTTGAGAATACAAGTTAGTACCCAAAATAAGAGCTCTTCTCCTAAACTCATGAGTATAATCTTGCACACTTTTCCCTTTCAACTGTCTAAAATTTTTCCAGTCCACAATGGCCTTTTGCATGTAAGCTAATGGATAGAATTTCCTTTTAATCATAGCAATAAAATTTGACCAAGAGATAGAGATATTACCGTAGTTTTTAATATCTTCTTGAGTCCTTGCTTCCCACCATACAAGTGCATATCCTTCCATCCTCAAAGAAGCCACTTGAATCTTTATGTCATCTTCATGAAGGTTTTGAATTCTGCAATACACCTCCAATTGATGTATCCAATTGTCCAATATTTTAGCATTTATCTCGCCATTATACATTGGGAGCTCAAATTTGACATCAAGTTTGAGTAAGGGAGTTTTTCCTATTATGGTTTTTGAGTGAGTATGGGTGGTTTTTGTGGTGGAAGTGGAAGATGATTCTGCTGGAGAAGATGAGGATGATGAAGATGGTGGATATGGAGGTGGATTTCCTCCACTTCCCTTTGAATTATTTTCTTCATCCTTCTTATCATCTGAAGTTACTTCTTCATGTGTAGGCTTAGAACCTTCTCCCACCATCCCAACAGTAAATGCATCAAACATAATTTTAACCATCCTCTTTATGTCAATGAAGTCTTTCTTGACATGATCCTCTTTTGAATGACCTTCAGTATCTCCAACACCTGACATGATTGCTATGGATTCAAGCTCAGCTTCTGGTGCTTGTACCTCTTCAATCTCAGCTTCTGGTGCAACTTGTACCTCCTCAATCTCAGCTTCTTGAGATAAAACTTGAGGTGCTTCAAGTGCATCTGTGAGTGGAACTTTGGGTAGAGATGGTTCCCTTGTGGCTCTTCTTCTTTTGGTCCTAATCTCAGGACTTGCAACCAACAATTTCCCTTCACCTCTCTGCAACTTTAACCTTGTAAGCATCACAAATTTGCAACCATTAAAACCCTACTTGCACAAAACTCAAGCAACTATCAAGAAGATAACCGTTCAACCTTACTCTGATACCAACTTGATCAGAATTTGAATGTTAGTTTTGCTATGCTAATTTCATCTTCAGATTTAACTAATTAATTATTTTATTATTATTATTATTATTTTTTATTATCTTATGCTTTATGTGCATAGGTTTCCTTGGTGATTATGTGTGCCAAATAGGTAAATGAGATGAGATTTTAAGTTAATTTCAAGAGAAAAAAGCATGAAATACATATGTTGAACAAAATAAAAAACAAGTACAGAAAACCATCACAATTGATCCATTAACACATTGTTTTGATGAAGGAGTTCATCCCTCCTGGGCTACATCTCCTTGGTCCAGCTTCCATGGCTTGAGCCTTTGTATTAGATAAAAAGTGAAAAAAATTGTTGTTTACATTCACTTCTAGGTCTTGAAACCTGCTTCAATGAGTCCAGAATGTCTAAATCTATCAAAAATGACTCTTCTTGCTCTCAATTTGGTGGAAAATTGAAAAATATATGGCCAAAACCAGTTTTCCTAATAAATTGCCTCTAAAATTGGAGAAGACTCTAGTTAGGGCCGCCAAAGTTGGGGGCGGCTCCTAAATTGGCGGTTTTGCCGAAAATTTCGTGAGTTAATGTTGTTTAATTAACGCTAAGATGTAATTAATGGATAAGTGTGGTTTTATTGCGCATAAGCGTTTATAATAATCATGTGTTTAAACCTTAAGCTACGTATTATGGTATTAATCCCGAAAGATTAGTAAATTTTAACTCGCGCATTATCAAAACTCCGCGCCTATCGTTTCAGGAGCCGTACAAGTGGGGAGGGGTCGGGCTCACATTGGTTGGCCCCCTCCAACCCCCGTTGTAGAAACAATGAAACTTTAAATAAAAGGTGGGCGCTATACTTTACAAGGACTAATGGTATGGTTCAAAGGTGCTGCGCACGTCAGCGTAGGGGAGGTCGCGGGATCGACCCCGACCTCCGCACATTCCTTGTAACATTTTCCTCCACCGCTTAAATATGCTCAAAACCTTAGGTTATATGCGAACTTTATAATATATCACATTCAGACTTTGCATATAATATATGCAGACTTTATATATGGTTTGGAATATTGACACAATTTTAAATATGCACCATATTTGATATACCATATGAACCTTTGACTTTGAAAATAATTTTCCAACGGACTTTGATATAATTTCGACCATATAATATATGGTTCAAATCTTGGGTTTGTATGAAAAATGCGCCACCATATAAATGTAATTAAAACAACCTTTGGAAATGGTTAAAAATTCGACCTTGGATAGGGTCCACAAGATGGGGCACGTGGCGGCCCCTGGCTACACCACGTGTAAGCCTCGGGTGGCCTATCCATCCATAAAAAAAAAAAAAAAAATCAACTTCAACATTAGGAGCAACTCATAAAAGAAATTCACCTTCAAACCAAACTGGCGAATCGTGCGGTGATACTTGTCACAGTGTCATTGGGCAAAATTGAAGAATATTCCCAGAATATACCTTGTATAATGACTGGGCTGCGATGTCATCAACCTGTCACAGTTCTACAAATTTATTAACTATTTAGGAAAATGAACAACATGCTCTATCTTCTTCATTCGGACTCCGTTTTCGACGAAATGAATTGCACCGGATTCCTGGCGACGAGCTCTTCGCTGTCGTTTAGTTTCCAATCAATTCTAAGCACTTTCAATTTTTAGCTTTTACATTGAGCACCTGATCATTCCTCCCCACTAGAAGCCTTTTGGACCCCAAAATCTATTTGATTACTTATCATGTGGATGAGGGTATTTTTCCCTCACCCTTCCAGTCTATATCCACTGAAATTTTCCCATTTTCATCAAAATTAGCTTTTCACAAAAATTTAACTTTTTTCTTCACTCTTGCGACCTTCTCTTGCTGTCATTGACACCGTCATGCTACAATTCCCATGAATTTGTAGAGCAGCAAGTTATTCTTACAAAAACCATCTTGTTCCTACCTTGGTCATCAATCAAAACATAGACTTAAACCTATCTCACCTCAAATCACGCATCATGACAATTCTTAACTAATCTCGCTTGTACTTGCATCGACTATTTACCAAGTATCTCTCTACCATTGCCATGTACCTTTGGGAAACCAAAACAATAATTTGTGGAATCCATGCTTTCTTTTTCAAGCCGCTTTTTCATTTTCTCTTTAACCATTGCACTCTCTTCACCGACATCTGTTCCAACACCTTCAACACCGATGTTGATTGTTGCAAATGTTTTACATATTGTTCACCTCCTTTCAAAGGCAACCTCGTTAGAGTCTTGAAAACTCTCATTACAAGCATAAGCAACTCTAATGAAATCAACTTGTTCATTCGATGCATTCTTCTCGGAAGGTTTGATTCAAAAAATATCTCTATGTTGAATCATTAGCCATTGTCAAATTTTTGACTTGCATTCACTATCCTTCATTTCTCCCCGCATGTATAAGAGACAAAATTTTCTTCTTATGCGCTCTAACTATGTACTCATTTCCATCTTTAAATAAGTGATAATTATTCTCATGGCTTATGAAATAATTCTTTTCATATTATATAGATAAGGACTTCCCAAAACAATATCCGCATCTCAAGTGGCACCACATCAAGTTCAACCTCATCAAGAAAGTTTGAATTGATTGTGAATCTTAGTATGCACTTCTCAGAATCTAAATTTTGGTGCATTCTGTATATCCACCCTAAAGGATAAGGTCTGATGTTTAATGCTTCTCCGAAAACCCCCCTGCTAACTTAGCTCGTAGAAATCAAGTTAGCCTCGTGCCCACTATCAAAAAGTGTATCAATCTTGGTATGTTTAGAGACGACTCTAACATGGAAAAGTTCAATTCTTGTATCTTTATCTTGAGTAACATTGAACAATTTGAAGAACTAGTGCTTGCTATGTTCTTACCTTTAAAACACATGGTTAACTGTGTCTCATCTCTCTTGAATCGACCCTAAGTCATGTTCAATGATAGAAACAATTTTCCTTTTCTTTGTTTTCAATTTTTTTACTTCAACTCGATGAAGGCTAATAGTGGTATTCACTATGGCCATTCTTCAAACAATGTTTACATGTGTGAGTTTCTCTTTCTCTTTTCGATTACAGCTATTTATCTTTCATCTTCCATAAAACTCTCCCTTTTCTTTTTTACCCTCACTATCACTTTTCTCATCTATGTTATGTTTCTCTCCCGCTATAAGTGTGTGGGTTTAACACAAACATCATCTATGTTTGTGGGATTAAACATTAGAATAGTGTGCCTAAAGGTAACTGTGCAAAACCCTAATGTCATTTAACAAATTTTCTTGAGAATACAAATTAATACTCCAAAATAACAACTCTTCTCCTAAACTCATGAGTATAATCTTGCACACTTTTCCTTTCAACTATCTAAAAATTTTTCTAGTCCATAATGCCCTTTACATGTAAGCTAATGGATAGAATTGCATTTTAATGGCAACAATAAAACTTTACCAAGACATAGAGATCTTACCGTAGTTTTTAATCTCTTCTGAGTCCTTGCTTCCCACCATACAAGTGCATCCTTCCATCCTCAAAGAAGCCAATTGAATCTTTATGTCATCTTCACGAAGGTTCTAATTCTCCAATACACCTCCAATTGACGTATCCAATTTTCTAATCTTTCTCGCATTTATCTCGCCATTATACATTGGAAGCTCAAATTTGACATCAAGTTTGCAAGGGAGTTTTTCCTCTCTGTGGTTTTTGAGTGAGTATGGGTGGTTTTTGTGGTGGAAGTGGAAGATGATGTTGGATGGAGAAGATGAGGATGATGAAGATGGTGGGAGATGGAGGTGGTCATTCACTACCTTTTTACTACTTTTATTCATCCTTCTTATAATATGAAGTTCCTTCTCCATGTGTAGGCTTAGAACCTTCTTGCTCTTCCCAACAAGAAATGCATCGAACATAATTTTGACCACTCTCTTATATGGTATTGAAGTTTTTCGACATCATATTGTTCGAATGACCTTCTGGGCCCAAAACTCCGGCATGATGGCTATGGATTCAAGCTCAACTTCCGGTGTCACTCTCTTCAATCTCAACTTTTGGTGCAATTCTGTATCTCAATCTCAAATTCTGAGATAAAAACTTGAGGTGCTTCAAGTGCACCGTGAGTGGAACTTTGGGTGATGTCTCCTTGTGGCTCTCCTTCTTCCTCGTCCCACCTCAGGACTTTCAACCAACAATTTCCCTTCATCTTCTACAACTTTAACCTTGTAAGCATCATAAATTTGCAACCATTAAAACCCTACTTGCACAAACTCAAGCAACTATCAAGCAAATAACCTTGAACCTTGCTCCTCATACCAACTTGATCTCAATTTGAAGGTTAGTTTTGCTATGCTAATTTCATCTTCATATTTAAAATTTATTTTTTGATATTATGCTTTATGTGCATAGGTTTCCCTGGGTGATTATGTGTGCCAAATGGTAAATGAGCCGAGTTTTAAGTTAATATAAAGAGCATAAATCATGAAATACATATGCTGAACAACAACAAAAACAAGTACAACAAACCATCACAATTGATCCATTAACACAATGTTTTGATGAAGGAGTTCGCCCTTCTCCTTGGTCCAAGCTTTCCGGCTTGGGCCTCTCAGATAGCTACAAAAGTGAAAATTATTGTTTACATTCACCTACGCCCCGAAACTCGCTTTCAATGAGTCCAGTAATGTCCAAATCTATCATAAATGACTCTTCTGCTCGATTTGATCGAAAAATTGCAAAACATATTGCCAAAAACCATTTTTCTAATAAACTCGCTCTAAAACTAGAGAAGGCTCCGGATAGGGGCGCACCAAAGTTGGTGAAGCTCCTAAATCGACAAATAAAAATTCCGCTAGTTTAACTATTGTTTAATTTAATACTAAGTCGTAATTGTTAATCAAGGTTGTCATTGATGTCGACATATATTGGCTAATATTTGGCAAATATTCTTGAGATACCCTTAATATGATGATAAGGTTGAAGGCAATAATGTCCGTACTAGATGATGATGTCATGACTCTTGTTTGACAAGAATGCCATCAATGAAGAGGTCAACCCATGAAGATGTCAAACCACTAATGAAGAAGCCAAATAATGGAGACTTAAAACAATGGAGAAGCCAAACAAAGAAGCTATATCGGTCTCAATCATCTTCTCAGAATAAATATTTCGTATAGTCACAAAGAAAATAATTTTGGACAAACTTTGGAGGCATCCTTTCCAAATGAATCCTACACTTGTCACAGTGCTTCATTAAAGCATAATCAAGAATATTCCTTAATATACTTTGTATGTCGACCGGGTTGCCATGTCATCAACCCGTCATCGGTTTCCGAAAATTTTAGTCGTTTAGGAAAAACGAACAACAAGCTCTATCTTTTTCATCCATAATTGAGCTTCGACGAAACAAATTGTGTCGATTCCCGGCGACGAGCTCTTTTGTTGTTGTTCGCTTTCCAATCAATTATGAGCATCCTTAATTTTGAGGTTGAGCTTTTACACCGAGAACTTGATCATTCCTCCCCACTAGAAGCCATTTGGACCCTAAAATCTATTTTATTACTGATCATGTGGATGGGGTACTGCTCCCTCACCCTTCTAGTCTCTATCTAGTGAAATTTTCCCATTTTCGTCAAATTGAGCTTTTCTGCTAATTCTTAACTTTTCTCGACTTCGTAACCTTCTCTTGTTAGTTTCGACACTCTCATGTTGAAATTCCCATGAATTTTCGTAGCTGCAAGATATTCTTAACCATCTTGTTCCTACCTTGGTCATCAATCAAATGAAACTTAAAACCGTCTCGCCTTGCACACTCGTCATCATGGTGATTATTAATTGATCTTTCTTTGTAATTGTGTAGACTCTTGAACAAGTATCTTCGCCATTGCCATGTTAAGTTGAGTTTGTTACATGTGACTTTCTCTTTCTCTCTTTTGACAGAGCTATTTCTCTTTCCTCTTCGATAAAACTTAACCTTTCCTTTACCCTCACTATCACTTTTCTCATCTATGTTTTGTTTCCCTCTTGCTTCTAAGTGTGTGGCTTGAACACAAACATCATCTATGTTTCTGCGATTAAACATGAGAATAGTGCGCCTAAGGTAATTGTGCAAACCCCTAATGAAATTTAACAAATTTTCTTGAGAATACAAGTTAGTACCCAAAATAAGAGCTCTTCTCCTAAACTCATGAGTATAATCTTGCACACTTTTCCCTTTCAACTGTCTAAAATTTTTCCAGTCCACAATGGCCTTTTGCATGTAAGCTAATGGATAGAATTTCCTTTTAATCATAGCAATAAAATTTGACCAAGAGATAGAGATATTACCGTAGTTTTTAATATCTTCTTGAGTCCTTGCTTCCCACCATACAAGTGCATATCCTTCCATCCTCAAAGAAGCCACTTGAATCTTTATGTCATCTTCATGAAGGTTTTGAATTCTGCAATACACCTCCAATTGATGTATCCAATTGTCCAATATTTTAGCATTTATCTCGCCATTATACATTGGGAGCTCAAATTTGACATCAAGTTTGAGTAAGGGAGTTTTTCCTATTATGGTTTTTGAGTGAGTATGGGTGGTTTTTGTGGTGGAAGTGGAAGATGATTCTGCTGGAGAAGATGAGGATGATGAAGATGGTGGATATGGAGGTGGATTTCCTCCACTTCCCTTTGAATTATTTTCTTCATCCTTCTTATCATCTGAAGTTACTTCTTCATGTGTAGGCTTAGAACCTTCTCCCACCATCCCAACAGTAAATGCATCAAACATAATTTTAACCATCCTCTTTATGTCAATGAAGTCTTTCTTGACATGATCCTCTTTTGAATGACCTTCAGTATCTCCAACACCTGACATGATTGCTATGGATTCAAGCTGAAGCACGAATTGCTTGTGCCTCTTCAATCTCGGCTTACGGTGCAACTTGTACCTCCTCGATCTCGGCTTCTTGAGATAAAACTTGAGTGCTTCAAGTGCATGTTTGTGAGTGGAACTTTGGGTAGAGATGGTTCCCTTGTGGCTCTTCTTCTTTTGGTCCTAATCTCGGGACTTGCAACCAACAATTTCCCTTCACCTCTACGCTTTAACCTTGTAAGCATCACAAATTTGCAACCATTAAAACCCTACTTGCACAAAACTCAAGCAACTATAAAAGAGATACTTAGTTCAACCTTACTCTGATACCAACTTGATCAGAATTTGAATGTTAGTTTTGCTATGCTAATTTCATCTTCAGATTTAACTAATTAATTATTTTATTATTATTATTATTATTTTTTATTATCTTATGCTTTATGTGCATAGGTTTCCTTGGTGATTATGTGTGCCAAATAGGTAAATGAGATGAGATTTTAAGTTAATTTCAAGAGAAAAAAGCATGAAATACATATGTTGAACAAAATAAAAAACAAGTACAGAAAACCATCACAATTGATCCATTAACACATTGTTTTGATGAAGGAGTTCATCCCTCCTGGGCTACATCTCCTTGGTCCAGCTTCCATGGCTTGAGCCTTTGTATTAGATAAAAAGTGAAAAAAATTGTTGTTTACATTCACTTCTAGGTCTTGAAACCTGCTTCAATGAGTCCAGAATGTCTAAATCTATCAAAAATGACTCTTCTTGCTCTCAATTTGGTGGAAAATTGAAAAATATATGGCCAAAACCAGTTTTCCTAATAAATTGCCTCTAAAATTGGAGAAGACTCTAGTTAGGGCCGCCAAAGTTGGGGGCGGCTCCTAAATTGGCGGTTTTGCCGAAAATTTCGTGAGTTAATGTTGTTTAATTAACGCTAAGATGTAATTAATGGTGGATAAGTGTGGTTTTATTGCGCATAAGCGCGTTTATAATAATCATGGTTTAAAACCTTAAGCTACAGATTATGGTATTAATCCTGCATTAAAATTTTAACTGCGCATTATCAAAACTCCGCGCCATTGTTCTTGTGGACAGACATGTGGGGAGGGGGCTGGCTCACGGGGTTGGCCCCCTCCAAACCCCCGTTGTAGAAACAATGAAACTTTAAATAAAAGGTGGGCGCTATACTTTACAAGGACTAATGGTATGGTTCAGTGGTAAAGGCAGACGTTTGGCGTAGGGGAGGTCGCGGGATCGACCCCGACCTCCGCACATTCCTTGTAACATTTTCCTCCACCGCTTAAATATGCTCAAAACCTTAGGTTATATGCGAACTTTATAATATATCACATTCAGACTTTGCATATAATATATGCAGACTTTATATATGGTTTGGAATATTGACACAATTTTAAATATGCACCATATTTGATATACCATATGAACCTTTGACTTTGAAAATAATTTTCCAACGGACTTTGATATAATTTCGACCATATAATATATGGTTCAAATCTTGGGTTTGTATGAAAAATGCGCCACCATATAAATGTAATTAAAACAACCTTTGGAAATGGTTAAAAATTCGACCTTGGATAGGGTCCACAAGATGGGGCACGTGGCGGCCCCTGGCTACACCACGTGTAAGCCTCGGGTGGCCTATCCATCCATAAAAAAAAAAAAAAAATCAACTTCAACATTAGGAGCAACTCATAAAAGAAATTCACCTTCAAACCAAACTGGCGAATCGTGCGGTGATACTTGTCACAGTGTCATTGGGCAAAATTGAAGAATATTCCCAGAATATACCTTGTATAATGACTGGGCTGCGATGTCATCAACCTGTCACAGTTCTACAAATTTATTAACTATTTAGGAAAATGAACAACATGCTCTATCTTCTTCATTCGGACTCCGTTTTCGACGAAATGAATTGCACCGGATTCCTGGCGACGAGCTCTTCGCTGTCGTTTAGTTTCCAATCAATTCTAAGCACTTTCAATTTTTAGCTTTTACATTGAGCACCTGATCATTCCTCCCCACTAGAAGCCTTTTGGACCCCAAAATCTATTTGATTACTTATCATGTGGATGAGGGTATTTTTCCCTCACCCTTCCAGTCTATATCCACTGAAATTTTCCCATTTTCATCAAAATTAGCTTTTCACAAAAATTTAACTTTTTTCTTCACTCTTGCGACCTTCTCTTGCTGTCATTGACACCGTCATGCTACAATTCCCATGAATTTGTAGAGCAGCAAGTTATTCTTACAAAAACCATCTTGTTCCTACCTTGGTCATCAATCAAATGAAACTTAAAACCTATCTCACCTTGCACACTGGCATCATGACAATTCTTAACTAATCTCGCTTTGTACTTGCATCGACTATTGACCAAGTATCTTCACCATTGCCATGTACCTTTGGGAAACCAAAAACAATAATTTGTGGAACCCATGCTTTCTTTTTCAAGCTGCTTTTTCATTTTCTCTTTAACCATTGCACTCTCTTTCACTGACATCTTGGTTCCAACACTGCTCAACACTGATGTTGATTGTTGAAAATGTTTTACATATTGTTCACCTCCTTTCAAAGGCAACCTGTTAGAGTCTTGAAAACTCTCATTACAAGCATAAGCAACTCTAATGAAATCAACTTGTTCATTCGATGCATCTTTCTGAAAGGTTTGATTCAAAACATCTCTATGTTGAATCATTAACATTGTCAAATTTTGACTTGCATTCACTATCCTCTTCATTTCTCCTGCATGTATAAGAGACAAAATTTTCTTCTTCTTATGCGCTCTAACTATGTACTCATTTCCATCTTTAAATAAGTGATAATTATTCTCATGGCGATGAAATAATTCTTTCATATTATATAGATAAGGACTTCCCAAAACAATATCTGATATCTCAAGTGGCACCACATCAAGTTCAACTTCATCAAGAAAGTTTGAATTGATTGTGAATCTTAGTATGCACTTCCTTGTAACCTGCAATTTTGCATTCTTGTATATCCACCCTAAAGGATAAGGTCTTGGATGTTTAACAGTTTCAAGGTCTAGCTGCTTAACTTAGCCTTCAGAAATCAAGTTAGCCTGTGACCCACTATCAAAAAGTGTATCAATCTTGGTATGTTTAGAGACGACTCTAATATGGAAAAGTTCAATTCTTGTATCTTTATCTTGAGTAACATTGGAACAATTTGAAGAACTAGTGCTTGCTATGTTCTTACCTTTAAAACACATGGTTGTAATCTGTGTCTCATCTCTTGAATCTGACCCTAAGTCATGTTCAATGATAGAAACAATTTTCTCCTTTTCTTTGGTTTTCAATTTTTTTGGCTTCAACTCTGGATGAAGTTGCCAATAGTGGTATTCATCATGGCCATTCTTCAAACAATGTTTACATGTGAGTTTCTCTTTCTCTCTTTTGACAGAGCTATTTATCTTTCATCTTCCATAAAACTCTCCCTTTTCTTTACCCTCACTATCACTTTTCTCATCTATGTTATGTTTCCCTCCTGCTTATAAGTGTGTGGCTTGAACACAAACATCATCTATGTTTGTGGGATTAAACATTAGAATAGTGTGCCTAAGGTAACTGTGCAAACCCCTAATGTCATTTAACAAATTTTCTTGAGAATACAAATTAATACCCAAAATAACAACTCTTCTCCTAAACTCATGAGTATAATCTTGCACACTTTTCCCTTTCAACTATCTAAAATTTTTCTAGTCCATAATGGCCTTTTACATGTAAGCTAATGGATAGAATTGCATTTTAATGGCAACAATAAAACTTGACCAAGACATAGAGATCTTACCGTAGTTTTTAATCTCTTCTTGAGTCCTTGCTTCCCACCATACAAGTGCAGATCCTTCCATCCTCAAAGAAGCCAATTGAATCTTTATGTCATCTTCACGAAGGTTCTGAATTCTCCAATACACCTCCAATTGACGTATCCAATTTTCTAATCTTTCTGCATTTATCTCGCCATTATACATTGGAAGCTCAAATTTGACATCAAGTTTGAGTAAGGGAGTTTTTCCTCTTGTGGTTTTTGAGTGAGTATGGGTGGTTTTTGTGGTGGAAGTGGAAGATGATGTTGATGGAGAAGATGAGGATGATGAAGATGGTGGAGATGGAGGTGGCTTTCGTCCACTACCTTTTTAATACTTTTCTTCATCCTTCTTATAATATGAAGTTCCTTCTCCATGTGTAGGCTTAGAACCTTCTCATACCATCCCAACAGTAAATGCATCGAACATAATTTTGACCATCCTCTTTATGGTATTGAAGTTTTTCTTGACATCATTCTCTTCTGAATGACCTTCAGTTTCTCCAAAACCTGGCATGATGGCTATGGATTCAAGCTCAACTTCTGGTGCTTGTACCTCTTCAATCTCAACTTTTGGTGCAACTTGTATCTCAATCTCAAATTCTTGAGATAAAACTTGAGGTGCTTCAAGTGCAACTGTGAGTGGAACTTTGGGTGGAGATGGTTCCCTTGTGGCTCTCCTTCTTCTGGTCCTAATCTCAGGACTTTCAACCAACAATTTCCCTTCATCTCTCTACAACTTTAACCTTGTAAGCATCATAAATTTGCAACCATTAAAACCCTACTTGCACAAAACTCAAGCAACTATCAAGCAAATAACCTTTGAACCTTGCTCTGATACCAACTTGATCTGAATTTGAAGGTTAGTTTTGCTATGCTAATTTCATCTTCATATTTAAAATTTATTTTTTGATATTATGCTTTATGTGCATAGGTTTCCTTGGTGATTATGTGTGCCAAACAGGTAAATGAGCTGAGTTTTTAAGTTAATATAAAGAGCATAAATCATGAAATACATATGCTGAACAACAACAAAAACAAGTACAACAAACCATCACAATTGATCCATTAACACAATGTTTTGATGAAGGAGTTCGCCCCTTCTCCTTGGTCCAGTTTCCATGGCTTGGGCCTCTGTATTAGCTAAAAAGTGAAAAAAAATTATTGTTTACATTCACCTACAGCTCCTGAAACCTGCTTCAATGAGTCCAGAATGTCCAAATCTATCATAAATGACTCTTCTTGCTCTCGATTTGATCGAAAATTGCAAAACATATTGCCAAAACCATTTTTTCTAATAAACTGCCTCTAAAACTAGAGAAGGCTCCAGTTAGGGCAGCCAAAGTTGGGGGAAGCTCCTAAATTGACAGTTTCGCCGAAAATTCCGCTAGTTTAACTATTGTTTAATTAATACTAAGCTGTAATTGTTAATCAAGGTTGTCATTGATGTCGATATGGCATTGGCCAAGATGGCAAATATTCTTGAGATACCCCAGAATATGATGATAAGGTTGAAGGCAATAAATGTCTGGTACTAGATGATGATGTCATGACTCTTGTTTGACAAGAATGCCATCAATGAAGAGGTCAACCCATGAAGATGTCAAACCACTAATGAAGAAGCCAAATAATGGAGATGAAAAACAATGGAGAAGCCAAACAAAGAAGCCATACTGTCCCAATCATCTTCTGCACTAAATATTTCAGAAGTAGTCACAAAGAAAAATAATTTTGGACAGCTTGGAGGCATCCTTTCCAAATGAATCCTACACTTGTCACAGTTTCATTAGGCGAAACTGAAGAATATTCCCAGAATATACTTTGTATGCTGACTGGGTTGCCATGTCATCAACCTGTCACTGTTCTGCAAATTTTTTAGCTGTTTAGGAAAACGAACAACAAGCTCTATCTTTTTCATCCATAATTTGTTTTCGACGAAACAAATTGTGTCAGATTCCTGGCGACGAGCTCTTTGTTGTTGTTCAGTTTCCAATCAATTATGAGCACTTTAATTTTTGAGCTTTTACACTGAGAACTTGATCATTCCTCCCCACTAGAAGCCATTTGGACCCTAAAATCTATTTTATTACTGATCATGTGGATGAGGGTACTGTTCCCTCACCCTTCTAGTCTCTATCTAGTGAAATTTTCCCATTTTCGTCAAATTGAGCTTTTCACAAAAACTTAACTTTTTCCTTGACTCTTGCAACCTTCTCTTGCTGTCATTGACACTCTCATGTTGAAATTCCCATGAATTTTCAGAGCAACAAACTGTTCTTGCAGAAACCATCTTGTTCCTACCTTGGTCATCAATCAAATGAAACTTAAAAACTGTCTCAGCTTGCACACTGTCATCATGGTGATTATTAATTGATCTCGCTTTGTACTTGCGATGACTCTTGACCAAGTAGCTTCGCCATTTCCATGTTAAGTTTTATTTACATGTGACTTTCTCTTTCTCTCTTTTGACAGAGCTATTTCTCTTTCCTCTTCCATAAAACTTAACCTTTCCTTTACCCTCACTATCACTTTTCTCATCTATGTTTTGTTTCCCTCTTGCTTCTAAGTGTGTGGCTTGAACACAAACATCATCTATGTTTCTGCGATTAAACATGAGAATAGTGCGCCTAAGGTAATTGTGCAAACCCCTAATGAAATTTAACAAATTTTCTTGAGAATACAAGTTAGTACCCAAAATAAGAGCTCTTCTCCTAAACTCATGAGTATAATCTTGCACACTTTTCCCTTTCAACTGTCTAAAATTTTTCCAGTCCACAATGGCCTTTTGCATGTAAGCTAATGGATAGAATTTCCTTTTAATCATAGCAATAAAATTTGACCAAGAGATAGAGATATTACCGTAGTTTTTAATATCTTCTTGAGTCCTTGCTTCCCACCATACAAGTGCATATCCTTCCATCCTCAAAGAAGCCACTTGAATCTTTATGTCATCTTCATGAAGGTTTTGAATTCTGCAATACACCTCCAATTGATGTATCCAATTGTCCAATATTTTAGCATTTATCTCGCCATTATACATTGGGAGCTCAAATTTGACATCAAGTTTGAGTAAGGGAGTTTTTCCTATTATGGTTTTTGAGTGAGTATGGGTGGTTTTTGTGGTGGAAGTGGAAGATGATTCTGCTGGAGAAGATGAGGATGATGAAGATGGTGGATATGGAGGTGGATTTCCTCCACTTCCCTTTGAATTATTTTCTTCATCCTTCTTATCATCTGAAGTTACTTCTTCATGTGTAGGCTTAGAACCTTCTCCCACCATCCCAACAGTAAATGCATCAAACATAATTTTAACCATCCTCTTTATGTCAATGAAGTCTTTCTTGACATGATCCTCTTTTGAATGACCTTCAGTATCTCCAACACCTGACATGATTGCTATGGATTCAAGCTCAGCTTCTGGTGCTTGTACCTCTTCAATCTCAGCTTCTGGTGCAACTTGTACCTCCTCAATCTCAGCTTCTTGAGATAAAACTTGAGGTGCTTCAAGTGCATCTGTGAGTGGAACTTTGGGTAGAGATGGTTCCCTTGTGGCTCTTCTTCTTTTGGTCCTAATCTCAGGACTTGCAACCAACAATTTCCCTTCACCTCTCTGCAACTTTAACCTTGTAAGCATCACAAATTTGCAACCATTAAAACCCTACTTGCACAAAACTCAAGCAACTATCAAGAAGATAACCGTTCAACCTTACTCTGATACCAACTTGATCAGAATTTGAATGTTAGTTTTGCTATGCTAATTTCATCTTCAGATTTAACTAATTAATTATTTTATTATTATTATTATTATTTTTTATTATCTTATGCTTTATGTGCATAGGTTTCCTTGGTGATTATGTGTGCCAAATAGGTAAATGAGATGAGATTTTAAGTTAATTTCAAGAGAAAAAAGCATGAAATACATATGTTGAACAAAATAAAAAACAAGTACAGAAAACCATCACAATTGATCCATTAACACATTGTTTTGATGAAGGAGTTCATCCCTCCTGGGCTACATCTCCTTGGTCCAGCTTCCATGGCTTGAGCCTTTGTATTAGATAAAAAGTGAAAAAAATTGTTGTTTACATTCACTTCTAGGTCTTGAAACCTGCTTCAATGAGTCCAGAATGTCTAAATCTATAAAAAATGACTCTTCTTGCTCTCAATTTGGTGGAAAATTGAAAAATATATGGCCAAAACCAGTTTTCCTAATAAATTGCCTCTAAAATTGGAGAAGACTCTAGTTAGGGCCGCCAAAGTTGGGGGCGGCTCCTAAATTGGCGGTTTTGCCGAAAATTTCGTGAGTTAATGTTGTTTAATTAACGCTAAGATGTAATTAATGGTGGATAAGTGTGGTTTTATTGCGCATAAGCGCGTTTATAATAATCATGGTTTAAAACCTTAAGCTACAGATTATGGTATTAATCCTGCATTAAAATTTTAACTGCGCATTATCAAAACTCCGCGCCATTGTTCTTGTGGACAGACATGTGGGGAGGGGGCTGGCTCACGGGGTTGGCCCCCTCCAAACCCCCGTTGTAGAAACAATGAAACTTTAAATAAAAGGTGGGCGCTATACTTTACAAGGACTAATGGTATGGTTCAGTGGTAAAGGCAGACGTTTGGCGTAGGGGAGGTCGCGGGATCGACCCCGACCTCCGCACATTCCTTGTAACATTTTCCTCCACCGCTTAAATATGCTCAAAACCTTAGGTTATATGCGAACTTTATAATATATCACATTCAGACTTTGCATATAATATATGCAGACTTTATATATGGTTTGGAATATTGACACAATTTTAAATATGCACCATATTTGATATACCATATGAACCTTTGACTTTGAAAATAATTTTCCAACGGACTTTGATATAATTTCGACCATATAATATATGGTTCAAATCTTGGGTTTGTATGAAAATGCGCCACCATATATAAATGTAATTAAAACAACCTTTGGAAATGGTTAAAAAATTCGACCTTGGATAGGGTCCACAAGATGGGGGCACGGTGGCCCACTGGCTACACCACGTGTAAGCCTCGGGTGGCCTATCCATCCATAAAAAAATAAAAATCAACTTCAACATTAGGAGCAACTCATAAAAGAAATTCACCTTCAAGCCAAGGCGGCGAATCGTGCGGTGATACTTGTCACGGTGTCATTGGGAAAAATTGAAGAATATTCCCCGAATATACCTTGTATAATGAGTAGGAACAACGATGTCATCAACTGTCACGAGTTCTACAAATTTATCAACTATTTAGGAAAATGAACAACATGCTCTATCTTCTTCATTTGGACCTAGTTTTACGACGAAATGAATTGCAGTTCTGACGAGCTCTTCGCTGTCGTTTAGTTTCCAATCAATTACAAGTACTTTAATTTTTGAGATTTTACAATGAGGACCTGATCATTCCTCCCCACTAGAAGCCTTTTGGACCCAAAAAACTCTTTTATTACTGATCATGTGGATGAGGGCATTGTTCCCTCACCCTTCCAGTCTATATACACTGAAATTTTACCATTTTTATCAAATTGAGTTTTTCACAAAAATTAACTTTTTCATTGACTCTTGTGACCTTGTCTTGTCGTTGACACCGTCATGCTTCAATTTCCCTGAATTTGCAAAGGATCAATTTTTTCTTGTAGATAAAATCTTGTTCCCACCTTAACCATTAATCAAAGGAAAATTAAAAATTGTCTCACCTTGCACACTATCATCAAGGCGATTCTTAACTGATCTTGCTTTGTACTTGCGTCGACTCTTGACCAAGTATATTTTCCATTTCCATGTACCCTTTGGAAACCAAAAACAAGAATTTGTGGAACCCATGCCTTCTTTGTCAAACTACTTTGTTTCTTTCTCTTTTATCTTTGCACTCTTGTGCACCGACATTTTGTTTCTAACACTTCTCCACACTGATGTTGACTGCTGCAAATGTTTTAAATTTTGTTCACCTCCTTTCAAAGGTAACCTTTTAGAGTATTGAAACATCTCATTAAAAGCATAAGAAACTTTAATGAAATCAACTTGTTCATTCGATGCATATTTTTGAAAGGTTTGATTCAAAACATCTCTATGTTTGATTATTAACAATGTCAAATTCTGACTTGCATTCACTATCCTCTTCATTTCTCCTGCATGTATAAAAGACAAAATTGTCTTCTTCTTATGCACTCTAACTATGTACTCAATTCCATCTTTAAACAAGTGATACTTATTCTCATGGCGATGAAATACTGCTTTCCTATCATAAAGATAAGGACTTCCCAAAACAATTCCCGATATTTCAAGCAGCGCCACATCAAGTTCAACTTCATCAAGAAAGTTTGAATTGACGGCGAATATTAGTATGCACTTCCTTGTAACTTGAAAGTTGTCATTCTTGCATATTCACCCTAGATAAGGTCTTGGATTTCTAATAGTTTCAGGGTCTAGCTGCTTAACCAAGTCTTCAGAAATCAAGTTAGGTTGTGACCCACTATCAAAAAGTGTGTCTATCTTTGTATGTTTGGAGATGACTCTAATATGGAAAAGTTCAATTCCTTTATCTTCATATTGAGTGATATTGGAACAATTTGAAGAACTAGTACTTGCTATGTTCTTACCTTTAAAACCCATGGCTGTAATATTTGTTTCATCTCCTGAATCTGACCCTAAGTCATGTTCAATTATAGCAACAATTTTCTCCTTTTATTTGGCTTTCAGTTTGTTTGGCTTCAAATCTGGATGATGTTTCCAATAGTAGTCTTCATCATGGCCATTTTTCAAATAATGTTTACATGTGAGTTTCTATCGCTCCCTTTTGACAAAGCTATTTCTATGTCCTCTTCCATAAAACTTGCCCTTTCCTTTACCCTCACTATCACTTTTCTCATCTATGTTCTATTTCCCTCTTGCTTCTAAATGTGTGGCTTGAACACACACCTCATCTATGTTTGTGGGATTAAACATGAGAATAGTGTGACTAAGGTAACTGTGAAAACCCCCAACATACTTTAACAAAGTTTCTTGAGAATATAAATTAATACCCAAAATAAGAGCTCTTCTCCTAAATTCATGAGTATAATCTTGCACACTTTTCCCTTTCAACTGTCTAAAGTTTTTCCAGTCCATAATGGCCTTTTGCATGTAAGCTAGTGGATAGAATTTCCTTTTATTGGCAGCAATAAAACTTGACCAAGACATAGAGATCTTACTGTAGTTTTTAATCTCTTCTTGAGTCCTTGCTTCCCACCATACAAGTGCAAATCCTTCCATCTTCAAGGAAGCCAATTGAATCTTTATGTCATCTTCATGGAGGTTATGAATTCTGAAATACACCTTCAATTGACGTATCCAATTGTCCAATATTTCTGCATTTATCTCGCCATTATACATTGGAAGCTCAAATTTGACATCAAGTTTGAGTAAGGGAGTTTTTCCTTTTGTGGTTTTTGAGTGAGTGTGGGTGGTTTTTGTGGTGGAAGTGGAAGATGATACTGATGGAGAAGATGAGGATGATGATGAATATGGTGGGGATGGAGGTGTCTTTCCTCCACTACCCTTTGAATCCTTTTCTTCATCCTTATTATCATCTAAAGTTCCTTCTCCATGTGGAGGCTTAGAACTTTCTCCTGCCATCCCAATAGTAAATGCATCAAACATAATTTTAATCATCCTCTTTATGTCATTGAAGTATTTCTTGACACCATCCTCTTCTGAATGACCTTTAGTTTCTCCAACACCTGACATGAAGGCTATGGATTAAAGCTCAGCTTTTGGTGCTTGTACCTCTTCAATCTCAACTTTTGGTGCAACTTGTATCTCAATCTCAAATTCTTGAGATAAAACTTGAGGTGCTTCAAGTGCAACTGTGAGTGGAACTTTGGGTGGAGATGGTTCCCTTGTGGCTCTCCTTCTTCTGGTCCTAATCTCAGGACTTTCAACCAACAATTTCCCTTCATCTCTCTACAACTTTAACCTTGTAAGCATCATAAATTTGCAACCATTAAAACCCTACTTGCACAAAACTCAAGCAACTATCAAGCAAATAACCTTTGAACCTTGCTCTGATACCAACTTGATCTGAATTTGAAGGTTAGTTTTGCTATGCTAATTTCATCTTCATATTTAAAATTTATTTTTTGATATTATGCTTTATGTGCATAGGTTTCCTTGGTGATTATGTGTGCCAAACAGGTAAATGAGCTGAGTTTTTAAGTTAATATAAAGAGCATAAATCATGAAATACATATGCTGAACAACAACAAAAACAAGTACAACAAACCATCACAATTGATCCATTAACACAATGTTTTGATGAAGGAGTTCGCCCCTTCTCCTTGGTCCAGTTTCCATGGCTTGGGCCTCTGTATTAGCTAAAAAGTGAAAAAAAAATTATTGTTTACATTCACCTACAGCTCCTGAAACCTGCTTCAATGAGTCCAGAATGTCCAAATCTATCATAAATGACTCTTCTTGCTCTCGATTTGATCGAAAATTGCAAAACATATTGCCAAAACCATTTTTTCTAATAAACTGCCTCTAAAACTAGAGAAGGCTCCAGTTAGGGCAGCCAAAGTTGGGGGAAGCTCCTAAATTGACAGTTTCGCCGAAAATTCCGCTAGTTT
Source organism: Pinus albicaulis (assembly GCA_034641835.2). Taxonomy (NCBI): domain Eukaryota; kingdom Viridiplantae; phylum Streptophyta; class Pinopsida; order Pinales; family Pinaceae; genus Pinus; species Pinus albicaulis. The sequence goes on along the minus strand of CM076575.1, from coordinate 1,166,412,485 downwards.
AACTATTGTTTAATTAATACTAAGCTGTAATTGTTAATCAAGGTTGTCATTGATGTCGATATGGCATTGGCCAAGATGGCAAATATTCTTGAGATACCCCAGAATATGATGATAAGGTTGAAGGCAATAAATGTCTGGTACTAGATGATGATGTCATGACTCTTGTTTGACAAGAATGCCATCAATGAAGAGGTCAACCCATGAAGATGTCAAACCACTAATGAAGAAGCCAAATAATGGAGATGAAAAACAATGGAGAAGCCAAACAAAGAAGCCATACTGTCCCAATCATCTTCTGCACTAAATATTTCAGAAGTAGTCACAAAGAAAAATAATTTTGGACAGCTTGGAGGCATCCTTTCCAAATGAATCCTACACCATCTTAAAGAGGAATTTTTCCTCTTTCTAATGGGCCCTTACTTGCCCTCAAACTCCCAATAGTTTGTGAGAAATTGAATTTTTAAGTTGAAAAATACATATTTTTTGCCTATCCGACTTGAGCCGACTTATGTATGCTCATACTCTTTCACCCAACCGACCTGTCTATTCATTTGAGGTCAAAACTTGTATAAATAGGAGTCCGAACTCCTCATTTTGACTATGAATTTCGGTGAAAATTTCAGAAATAAGACACAAAAGAGGACAAAAGAGCAAGGAGGCCAAGAAGAATATATTTTTGGGTTGTTTTCTATCATTCAAGCCAATTATATTTTTGTTTGGGCGAGGGGAATGCTGTGACTCGGACTTGTGGAGAAGTTTTATTATTTTGGCATATTTAGTGTTAAAGAATTCAGACTTAAGGATAGAAGAACAGTCCTGTGAAATAACTTGTGATTTAGAGCTTGGACCTATGTAATAACTAGCTTACAGGAGCTTGGATTTCTGCCAAAATTCAGATCTGTGTACGAGAATAGAATTCAGAATAACATTATTTTTTATGCTCAGATCTATGATAAATAATCCCTGAAGTAAACTCGGACTATCCTACAGCACTTCGGACCTGAGTTTGTGGATCTCAGACCATAATACAACAACTCAAACCATACTACAGCTCGGATAAGGATTGCAGTCTTGTCTGTAGCTCAGACCTGTGGATTTTCGGATCTGTAATCTAATGAAGCTCAGACTTTGGAATTAAGGTCAGCATCTCAAACTTGTTTGGGTTTCCAGATTCGGGTTGGCTACAAGAGCTCAGACTCCACCACAATCAGCTAATATTCCAACAAAGTTACTCGGACCTTGCCTCAGATTGTAGCTTGGAAAGTTTTCTTGAAGACCAGACCTGTGAACAATCTTTCGCATTGAGTCTCAAAACAAGAAAAAATTTGTGGGAGATAAAATTACAGTGAACAATCTCCATTTAGATCGGTCCTGTGGTTGTCCTATGGTAGCTCGAAGTGCAAGCTTGGACAGCCACCTCAAATCAGTGGTAAAACTTGGCAAGTCTGATTGGGTGCTTGGACTTAACACTTTAGATCTGTGTGAAGAAGTCTCACTCGGATTATATATGCTATAAAATCCTGTGGAGGATTAGTAAGCTGCCACCAGACTTCAGCTCAGATTGCAGTGGCTCGAATATCGACATATTGTTCACAAAACTAAGTGCAAAAGCATCAATTTATGCTCTTGAACAATAGAGAAATTGGAGTTCGTGACAATAAAGTTTGTTGATGACAGTTTGAAGATATTCTTCTAGTAGACGCTGGAGCAGCTTTCAAGAAAATCTAGAAACAGTCTTCTTAAACATTGCTTGGAGCATTGATTGAAGACTTATTGGAGTTTTTCATTGGATAATTGTTGAAGACATTTGATTGAGAAGCCTTGACTGATCTTGGAGATAACATTGAAGACCATGATGCAACACTGATGACATCATGAGGTGACTTGGAGAAATTGTTTGGGTACAATGAAGAGCAACGGTGACACCTTCTACGAAGAAAAGGTTGTCATTGATAACGTGATGTGTAGATTATAGTGAAGAGTAAGCTAAAGATTGTCAGGGATCGTTGAAGAAGACATTGGGAGCTGTAAGTATAATCAAATATATCTTGACGAAATGAAGCAGGAGGTTGGAGCCTCATAGAAACAAGGTTGGTGCCTTGAAAGATAGGGTTGGAGCCCTTGAGGTTGGTGCCTCAGAATTGACAAGGTTGGTGCCTCAGAATTGACAAGGTTGGTGCCTTGGAAGATAGGGTTGGAGCCCTAGAGGATAAGTGTCCTTAAGAGACCAGGTTGGAGCCTGTACCAGATATAGGGTTGGGGCCCTTGAGGTTGGTGCCTTAAAATTGACAAGGTTGAAGCCTTGGAAGTCCAAGTCGGTGCTTAGAAAATACAGGTTGGAGCCTGGGAGATTGAAGATTGGTGTCTCCATCTAGGGTTGGAGCCCTAAATATATTGTACTTGATTTATTGAAAATAATAAATTAATAAAACCATTTATTCTTATTGTTCATTTTGTGTTCTAAGTATAGGTGATCTAACTGGTAAAATTAACAATTGAAAAGAAATACTGATTCACCCCCCTCTCAGTATTTCCAACAATTGGAATCAGAGCCAGTACCTTCACTCAAAGCCTAACAGCTTGAAGGTTGATCATTAGAACACAAATGGCAAAGCCAAGGAAGAAAGTCTCCAATCCTCTTAAAGATGTGTCTTCCTCAACCGTTGAAATTGAAGTAAATCAATTTGTGAAGGCTCCATTGTTCAATGGAAATTTTGATATATGGGTGGCAAGAATGAGGAATTTCTTGAAGACTCAAGGAATTGAAGTTTGGAAATCAATGATTACTAATGACACAATGGACGAAGAATCCAAGGAGTACAATACAAGAGCAATGAAGGAAATTTTGAATGGGTTTCCAAATTCTGTGAAGGCCAATTTTGAAAAATGTTCATCAGCAAAAGTCATATGGGACAAACTTCATGATATTCACTCAAAAGGAGCGTTGACAATGATCTCTAGTCAAGAAGATGATGGAAAACAAGAAAGAAGTCCATAATTCGTCAAGGAAGCTGAAGATAAGAGAGATGACAACAAGGCTAAAAAAGACCTATAAGATGAAGAGAATAAAGAAGACTTTGAAGAAGATCTCCTGAATAAACTTATGGCTTCCATGGAAGAGATTAATTGTTTGAAAAAGGAAAATGAGTAACTTAAGAAGAAAACACAAGATGGTAACCAAGACAAGACAAGGAAGGAAGTTGACTTTGTCAAGCTTCAAGTACAAGAAAGAGATGAGGAGCTCGCCAAACTTAAAGAGGAATTTCATCAAAACAAAAGAAAGCATCATGAAGAAGTCATATCTATGAAAAATCAATTGGATAAGGCAAAGAAAAGGGAAGAAAATTTGTCAAGCCACCTTCAACAAAGACTTAAGAGCTTGAACAATCTTGAAGCAGAGGTTGGTCAATACAAGGAAGATATCTCCTCCCTTAGATCTCAACTAGAAGAAGCAAGGAAACAAGCGCAAGGAGCTAAGAAGGTGATGGAAACTTTGGCATTCATAGAAGGACAAGTTAATGAAGCAAAAAAGGAGAGAAACACCATGATATTCCAACTAGAAGAAAAGGATGAAGAAATCTTGAAACTAAAATCGGACATCAATCTTCTCAAGGCTGAAACATTTGAAGCTACAAGAATAAAAGAAGAAATGGAGAGCAGTATAGCAAAGTAGAATTAAGAAGTCCTCATAATGAAATCAAATATCATCTCCCTTAAAATCAAAGCACATTAAGCAACAAGGATGATGGAAGAAATGAAGAAGCAACTACTTATGAAAGATGAAGATTGTGAAAAGTTGAAAGAAGAAATTGTCTTTCTTGAAAAGGAAGTTGAAGTGCTGAATAAAAACATGAAAAGCTCTCAAACACTAGATGATATCCTAAGTCAGCAAAGGTCTCCCCTTAATAAATCAGGTCTTGGCTATGCAGATGAATCCTCAAGCAAGAATGATAATGCTTCAAACAAAAAAGATGTGAGGAACCTAGAAAGAAATGTTGATGCTCCTAGTTCCAACAAAGGCAAGGAGAAGAATCAAGACAACAACGGAAGAAATTCTACCCCAAGGAGACTTGCATATGGTGTCAAGAATACAAAGGGCAATGAATATCATCAAATAATCCCAAGGCAAAAAAACTTCAAAAGTACTTCAAGGAACTCTTCATCTCCCAGGCACCAAAGTATATTTCTTGGTTATTTCTATTCTTGTACAAATTTTGGGCACATGGAAAAGAACTGTAGGGCATATCACAAAGACAAATATAATGGTCCCCGTCAATCTCCTCGAAGCAATTTTGGAGGAAGAAGTCATGATTTCTTATTCATGAACAAAATAGAGTGCTTCAATTGCCATAATATTGGACATATGGCTCATGATTGTAACTTGACTTGGGTCCCTCAACAAGCTAAAATCATGTCAACTAAGCCAGAAAAGAAGGTTGCACAAGTATGGAGAAGGAAGCAAATAGTATCCGAAAGTCTCTTGAACACTCCAGCCAACAACACATGTTGTTGATTTGATGAAAACATCCTTGATATTCCAAGTGTTTGATGATGAGACTCTGCCAGAAAGGAGACCATGCATACTGTTAGGGGGAGCTTATGATTCTTAATCATTCTTGCAAAAGATATCTGTGAAAGGGCCCTATAAAATCCTTGTTGAGTCACACATGGACAATCATCCTTTGATAAATCATCTCTCGAGAGCAACTCCATTGAGGAATATGATCACTTACTAATCCAGTGGACTATTGTTGAGAATCTTTTCCATTTGATCACTAAGCAAGTAATCTTTCTTGAGGTAGAGGAATTTATGCAGACAGGGGAAGTTGGTTCATCACATGAAGAAATGTAGACACATCTATCATTGAGCACATTTACAGAAGGAAAAGAAGCAACTTGACAGGGGGAGTACTTGGGCATCCCATTTGCCATTGATGTCAAAGGGGGGGAGAATGTTGGAAGAGCAAGAATATTGTCATCAATGAAAAAGGGGGAGATTTTTAATCAAGGTTGTCATTGATGTCAATATGGCATTGGCCAAGATGGCAAATATTCTTGAGATACCCCAGAATGTGATGATAAGGTTGAAGGCAATAAATGTCTGGTACTAGATGATGATGTCATGACTATTGTTTGACAATAATGCCATCAATGAAGAGGTCAACCCATGAATATGTCAAATCACTAATGAAGAAGCCAAATAATGGAGATGACAAACAATGGAGAAGCCAAACAAAGAAGCCATACTGTCCTAATCATCTTCTGCACTAAATATTTCAGAAGCAGTCACAAAGAAAAATAATTTTGGACAACTTGGAGGCATCCTTTCCAAATGAATCCTACACCATCTTAAAGAGGAATTTTCCCTCTTTCTAACGGGCCCTTACTTGCCCTCAAAGTCCCAATAGTTTGTGAGAAATTGAATTTTTAAGTTGAAAAATATATATTTTTTGCCTAGCCAACTTGAGCCGACTTATGTATGCTCATACTCTTTCACCTAACCGACCCGTCTATTCATTTGAGGTCAAAACTGGTATAAATAGGAGTCCGAACTCCTCATTTTGACTATGAATTTCAGTGAAGATTTCAGAAATAAGACACAAAAGAGGACAGAACAGCAAGGAGGCCAAGAAGAATATATTTTTGGGTTGTTTTCTATCATTCAAGCCAATTATATTTCTGTTTGGGTGAGGAGAATGATGTGACTCGGAATTGTGGAGAAGTTTTATTGTTTTGGCATATTCAATGTTACAGAATTCAGACTTAAGGACAGAAGAACAGTCCTGTGAAATAACTTGTGATTTAGAGCTTGGACCTATGTAATAACTAGCCTACAGGAGCTCGGATTTCTGCCAAAATTTAGATCTTTCTACAAGAATAGAATCCGGACTAAAATTATTGTTTATGCTTAGATCTATGATAAATAATCCCTGAAGTAAACTTGGACTATCCTACAGCACTTCGGACCTGAGTTTGTGGAGCTCAGACCATAATAAAATAGCTCAAACCATACTACAACTCGGATAAGGATTGCAGTCTTGTCTGTAGCTCGGACCTGTGGATTTGCGGATCTGTAATCTAATGAAGCTCAGACTTTGGAATTAAGGTCAGCATCTCAAACTTGTTTGGGTTTCCAGATTTGGGTTGGCTACAAGAGCTCAGACTCCACCACAATCAGCTAATATTCCAACACAATTACTCGGACCTTGCCTCGGATTGTAGCTTGGAAAGTTTTGTTGAAGGCCAGACCTGTGAACAGTCTTTTGCATTGAGTCTTAGAACAACAACAAATTTGTGGGAGATCAAATTACAGTGAACAATCTCCATTTAGATCGGTCCTGTGGTTGTCCTATGGTAGCTCGAAGTGCAAGCTTGGACAACCACCTCAAATCAGTGGTAAAAATTGGCAAGTCTGATTGGGTGCTTGGACTTAACACTTTAGATCTGTGTGAAGAAGTCTCACTCGGATTATATGCTATAACATCCTGTGGAGGATTAGTAAGCTGCCACCAGACTTCAGCTCAGATTGCAGTGGCTTGAATATTGACATATTTTTCACAAAACTAAGTGCAAAAGCATCAATTTATGCTCTTGAACAATAAAGCAATTGGAGTTCTTGACAGTAAAGTTTGTTGATGACAGTTTGAAGATATTCTTCTAGTAGACGCTGGAGTAGCTTTCAAGCAAATCTAGAAACAGTCTTCTTAAGCATTGCTTGGAGCATTGATTGAAGACTTATTGGAGTTTTTCATTGGAGAATTGTTGAAGACATTTGATTGAGAAGCCTTGACTGATCTTGGAGATAACATTGAAGACCATGATTCAACACTGATGACATCATGAGGTGACTTGGAGAAATTTTTTGGGTACAATGAAGAGCAGCGGTGACACCTTCTACGAAGAAAAGGTTGTCATTGATGACGTGATGTGTAGATTACAGTGAAGAGTAAGCTGAAGATTGTCAGGGCTCGTTGAAGAAGACATTGGGAGCCGTAAGTATAATCAAATATATCTTGACGAAATGAAGCAGGAGGTTGGAGCCTCATAGAAACAAGGTTGGTGCCTTGAAAGATAGGGTTGGAGCCCTTGAGGTTGGTGCCTCAGAATTGACAAGGTTGGTGCCTCAGAATTGACAAGGTTGGTGCCTTGGAAGATAGGGTTGGAGCCCTAGAGGATAAGTGTCCTTAAGAGACCAGGTTGGAGCCTGTACCAGAAGAAGAAGGCGCAGTTTGAAGACCCGAAGAGCACACGCAACAACCAGGTCTGTGTTTGAATATCTGCAGGACATTTTCTCGAGGTAGTACATCTTCCCATTAAAGCCTCCATGCCTCCTCGAGCCCTTAAACAGATGAACACACTGACTGAAGTTTCTACGCCTGTCAGTCAGCAGTTATGAAGCATGGAGGCCTTGCAGATTTTCCACCTAGTTCATTTATTCTAGAAGGCTGGCGCAAAGCTCCAAACAACCAGAAAGGACTTCAAGAACACATCTGAGGTCAAGCTCGACCTGACTAGGACTCCCGAAACAGGCTATAGAGTACATACAACACTACAGATCCATTAAGCAGTATGGGCGTGAATGCTTCCGCCATCCTGTCTTAATGAGACGAATTAAATGTTCATCATACACTCCCTTTACTAGTTTTTCTCCTATAAAACTCCTCAAGAACAAATTATCAAGGGTTCGAGATTTTTAGAAAATTATGCAGTGAGCAAATTTTGTATGCATTTTTGTGGAACTCTTATATGAATGTATAGAGCCCGTTGGGTCTCAGTGAGGAGGATTTCCATCTTTAATGAGGATTCTGGTCTTTGGTGCTTCACAGTTTGTAACTTTCTCTTATATGTGATAGTTTAGTTGTTCATTTCGTTTCATCCACTTTTCTTGTATCATGTTATGGAATGCGAGTGGCTCACGGGTTTGGTATGAATTTATCCTAGTTTATACTCATGCTAGAACTCGTCAAGCACTTTAAATATGGCTCAAGCGTGATATAATGTTCCATTTTCCACTTCAACCATACTTCTGCTATATTAGCTTCTATGGGATGTTATTTTTAAAACGCTATTGTCATGTATGGATTCTTAAATTGGTAAGCCCATTACATGTTGATATGTGTATCTGGATATCATCTCAATGACAGTTAGTATTATCTCAATCTTTCATACGCAGTAAACACCTTCCGACTATTTATTTTTGTGAGGTATTTTTGAACCGGCCCTCTTTACAGTAAGCTGCCTCTGAATTGTTTGATGCATTTGTATTAGAGTTCCACATATTGTCTTTGCAGTATTCCTTTCCCTGTGTCAATTTTTTGAAAGTTTTGGTCCCATTCTAATTAAATTTCTTGTTTACAAGAGATAGCATGAGAGCCTTTTGCTGATAACTCCCTATGTTATATCACATGCTCCTTGCTATATATAAGATGTCCTAGGCACTGGTATTTCGCAACTCAAGGCTGTCTCTAGGGTTGAAAACATCTTTTTGGCGCCGTTGCCGGGGATCGAAGTTAAGAAAATTTAATTTCCTGGGCCTCGACAAAATCTTTATTCACTCTTTAGAAAGGTGAGCATGAAGAGTTGAGAGTTGTAGATCCCTCACCTTGGCGACTCCGCATTCATTCATCAGAAAAATTTACTTGCATTCCTGGCTCCTCGTAGGCCACACTTGAGGTTAGATACATCTCAGCCAAAGACACCTTCGATGTCTGACCCAGAGAAGATCATACATAGAAGAAGTTGGAGGGAAAGGCAATCAGTCCACACTGAAATCCCTAAATTTTTTGTAGAAAAAATTCCATCCTCTTCTTCTCAAGTAGCCCAAGTGCAAGGTCCCGACTCCACTGTGGGAGATACCAACTACTACTCAGATAGTCCACCCCGGGGAGGTGTCCGGATTAGAGATGACTTTCACCCTACTCCTGAGGTCGAAGAGGTCAAGGAAGTCACCGAAGTATTTGCTATTAACAACCCATTTTTCCTGTCAACACCTCAAGCTGCTGTCCAATACATTCCTATTGTCATTCATACTCCACTTCCACCTCTTCCTCCCCCTTTTACACATCAAACTCTTGCACTACCTTCACCTCCTCCAATGGACAATGTTCTCGGCTTCTTGTTAAATAAATATGCCCCCCTGGCATTACCTCAAGTGTTGAACGATATGCCACAGGATTATCTGAAGATCTTACCCCGATTCAATGGGGAAAATGAGATTGAAGCTCAAAAACATCTTGAGGTCTTCTGCTGTTTTGCAGAGAACTTTAATGTGGAACACCTAGATGTAGTCCTAAGACTGTTTGTGCAATCTCTTGATGGCGAAGCTATAAAATGGTTTAATACATTGGGAGACCGTTCCATAACCACTTGGGAGGGAATGGAAAATACTTTTCTCAAAAAATGGGGAGAGAAGAAATATCATGGACACTGTCTTACTGAGTTTAACACACTCAAGAAAAGACATAATGAAGGGGTGTCAGAATTTATCAAAAGATTTAATAAGTTGTATTTAAGCCTTCCGGTTGATATGAAACCTCATCAAACTACTGCTAAAGTTGTCTTCGTAGCAGCTTTTGACTCAGAATTTGGTTTCTCCCTGAGAGAAAGAAAACCTGCCACCCTCGATGATGCTCAGACAGATGCGCTAGAGTTGGAGGAAAATTTCGCCTCCACTGGTAAATCAAAGGGAAAGCCAGACCAAGATTCTAGAGGGAAAGGCAAGGAGGAGGTGTCTACTTCTAGTCAAGACAGAGACTCCACTACTAACAGAATGGAAGAAATGAACAAAATGATTTACAACCTTGCTAACAAGGTGGTCAAACTTGAAATGGAGGCCAAGAATTCAACCTCCAAGAATTTCCAGAATGCTCCAAACAGGGTTTACAATCCTCAGTATAGGAAACCACCTCCGCAAATACTTCAAAGGGAACGGAAGGAGCAACAAGATCAGGTACCGCACCCTCTGTACTTGGAAGGTCCGGTAGAGGATCCCACCGAAGAAACCACTTACGAGCAAGAGGGAGCATACCTTTCTTTTTCAAATAATGATGAAGTAGAATCTCCCCTACAAGGAAGTGATGGAATTGAGACCTCATTACAAGAAGAAGAGAAGGCTAGAAGCATAGAAGACCCAAATATTGATTACTATTGTAAGCAATTTGTTGATTTCATGCAAACATAGTTTAATAGAAAATACGATCTCAGGTCTTCAAGGAAAAGGACTCGCACTCAAGATCAAGAAGAAGAGCCATCCCAGAAGGAAGCGCCTGCTCAGAAGGAGTCGACAATGCAAAATCACGGACAAAGGTAAGAGGCCTCTAAATGAACCTTTGCAGTCTAATGATCAAATTCCTTCGTCTTCAAATGTAGTCATTCCCCCTAATACCAATTCTGAGTCAAAAGAAGTCAAACCCTTGGCCGAAAATAAGGAGTCAAAGGAGGTCGCGATAGAAAAGTCCTCTCCTGCCTTTAGTCTACAAAAGGAGCTTGAGAAGATAAAAATCCCAGTCCCCTTGACTGAATTTTTGAAGCAGCCTACCTATCAGTCCGAGGTCACCTCTTTCATGCTCCCTCCAGAAGCAGCACACGTCCCAGATAGTCTCAACCTTCAGGAAGAAAGACCCATGATTGTGTTTGGCCCTCACGTTGAGGAATTAGATGCTTCTACTCCCCCTTTTTATGTGTCTCTAGTGACTCATGACCTGCTATTACATAACTGTATTTTAGATTCGGGAGCTTTCCATAATCTATTGCCTCTGTTAGTCATGGAACGACTAGGACTCCAAATCACCCGTCCATATAAGGACCTCTATTCATTTGACTCCAAAAGGGTTAAATGCCTGGGGATGATCAAGGATTTGGTGGTCAATTTGGCCCAAATCCCAGCAAAAAGTGTGGTAATGGACATCGTGGTGGCTGACATCCCAGCTCGCTTTGGCATGTTGCTGTCAAGGTCCTGGGGGACAAAAATCGGTGGGTCAATCAAGTTGGACTTAACATATGCTACTATCCCGGTTTTTGGTGGCCAGGAGAGGAGGTTGTACAGGGAAATCAGATTTGTCAAGATGGTTACTAAGGTCGATAACTCGGTTAATTCACCAGTCTACAGTAAAGAAGGTGATTTATCATGTTTAATGCTGGAGGAAGACCAAGATTATGCTCAAGAACCATCATTCTGCCAGATCAAGACCGAGCAGCTCTCAGAGAGCCGTGAAGTAGGAATCTGGACACTTCACTTTCATGGATCAAACTCCAGAGAAGGTAATGGGGCTGGAGTATTATTGATTTCTCCTACCGGCCAATGGGTCCCGCTGTCTTTCAAGCTAGAATATGAAGCCACTAATAATGTGGCCGAGTACGAAGCACTCCTGTTAGGATTACAGACAGCCAGGAGTATGAACATATAGAGTTTGAAGGTTTTGGGAGATTCAGAACTGGTGGTTAGACAAGTGAAAAATCAGTGCCAAACCAATCATCCTAGGCTGAGGGCTTATAGGAACGAAGTGTGGGACCTGGTGGAGAATTTTTTCTTGGAATTTAATATTCAGTTCATGCCCTGGGAGCAGAATAGGATGGCAGACTCTCTTGCAGTGGCTGCCAGTACCTTCCGTCCACCTCAAAACCCTCTCTTAAGATATGAAATTGAGGTACGTTATTGGCCATCAATCCCAGTCAACATCAAGCACTGGCAGGTGTTTGAGGATGAAGAACAAGTGAAAAGATTTATGGAGACAATCGGAGAATTCTCAAATATGGAGATTGATTCTTGTGAAGAAGAAGAGGCCAAGGATACTTCAGAAAACAATTGGGAGGAAAGAATAGCAGGTCATAAAGTGTTGCAATTGAAGGGAAACATTATACCTAGAGGGCTGGTTCCTCTAGAAATACTGTTTGACAAGAATGATGTCCCACTGCAGCCAAGCACAGTCACAGAGGAAGAAGAACTTAACCTTGGTACTGATGATGACCCCAAAATTGTAAAATTATCCAAGAAGGTCCCAGAAGAATATAAAGAGCTCTACCAGAAATTATTTCAGTCCTACAAAGATGTGTTTGCATGGTCCTATCAAGATCTGAAAAATTTTGATATCAGCATCATGCAGCACAAAATTCCTCTGAAAAGCGATACAAAGCCGCACAAGCAGAAGCTTAGACAGATTAACCCTCTGCTACTCCCCTCCATAGAGAAAGAGATTAAGAAGTTACTGAAGGCTAAAATAATTGTGCCATTGAGGTACTCTGAGTGGGTGGAAAATTTAGTCCCTGTTCGGAAAAATAATGGGGAAATAAGATTGTGTGTTGACTTCCAGAATCTGAATCGAGCGTCCTTAAAAGATAATTACCCACTGCCTAAGATGGATCATATTCTGCAGAAGGTGGTGGGAGCTTCTCGGATGTTAATGATGGATGGATTCTCTGGTTACAATCAGGTGGCTGTACTACCAGAAGATCAGAAGAAGACTGCTTTCACCACGCCATGGGGTACATATATGTATGCCAGGATGCCTTTTGGGTTGATTAATGCAGGGGCCACTTTCCAAAGGGCCATGGACATTGCCTTTGTTGGGGAGCAAGATAAGTTTTTGGTGGTCTACCTCGATGATATCACTGTGTTTTCAAAGGATGATACTGAGCACATTGAGCATTTGCGTAGAACTTTTGAGAAATGCAGAAGGTATGGTCTCTCTCTTAATCCACAGAAGTCATTGTTTGCATTAGAAGAGGGTAGGATTTTGGGACATATTGTAACCAAAGATGGGGTAAAAATAGATCATAAGAGGGTAGAGGTTATAAATGGTATTTCTCTTCCTAGAAATAAGAAGGAGGTGCAGGTGTTCCTAGGGCGCATTAATTTTCTGAGGAGGTTTATCCTTAACTACGCTGAGATAGTTAGACATATAACTGACATGCTGAAGAAAAATAATGAGGTAAAGTGGTCCCAGGAATCACGAGAGGCTTTTTCCAGGATAAAAAATTCTTTTGCAGAAGCCCCTGTGCTAGCTGGACGGGATTATGCCAAACCTTTCATGATCTTTTCATTTGCATCACCTCATACAGTGGCAGGAGTTTTATTGCAGAAAGGTGAAGATGGGTATGAGCAGCCCATCGCTTTCTTCAGTCAGGTGCTCCATGATGCAGAACTGAAATATAACATATTAGAAAAGCAAGCATACGCCCTGGTGAAATCCCTCAAAGCATTCCGCTTGTATGTCTTGTAGTCCCATATCACTGCATTTGTGCCTACAACAGCTGTAAAATATATTCTTATCCAAGGGGATAGTGAAGGAAAAATGGGGAAGTGGATTGCCAAAATACAAGAGTATAAGCTAGACATCCGCCCTACCAAACTGATCAAGGGACAAGGGCTAGCCAAAATCTTATCCGAATCAAATTATCAGGCTCTGGGTATAAATCTGTCCATGATAGCAAGTGAAGAGACTGAGAAGAAAGAAGAGCAACAGGGAGTAGAGATAGCTACTCCGAAGACACATATGAAGTACCTCACCAGCCCGTGGTACAAAGAGATAGTGGAATATCTCCTCACACTCAGCTGCCCTCCTAGCTGTGATAACGTTGAATACATAACACTAAGGTTGAGATCACAGAAGTACATAGTCGCCAATGGCCGACTATACTGGTGAGATCCCTCAGGCATCCTACTCCTGTGTCTCACAGAGGATGAGGTAGAGAATATAATGGCCGAATTTCATGAAGGAATCTGTGGGGGTCATTATAGCTGGAGGGCCACAGCTCACAAAATCCTGAAGGTTGGTTTCTACTGGCCCAAACTCTTTGGAGATGTGTTTGCTCAGGTCAGAGCTTGTGAGAAATGCCAAAGATTTGCTAAAATATAGAAGTTGGCCCCTCTGCCCATGATTCCTGTTCACGTGGACGAACCATTCCGGCAATGGGGAATCGACTTTATCGGTGAAATACATCCTCCATCGAGTGGCCAACATAAGTGGATTTTAACTGCCACAGATTATTTCACAAAGTGGGTGGAAGCTATACCTGCGAGGAATGCAACATATACTGTGATAATAAAATTCATGGAAGAAAACATCATATCCAGGTTTGGCTGCCCTGCCAAGATAGTGACCGACAACACCCAGGCCTTCAAGTCTCCAAAGTTTGTGAGCTTCTGCTAGGAGTATAACATTGCACTAAGTCACTCTATGGCCTATTACCCACAAGGAAATGGCTTGGCAGAGTCTTCAAATAAAACCCTGGCGAGGGCACTGAAGAAGGCTATCAACGAAAATCAGAAAAATTGGGATTCCCAGTTGAAATTCACTCTGTGGGCCAATAGGATTACCAGCAAGAGAGCAACTGGGAAGTCCCCATATGAATTAGTATATGGGAGGGCAGCAGTATTCCCTGTACAGTTAGCCTTACCAGTAGCCCGATTCATGCAAGAAAGTCAAGAAGAGCTCGATGATGTGACCAAGAGAGTAAATCAGCTGGTGGAGTTAGAAGAAACACGGAACCAGGTAAGTCAAAGGCTAACTGAATATCAAGAGAAGATGAAGGAACTTTTTGATCAGCATGCCAAGGACAAGAAGTTGCAGATTGGGGATTTAGTGCTCAGATGGTTTATCCGAAGAGCTGAAAAGGGGAAACATGGTAAATTCGACCCACTCTGGTTTGGCCCTTTTAAAATCGTGGAAGAAGGGGGCAGCAACACTTTCAGGTTGGAAAATTTACAGGGAGACTTGCTCGATGCCCCTGTAAATGGTCAGTTCCTCAAACCTTACTTCCAGTTCTGATTCAGGCAGAGACAGCCTGATGTATTATACTGTACATTAGTTTCTGTTTTCATCTTTGTTTGAATAATGTGGCTGTAGTGATGAATCATGAAGAGAAAAGTATAAGTGTTGAAGAGTGGTGTCCACATGGAAGATTAACAGGTGGTCTGCAAAATTCTCGACACGCCCAGGGATGAACGTGCCGTCCCCAGGTGGAGCCAATGTTGATCATGTTAGCCCCCTATTAATTTTTGACAAGCAAACAGGGGGTCAAACTGTCTCTGAGCTTTCAAGGAATGCATTCCTGCTGAAAAAACATCATCCTTGAAGTCCCTTTATGCCCTTTGTCCTTTGATGAATCCCCACTGCTGTTTCCCGTTAAAAACCTCTCTGTTTCCGTGAAGAAGAATGCCCAAAAGGCCTCCATTTCCCCTATTTTATTCCCACTAACCCTCTAAATCATCCCATCTTCCCCTTTAACCTTATGAACACACTTCGTTTGGTTTAATATCCCTTTTTCCCTCTACTGATTCCCTCTTTAGCCTTAAAATCTTCTTTTTCGGCTGAAAAACCCAATTTTTACAGGCTTAGGCCCTTTCGGCCAGCCCCTTAACCACTTCCCCTCCATAAATCCCGGCGCTAAGACCAAGCGCTAAGTCAAAAGGCACTAATCGCAATCGGAAGGGCGGAGTGAAGCGCAGTTTATTTGCAAGGTCAAAACCCCCGATGCGATAGTGTATTTGTTATGATCAACCCCGCCGCGATCTGAGCCATCTATCCGTTCCGATCTGATGGCCCAACGCTAATCGTAGTGCGCCCATCGCCCGGTTCCATCCACTTTTCCGATTTCATCAGAGCCGTCGATCTGCCTCTAGATTGGATGGCAGTCGCTCCATCTCATCGCTGCTTCAATCGCAATTGCAAAAGTTTTAAGGTACCACCCTTTGTCATCCCCGATTGCGATCCCCCGATTGAATCTAAGCCATCCGTCGTGTGTGATCCAACGGTTTAAATCTCATCGCTCCCCACTCATCGCCCCTCTTGTCTTCCCTTCCGATTTGATCTCCGCCATCGATCTTATTCTTGATTGGATGGCTGGCGCTCAATCGCGACGTCATTCCAATCGTAATCGCAGGTTCCCAAATGCGTCTCCTGCTGCCTCTCCCGATTGCAATCCTTCGATTCAATCAGAGTCGTCCATTCATCCAAGATCAACGGTCCAATGTTAATCGCCCTCCGCCTACAAGGTCCCACCATCAAATGGCTCGCATTCATTCATTTCCATCATTTTTCTTCGTAAATCTACCCAACGCTAAACTTTGAGTTTTAACATTAATTCTTGTTTCTTCCTCCGTTTTCGCCTGCATTCACCATTCCGCCACCACCCTGGATTTTATAATTGATTTGTTTCATTGTGTAGGGTTTTTACAGAGTGGAATTTTCACTCTGCCTCCGTAATCACAGTCACCGTAATGCAAAACACAGAGAGGCCATTATAGCGGCCAAGTGAAGCAGCAAAAACAAATTTAAGGGGGTTTAAGCCTGTTATTGAATAGTTAAAGCTTAACCTCGCATTCAAAAGAAGAAGGTGCAGTTTGAAGACCTGAAGAGCACACGGAACAACCAGGTCTGTGTTTGAATATCTGCGGGACGTTTTCTCCAGGCAGTACATTTCCCACTAAATCCTCCATGCCTCCTCGAGCCCTTAAACAGATGAACACACTGATTGAAGTTTCTACGCCTGTCAGTCAGTAGTTATGAAGCATGGAGGCCTTGCAGATTTTCCACCTAGTTCATTTATTCCAGAAGGCTGGCGCAGAGCTCCAAACAACCAGAAAGGACTTCAAGAACACATCCGAGGTCAATCTCGACCTGACTAGGACTCCCGAAACAGGCTACAGAGTACATACAACACTACAGAGCCCTTAAGCAGTATGGGCGTGAACGCTTCCGCCATCCTGTCTTAATGAGACGAATTAAATGTTCATCATCCACTCCCTTTACTAGTTTTTCTCCTATAAAACTCCTCAAGAACAGATTATCAAGGGTTCGAGATTTTCAGAAAATTATGCAGTGAGCGAATTTTGTATGCATTTTTGTGGAACTCTTATATGAATGTATAGAGCCCGTTGGGTCTCAGTGAGGAGGAGTTCCATCTTTAATGAGGATTATGGTCTTTGGTGCTTCACAGTTTGTAACTTTCTCTTATATGTGATAGTTTAGTTGTTCATTTCGTTTCATCCACTTT
Source organism: Pinus albicaulis (assembly GCA_034641835.2). Taxonomy (NCBI): domain Eukaryota; kingdom Viridiplantae; phylum Streptophyta; class Pinopsida; order Pinales; family Pinaceae; genus Pinus; species Pinus albicaulis. The sequence continues at coordinate 1,166,395,493 of CM076575.1, read as the reverse complement.
TCTTGTATCATGTTCTAGAATGCGAGTGGCTCACGGGTTTGGTATGAATTTATCCTAGTTGATACTCATGCTAGAACTCGTCAAGCGCTTTAAATATGGCTCAGGCATGATATACTGTTCCATTTTCCACTTCAACCATACTTCTGCTATATTAGCTTCTATGGGATGTTATTTTTAAAATGCTATTGTCATGTATGGATTCTTAAATTGGTAAGCCCATTGCATGTTGATATGTGTATCTGGATATCATCTCAATGACAGCTAGTATTATCTCAATCTTTCATATGCAATAAACACCTTTCGACTATTTATTTATGTGAGGTATTTTTGAACCGGCCCTCTTTACAGTAAGCTGCCTCTGAATTGTCTGATGCATTTGCATTAGAGTTCCACATATTGTCTCTGCAGTATTCCTTTCCCTGTTTCAAGTTTCTGAAAGTTTTGGTCCCATTCTAATTAACTTTCTTGTTTACAAGATATCATGAGAGCCTTTTCCTGATAACTCCCTACGTTATATCACATGCTCCTTGCTATATATAAGATGTCCTAGGCACTGGTATTTCGCAACTCAAGGCTGTCTCTAGGGTCGACAACACGGTTGAAGCATGCACTCAAGGGCATCTCGAACTACATTGCATGGAAGGATAGGATGGAGGTGGTGCTTGAAGATATTGGCTTGAAGGTGTTCATCGATAGCGATGTTCCTAAGCCCACTTCGGCGGATGCTGCAATACTTGATGCATGGCAAAAGAAAGTAGCAAGGGCGAGGATGATTCTGTTGGAAGGTGTGAGAGACCATATTGTCTCAAGCCTTCATGGGAAATCCACTCCATATGCTATGTGTAAGACTTTGAAAAATCTTTTCCAAAGAAGCAGCGACCATAGGAAATTGGCGCTGAAGGATAAACTCAGAAATATCAAGATGGAGAAGAACGACACTATTCCAGTATACTTAACAAAGTTTGTCCAATGCAGGGATGAGCTTGGGAGTGTAGGAATAAATGTTGCGGATGATGACTTGGTGAGCTTGGCTCTCCTTAGGCTTCCAAAGAGTTGGCACAGTTATCAGGACCCTGTCAATGGATGGGAGAAACTGCCGGATTGGGAGTGACTGTGGTCGGATCTAGTGCAGGAGGAGATAAGGCGGAACACCAGGGATGGCTCTTAATCAAAGCATGATGATGAAGAGGACTGTGCTTTGGTTTCCAAGGTGAATAAGAAGAAGGGGAAGAAATTCCATTCTAGATCTGAGGCCAGTGAAGATGGCAAGGAGAAAACCATGTCCAAAGTTAAGTGTTTTCACTGTCACGATTATGGACATATTGCCACAAATTGTCCACATAAGAAGAAGAACAAGATGGCTGTTGAAGTTGCAGCTGGTGAGGCTCTTGCCTCGCAATTTGAGCTTGAATTCTCATTGATCGCATGCATGGTGTCTAGTGCATTGGGATCGGGTTGGTACTTTGATAGTGGTGCTTCCTTTCACATGATGGGAGATAAGGAATTATTCAGTGACTTGGTGGAGAAATATCTCTAGATGCATGTTGAGTTGGGTGACGATGGACAATACAGTGCGACCAGCATTGGTACCATTACCTTTCATAAGGTGTCAGGTAAACTCCTTCTTTTAAAAGATGTTTTTCATGTTCCAGGTTCAAAGAAGAATTTAATCTAAGTCGCAATGTTAGAGGATAGAGGCTATGATGTTGTCTTTAGTGAAGGAAAAGTTTCCCTGCAACACAAAGCAACAGGGCAAGCCAAGAAGGTTGGGATTCGAGTTATGAATCTCTACAGACTTGAAGTAGATGGGATTTCTACGGAGCTTCCTACTGTTGGGAAGTGCGATAAAGACATGCAATTGAAGCTTGAGAGGGAGCATGATTTTCATGCGGGTAAGAGTGAACCTCGGGATGTGGAGCAGCCACAAGATGAGGATCATGGAGTGGGAGAAACCACTCATGCAAAGAAATTTCGAGCCAGATGGGCTGAGGGAGTGCATGCCTCTATACCACTAGGTGAGAGGTGGAGCGACATGCATGAGTAATGCCAAGAAGAAATTTTTGGGCAGGACTCATTGAGATGGTGTGGATCTCATGAATTGAACCTAGCTACAAGCAGCCCACGGAGCAACAATAGCATGATCAGTTGGATTGATGCAATCAGATCAAAGTGACAGTATCAGATACTGGAGCGCAGATAAGAGTTGACAACAAGTGCAAATTTCAATGGCGCAGTGGTTCCTGAATACATGTGCGGTAGCTAAGCAGAAGTCAAAAGACTTTGATGACAGATGCATTAGAATGATTGAGTTGTTTGGAGGCTATTCAGTTTCGGAAGTGTTGCATGCAAGTATTGCAGGGCGCATGCAAAGACAGTTCTTTCTTTTTGAGAGGGAGTGTTGAAGATTGCAACAAGAAACAGTGAAAGTGGCATCCAAAAACATCATTCCTTGATCCTAGTGAAAATAAGTACCTAAACTAGGTGGGGCCCACACAGGCTATTTTTAGGTGTATGTCTAAAAATAGACATGATGAGAAAAATCTAAAATTAGCAGGAGGCTGATTCTAGATGGTTGAGTAAAATCTATTTTTAGACAAGTTTCTATTTTTAGATGTATAGGCGAAGTCTATTTATAGATCGCCTGTCTAAAATTAGAATCCATGTCGATTATTATTAGCCCTTAATAATAATCAGACAATAAATAGTAACTTATTCTCTTGGAGCACTTTATTTCAGTGAACAGATGTGGCACATCAGTGGATTGAAGGAATTTCGAATTCGAAGGTTGGTTGGTGACTCATGCATTGAGGACTTAGTTATAACTGATTGTGGCAAGTTGTAACAGAGTTGGAAGAGTAGTTATGTGAGTTGTTATTTAGTTTAACTTAGTTCAGTGAGTTAAACCCAATTGTGCTAGTTGTAGATGAACATACACTAGTGAAAGATGAGTGAATTAATTAGTTAATTAATTCACAAGTGGTGTCTTACTTGCAACTGAAGAAATACAATAGTTAACTACTTGCATGACAGATCCAGTGGAGACCCAGTGGAGAGATAGGTGAAAGGGTGTGATGGACTATCTGTTGTGACTATAGTGGAGCATTCAATGCATCCACACACACATTGGAGATGCCTATGATTATTGCGCAGTCAAGGCAAGGTAAGGTCGAATTCATTCAGGGTTCTTCTTCAACAGGGATTGCGCAGTGGAGGCAGGTTGTCAGGAGGCAAAAAATTGGTGCATAGATATGTAAATTTCTATATGACAATGTGTGATTATTGTTGATTGTACTGAGAGTTCTATGCTATGAGCTCTGTATGAGATTGTTACATTTTCTATTGATATACATAATATATGATAGTTGGGGTTTTTAGCTTTAAGATTTCTCGGTAAAACATCTTGTTATGTGCGATTGATTTGCTTCATATGTGCTTTGCAATTGGCAATTTAATTTCTGCAAAGAATTAAGTGGAAGGATTATGTATTTAACATAAGATTAATTTGTTAGATCAGGAGCATCCATAAATAAATTGTTGTGTTTATAAATTTATACATAGGCCCAGTGAGTTTCGCTAACATAGATCATATTACATATGGATATTAGCAACAGCTATCCCATACCAAGTGAGAGATCCTCCAATTTAGAATTATGTGGATTTTCACACTTAGTAAAGTTCTCCATTTAGCTTGGAGTGAGACTGTCAAATGTTTGTATTTTTCTGCAAAAAGCAAGAATTTAATGTAATCTCACTCCAAAGATAAGTAAACTATACACCGTTTGACAACAAATCACAAGCACACATTCATTTATTGGTGGTGTATGAGTATTGAAAGAGCTTTGAAATAACTTATTAATTGAATTCTGGCACATCTGATAATTATGTGAGATGTGATAAGCATGTGCATCACTTAACACTAAGGAAAACACTTGCCTACACTATTAATTGAAGCTTCTTAAGGTACTCGATTTATTTGTCAAGCATGGAGGCTTTGTCAGTCTTCCAGAACAAAAAATTCCCTTAGAGGCGGCACAGATAGTGTTTCTAATCATGTACAAAATTTAAATTTGAGGAAAATATAAGTTAGCTTAATTTCATTATCAAGCCAGATTTATCTTAATTCACAAAATCTCGAGGATCTATATTAAAAAACGTAATCCCAAATCTCTCATCTTATCTGTAATAGTTGAGTTGTGAACAAGTACCCTGCCACACTAGAACAAAAAACTACCTGAAGGGTCTTCATGAATTACAGTTGTTTCTTAGGCTTATTTTTTAAATGCTACAGGCAAACTGTTACTAACCTTATTAGAGTTTGGAATGAGATTCTGAAGGGCTTTCATTTTTTCATTGATTTTATTCCTTCGCCTCTGTGTTACACACAAACAACAAATATTAGGTTCAGAATAATTACATTGAAATAAAAATGAGTATAACAGTCAAAGGCCGTCTCTGATACAGGATAAACGACAACATCCGCTGCAATGACATAGAGATAAGAAGCCAGAAGGCAGCCTGGCCTCGCATAAGCGCATTTTTAATAATCATGGTTTAAAACATTAAGCTACGAATTATGGTATTAATCCCGCATTAAACTTTTAACCGCGCATTATCAAAACTATGCGTCATTGGTCTTGTAGACGAACATGCGGGGAGGGGGCTAGCCCCCTCCAAACCCCCATTGTAGCAACAATGAAACTTTAAATAAAAGGTGAGCGCTGTACTTTGCAAGGACTAATGGCATGTCTCATTGGTAAAGGCAAACATTTGGCATGGGGGAGGTCGCGGGGTCGACAACAACCTCTGCCCATATTTTGTATCATTTTGCTCCACCACTTAAATACGCTTCAAAACTTAGGTTATATGCGAAATCTGTAATACATCACATTCAGACTTTGCATATAATATATGCAGACTTTATAGATGATTTTTATGCTTACTTTATATATGGTTTGAGTATTGACATAATTTGAAATATGCACCATATATGATATATCATATGAACCTTTGACTTCGAAAATAATTTTCCAACTAACTTTGATATAAACCATGGGCAGAGGTATTTTCCACCATATTAATGTAATTAAACCAACCTTTGGAAATGGTTAATAATTCAACCTTGGATAGGGTCCACCAAAGGGGCACGTGGCGGCACTTGGCTGCACCACGTGTTAGCCTCTCGTTGGCCTGTCCATCCATAAAAAAAAATTCAACTTCAACCTTAGGAGCAACTCATAAAAAAATTTCACCTTCAAACCAAACTGGCGAATCCTGCAGTGACACTCGTCACAGTGTCATTGGGCGAAACTGAAGAATATTCCTACAATATATTTTGTATGCTGACTGGGCTGCTATGTCATCAAGCTGTAATTGTTCTGCAATTTTTTTAGTTGTTTAGGAAAATGAATAGTAGGCTTTATATTCTTCATCCGGACTCAGTTTTCGACGAAACGAATTGCGCCAGATTTCTGGCGACGAGCTCTTCGTTGTCGTTCGGTTTCTAATCAATTATGAGTACTTTCATTTTTGAGCTTTAACACTGAGCACCTGATCACCTATCCTCTTGATCGAATCTGGTATGTCCCCCATTGAAAGTATGTATATGTTTAGATATCTGATGTATAGGAAGAAGATTTACAACACATAATCCAAAAGGTTCCAAAAAATTGCTTCTAACTTTAGTCAAAACCACCACCTTCGCCTGAAGCGCAGGGGGCATAAGGATGCCTAGTCTTGGTTAAACAATTAGTGAATTAAGCAGGAGATCAGTATGGGAAGCAATGATAGTATCAAAAATATTATTACCTCCAAGTTTAAGGACAAGTTGTGGGAGGATAAGGAGTTGGACGGTAAAAGGAAGCTAAGATACTATAAGGAGGTGATCAACCCCACCCCTTATAACCAAAATGATCTCTCTGTGTTGACCAACACTAAGAAATAAATGAACATCGCTAGGATAAGAACTAACTCTCATGAGCTTCGAGGTGAGACCGGGCGACAGTCTATTTCCAAGACTCCATGGAATGATAGAATATGTGAGATTTGCGATACTAAGCAGGTGGAAGATGAAAAACACTTTCTTTTAGACTTCTTGACTCTTACTCACATCCGCTTTCAATTCCCTAACATCTACCATGTTTCCAATCTTCTTGAATTATTAAACCAACCCATCTATAGCGATCTTGGAGAGCTTCGTTCCCTTCTCTTTGATCATGGAAACAAGATTATGAAGAATCACATGTTAATCATCATCCTCATCATTATTATTATTATAATATGTTAATAACTAAATAAATTCAAATTCAACTACTCCATACATACCTTTCTTCATGCCAACGTATAAATTATTTTTGAAATTGACTTAATAAGACTTTTATTTAAATGGAGGTAGGCATGAGAATTAATTGTTTTCAATTATTATTATTTATAGAGTGATCGCCGAGATTGCATAACTCCAAATTTATATTGCTAAAAGGAAATTAAAATAACAAAAAATAATTAATTTTAAATATCGTGTTTTTTACAAATTTAGTTAAACTAATAATATTAAAATAAGTGAATGGAATAATAACCCAATAATGGATATAATTAATAAGAAATAAAAGTTTTAAAATAAAATGGATATATATGAATATATATTTTTAGGACAAAATTACTTTTTCTATTTGTTATATATATATTTTAAATTATTCGTAAGTGGTTATTAGTTATTTGAAAATTTTCAGAAAAAAACTCATAAAAATTACATTAATTTAAATTTCATATTAATCATTTAATACTTTATCACTCATATATATAATCATCATGAGAGAAAAGTTTTGATATGCGAATTAGCATAATTTAATCATGCCTTATAATCTCCTTAACATTTTCAGAATGTTGGGATATGAAAAAGGCAACTTGCAGACAATATTATAAAAGATATAATTGTACCACATCTTGGAAAGAAATTTAAGAGATGTCCCATGGTGTAAAGATTAATCAAATATCTAACCATTAAAACGATATAAAATTGAACTAACCCTTTTATCAATTCTAACTGCAACAAATTCAAGAAATTGAACTCAATTAAAATTGTATAGGACTCTATGATTGATTTCTTCTAATCAATTGAAAATCACAGTCACAAGGTCTAGCAAATGCATGATGGTAGCTGAAGCAATGATGATATAATAAGAACCAAGCCCCATGAACCATTCCAGATGTTAAAAAATAAGAATTATAATATTAAAAATAAATAAACTAGCAATTGCACCATCATCAGATGTTGCAAAGGAAACGTTGTAACTCGAACCTGGCCCGTAGCGCCTTGGCAGAAGGAAGTCTGCTTGGAACAGGGTAGCAACCTTCCTTATTGTTAATGTTAACACTCAAAATGAACTATTAATCTTAGTTTGTAGTTATCGAACTGTTGGGAGCTTAAAACACCAGAATTGTGTAGTATAGTCGTGAGGGATCAACCCAATAAATAAAAAACAAGACTGGAGTTAAAACCCTCCATGAGGACAGTTACAGATTATGTCTCGCTATGTGGCCAGTGAAGAAAAATGTAAATAAACCATAGTCCTGATAGAAAGATGAAGGTTTAAACCGAAACTCTGGAGAACCCACAAAACCGAATCCAATCCTTCGTGGCTATTCAGGTAGGGTAAGAAGCAAAAAGGAAAAAGGAAAACCCGAATCTCACAAAAGAGAAATAACTTGAACGAAAATTTAATTTACAAAGAAAACTGCAATCTCATTTATAAAACCATCCATACACCTACTCTATTGATAGAAAACATGTGCATTATAGCAAAAATAATAATATGCATTTAGTGGTAAAGTGAAGCATGCTCAACCATTTCAAGAAGTAGTTAACCGCAAGCATTTTTGTAACGCAAACCCTTAAAGGACCATACCCATAAATTATGTTGAAAATTAAGAAAAGAGCATGTATTTTTAGATATAAAATGTCTGAAAAATCCAATGTCGTGACCAAGGAAATTACAATAGAAATCCCAAGAGAAACACGAGGCATATTTCTGATTCTGGAGCGTTAAACAAAAAATAAATTACAATATCTAGACTTGTGTAGAGGTATCATGCATGCACTTTAAAGAAAATATAGCACGTAAATGTCATCCGTTGGATATAAGAACCCTACATAACCTTTCCCGGTCGACCTCCGGTAATAACCTACAAACCAACCTACTCTCCTATACATAATGCAAGATGGGTGTCGATTCTAATTCAAAGCACAAATAGATTCATCAACTTGAAAGTGGGCAATCCATTCAACTTTCTTATAAGAAGTGTGCTATTGCTTGGTCGGTATTGTATCAAGTAGTGAAGCACATCTTCTCAGAGTGTTGGTTTGCTCAGAGTTTTTAGTAGTATTTGCGAGATCAATATTCAAATTTGTTTTAGGGCAAGGTTTATTGGTTTCCTGCCTTGTTGAGCAATTTTCGATCCATGTTTTGATCTTAATCTTATATGGAATGGAAATCCTAAAGTATTTCAACCTTATTCATTCTTTAAAAACTCTCATGGGTACTTTTATTAGTAACTTAGTGTCTACAAGGGACCCCTGTATGCAACAACTTCACTGCTTAGTCTATAGAGCCCCCCCTCCCTTATGTACATAACCTGCCCCCTCCTTCAAACCTATACTCCAAGGAGGAACATATGTTCTTCAGCATTAGTTACACTCCAGCTATATTGGAAAAGATTCAAAAATAAAAGTAAAGTAAAAGTCCAATTCAAAACAAATATGGGAGTATATATCTTGATAATAGTAATAAAATACAATTCAAATCAAATATGGAAGTTATACTAATAACGATAGATGGTGTTACAAGCTTAAGACTTTGTAATGGGTATTCCTCAAAAACATAAGCCTTTCTAATATTCCTTGCTCCAAAACCAAAATTTCTTGTATGAGCAAGGTGATAATATTTCTTAAGGTTGTAGGGTTCATAAAATTCAATTTCTAATATTTGTAAAGATGAAGCCATGCTCCAAATTTTCCAAAGTTGAGAATAAAAAGAATAATTCCAACGTCCACATAGTTCAGTTCATTGCAACCAAACAGAAAAGGAGCAGTAAGAGAAACACCGACAATGTGTTCAACAAAGACACCATAGAGACCCAAAACCAATAATCAAGGCCTTGAGGATGATCCATTTTGCAGGAGTGATGATCATCAATCCTGGTTGGTGACAAATTTATAGGATGTAGGTATTACCAAGGGCTCCAGAATTGTATAGATCATGCAAAGGCAAAGGTCTCTTTTCACTACCCTGGTTGGTGTTCATAAACCCTGATCCCACAGGCATGCTTATGGGTGCAGAAATTTGTTGAATAATGAAGATTTATCCACCGAGATTATCCTGATCACATATCAATTCGAATTCATATGCAACACATAATCTCTTCCACTCAGATCATCACACATGCATAAATAAAACAAGCGGTATGCGATCAAAAGATCATCAAAACATCACACACATTACATAGTATGTATGGGGAAAGCTTATAGCTGAAAACCCCTCAGCTATTGTGTATATTATAATGGAGAAAACATGTAACATTACATAGCACAATATTCCTCACAAGTACTCAGTACTATCTCATAAAGTTACACACAAACTAGCTTGGTTTTGAACAAGTCATAGGTTCAAAACACATCCACTAATTTCCTGCCTCTATTGCGCAATCAAGGCTGGTCTAATGAGAGATCCAAGGTTCAAATCTCCTTGGCTTGACAGTGCAATCATCATGGGAAATTCCTCCAAGTGTGGTGCAAATCTCATGCACAACTGATGTCACAACTGATAGCTATCTCAACCCTTTCATCTTCCTCTTTCACTGGTCTCCACTGAACTGTCCATGCACTGTAGTGAACTGATGTGTTCTTGAGTTGAATAATGAGTTAATAATTAGTGAATTAAATAATATTTAATTCACTCCACTCATTACTATTTGATTAGCTAGTTAAACTAATCTCAACTAATTCAACTAAGTTAAACCGAACACAACTCCACCAACTGTCTCATCAACTCCACCAAACTTCTGCCACTGAAGTCCTAACTGAAGTCAACCATGTATGAGCTCACCAAACCCCTAGGAATAGCGTAATTCCTCTGTCAGATGCATGAGCCACTTCTGTAGCTCGAACTGAAGTGCTCCAAGAGAGTAAACTGAAGTTTAGAGTCCAAATATTATTAAGGGTAAATAATATTTGACTTTTCTATTTTTAGGATAGGGAGTCTAAAAATAGACTTCGACCTAAATGTCTAAAAATAGAGGTCCATCTATTTTTACCAACATGACCAATACTCCAAGAATAACATACTGCAACCCCTGGACCATGCTCCATATGTCTAAAAATAGACATAGTCTAAAAATAGACTTTGCGCCAGAATTTGCCTGCGGGCCCACTTAGTGAGGCGACTTCATTTCACTAAGCTCCATCATCTTGCTGCATTTTCAACACTCCCTCTCAGCAAGATATGGATTATCTGCAACCCCTATCCTGCCTCTGTGGAATTCGAACTTGCTCCTGTTGAGCGCCTTCGTCAGGATGTCGGCATCCTGATCCTCCGTGGGAACATATGAAAGCATCATGATTCTCCACTGAACACAATCTCTGATATGATGGTACCTGATGTCGATGTGTTTGGATCTATCATGAAATACTGGATTAGCCGAGAGTTTAATGCAACTCTGGTTATCACAATAAATCATTGTAGGCTCCAACTGCAACCCGAACAATCCAACGAGGATCTTCCTCATCCAAATAGCCTCGCATGCAGCCAAGCTTGCTGCCATGTACTCGGCCTCTGCTGAAATGAGTGCCACGGATCTCTGCTTCCTGCTGTACCAGGAAACTGCTGTCGAACCAATGCTGAAAACTCCTCCAGATGTGCTCTTTCGGTTCGTTGGGCTCCCTGCCCAATCTGCATCAATGAAGCCGGAAAGCTTCACCTCATCCTCCTGTCTGTACCACAAGCCATATCCCGATGTGCCTCTAAGATAACACAATACATGCTTGCCTGCCTTCCAGAAGAGCTTGGTAGGCTTAACCATAGCTTGTGAAAGCTGGTTAATAGCATAGCATATATCGGGTCGTGTATTGACCAGATACATAAGCGACCCCACCAACTGTCGATAAACAGTGGCATCCACTACCTCCGCTGAAGTAGCATCCTCCTTCCTCCAACCACCCGGAAGAGGAGTATCAACAGGCTTGCAGCCATGCATGTTGAACTTCTCCAGTATCTCCCGGGCATACTTACCCTGAGAAACAAACAGTCCATCACTACGCTACCAAATATCCAATCCCGGGAAATAATGAAGGAGGCCCAAGTCCTTCATCTCAAACTCTCTAGCAAGATCCTCCTTGCATGAAAGTATCAACAGCTCATCACCCGTCAAAATCAGATCATCTACATACAGTACAATGATCAGCAACTTCCCCTCCACCACAATCTGGTACAGGTTAGGATCCACCTCACTCTTGGAAAATCCAAGCCCGGTGAAATAACTGTCAATCCGTGTGTACCAAGCACGAGGTGCTTGCTTCAGCCCGTACAGTGCTCTCTTGAGTCGGCACACATGCGACTCACTGCTGAAGATCTCGAAACCTTCAGGCTGCTCTATGTACACCTCCTCCTCAATAACTCCGTTGAGGAACGCAGTCTTCACATCCATCTAATGGATGTGCCACCCCATCTGCGCTGAGAGAGCAAGGATCGTCCGTATGGAAGAGTACCTTGCGACAGGTGCAAAAGTATCCTCATAATCGATCCCCTCGATCTGTGAGAAGCCATGGGCGACAAATCTCGCCTTGTACTTCTCCACACTCCCGTCAGCCGCTTGCTTCACTTTGTAGATCCATCGCGAACCCACCACTGATTTCCCCTCCGGTCTTGGGACAATCTCCCATGCACTGTTCCTGATGATCGAATCATATTCTTCGATCATGGCATCAACCCATGCGGGTTCCTCCACAGCTTCCTCAAAAGAGGATGGCTCCGTCACAACACATTGACTCACAAGAGCCATGTATCCGGTGTACCGATCCGGTGACTGTCTCTGTCTGCGCTGTGCTGTAGGTGGTCCTACAACCTTCTCTGCATCCCGAGCCAGTCGCTCAGCTTCTGTAGTGCGCATGCGCCCTCTGATGGTTGGCGCTGCCTGGGTGGTTTCTTCCACCTCCTGAACCTCCTCTTGTGGCTGATCCACATCAGGAAGCTCCTCCTTAGGAACTAACAGCTCCTCATCTGCATGCAAGTGTAGCTCCCTCTCAAGCGAACACTGCATGGCTTTCTCCTCCTGAAATTTTATATCCCGTCGCACAACAGTCTTGCGACTGTCTGGCACATACACCCGATAGTTGTGAGGTGTATCGGTGTACCCCACAAATATTCCAACTTCAGCAGTTGGATCCAGCTTCCTCCTTGCATCCTTCGTCACATGCATGTAGACAGGAGATCCGAAAATCCGCAAATGGGAAATATCAGGCCTCTTGCCAGAATAAGCCTCCTCTGGTGTACTCATGCCAAGAGCCTTGTGAGGACAACGGTTCTGCACATACACTGCTGTATTGCATGCCTCAGCCCACAAGTGAAGGGGTAGGCCACGATCATGCAACATCACCGTGCGGCACCCACGTCGTTGTTCTTCCGCTCGGCCACCCCGTTACTGCTTGTGGGTTATGGGGTGCGATGAGCTCTCTCAGGAATCCACTTCTATTTGCGAATTACATGAATTCAGCCGAGATGAATTCACCACCATTGTCACTTCTAAGAGCCTTCACATGCTTCCCCGATTCCTTCTCTACCAGCGCCTTGAAGTCATAGAACTTAGAAAATGACTTGCTCTTCTTCTGCATGAAGAAGATCCAGCACTTTCGAGATAAATCATCAACAAAGATCACATAGTACTTGTTCTTTGTTGTCGAAGCTACAGAGAAAGGACCACACACGTCTATGTGAACTCTCTCAAGGATCGTCGTGGTGTGACTATCCTTCTCGTGAAAGGTGGCTTTCACATACTTCCCCAAGGTACACCCCTTGCTTGATGCGGCAAGGGGTGCCCTTAGGAATCCCAGTAGAAATCTGCTGCAGAATCTTCAAAGCTCCATGGTGAAGGTGGCCCAATCTCCTGTGCCACAGTTCGTCCTCATCATCCCGGCTCACCACTTCTCTCGCTTTGCATGCCATAGCGGCGCAGCCATCTACTTGCAACTGATAAAGGTTCTTGGTTCGAACCCCTATCTTTCGGGTCTCTCCAGTAGTCTTACTGCGTAGGAAGGATTTTCCTTCGCTGAAGACCACATCATACCCCTTGTCTTCCAACATCGCCACAGAGATCAGGTTCTTCATCAAGCCTGGAACATGCAAAAATTCCTTCAATACGAAGGGTTTACCAGACTCCCTCTCAAAGGAAATGGTACTGATACCGGTCGCACTGTATCTACCATCATCGCCCATCTCGATGTGCACTCCAAGATCTTTCTCCTCCAGATCTGAAAACAAATCTCGATCTCTGGTCATGTGAAATGACGCACCATTGTCCAATAACCATAATGATCCCATCACACTTGAGACCAAGCATGCGATCAATGAAAAATCTAGCTCGAACTGGGAGGCCAATGCCTCTCCCACTGCAGATCCAGTAGCATGCTTATTTTTCTTCTTTTGCGGACAATTTGTGGCATAATGTCCGTGTTGGTGACAGTGAAAGCACTTCACCTTGGACATGTCTTGCTTCTTGCCTTTCGCACCAGACTGAAAAGCTTTCTTGCTCTTCCCCTTCTTTGCTTTGGCAGCCAAAGTGCAATTTTCTTCATCAGATGCCTTTCATGAAGATCCGTCCCTGGTAGTCCACCTTATCTCCTCTTGCATGAGATCCGCCCAGCGCTCCATCCGAAACTTCTCTAGACCATTGACACTATCTTGATAGATACCCCAGCCTTCAAAAGACAAGGAGAGCCGAGGTCCACCATGTCCTCATCTTCGACGGTCACCCCCACACTTCCCAGGCGATCTACGTGAGTGAACCGTGAGGTACTTGGCGATGCGTCGCCTTTCTCCATCTTGATGTTTACGACTTATCTTTGAGCGCCGACTTCCTTTGGTTGCTCTTACTGCGGAATAGATCTGTCAACGCTTTCCACATTAAATATGGAGAAGATTTTCCATGCAGGCTGGATACAATGTGATCCTTTACGCCCTCCAATAGAATCCTTCGACATTTCGCCATCTTCTTTTTCCAAGCCTCGACTCAGCAGGATCAGTGGGCTTTTGGAAATCCGTATCTACGAACTCCTTCAGTCCATTATCTTCTAATACTTCCTCCATGCGATCCTTCCATGCAACATAATTCGAACTGCCTTCAAGAGCATATTCGAGTCGCAAATCGTTGAAAGAAATTTTCAACTCCGGCACCAAGAACACAAACTGCTGCAAAATTCGAATTCCAACTCAAAGCTCAACCGCTCTTGATATGTGAGAACAAATTATTTCTAGCACAGAGATCTACTACAGGGGCATTTACTGGATGTATCACCTTTCAAAGGAAAGGATGGATCCAGAGGCTACCTGGCCCGCATGCAGACTCTGTCTACCGAAATAAGTTTGTAATCACTGTGATGATCAATATTTGCTTCAATAGCTCTGATACCATGTAGAGAACTGGCAGATAATGAAGATTTATCCCAGATGGCTCCTGATCACATATCAATTCGAATTCATATGCAACACATAATCTCTTCCACTCAGATCATCACACATGCGGAAATAAAACAAGTGGTATGCGATCAAAATATCATCAAAACATCACACACATTACACAGTATGTATGGGGAAAGCTTATAGCTGAAAACCCCTCGGCTATTCTGTATATTATAATGGAGAAAACATGTAACAAACTCAGTACAATACTCCTCACAAGTACTCAGTACTATCTCATCAAGTTACACACAAACTAGCTTGGTTTTGAACAAGTCACGGGTTCAAAACACATCCACTAATTGCCTGCCTCTATTGCGCAATCAAGGCTAGTATAAATAGAGATCCAAGTTCGAATCCAACCTGCTCCAACTGCACAATTGTCATTGATAATTTCCTCAAAGTGTGGTGCAAATCTCATGCACAACTAATGTCGCAACTGATAGCTAACTCAACCCTTTCATCTACCTCTTTCACTTGTCGCCACTGAACTGTCCATGCACTGAGTTAAACTGATGTGTTCTTTAGTTGAATAATGAGTTAATAATTAGTGAATTAAATAATATTTAATTCACTCAACTCATCTCTAGTGTATTAGCCAGTTAAACTAAATACAACTAGTTCAACTAGTTAACCGGAACACAATCTCCATTAACTCCTCAATCAACTCCACCAAACTTAACGAAGTCCTAAGCGAAGTCAACCATGCATGAGCTCACCAAACCCTAGGAATAGTGTAATTCCTGCAATCGGATGCATGAGCCATACGTAGCTCAAGGCGAAGTGCTCGAAATGGCGAAGAGTTTTAGAGTCCAAATATTATTAAGGGTAAATAATATTTGACTTTTCTATTTTTAGGATAGGCAGTCTAAAAATAGACTTCGACCTAAATGTCTAAAAATAGAGGTCCATCTATTTTTAACAACATGAAAAATACTCCAAGAATAACATACTGCAACCCCTGGACCATGCTCCATATGTCTAAAAATAGACATAGTCTAAAAATAGACTTTGCGCCAAAAATTGCCTGCGGGCCCATTTAGTGAAGGCGACTTCATTTCACTAAGCTCCATCATATTGCTGCATTTTCAAGAATGGGAACTCCAACATGCTGATTTATGGCCATACATGGTTTTGGAATTTGTTGTATTTGCAAGTGTGGCCTCTGTGCCAACCAACACATGGATAAATATCAATTTCACTCCTTGTGATAAGCATTTGCATTCAAGTAAACACACGATAAGACATAAAATAATCCATATAGCTGAAGACAAAAACTTGAAACGTAAAATAAAGTTCGGTGAATCTGATTTCTGCTGATTTATCATGTCAACCCCCATACAGGTCAAGAATTACTGATGAACTATTAAAAAAACATGGTTATTGTCAAAATGACTTATAAGCAGCCGTTTCCCTCTTAAGACAAGCTTATAACAGATGGATGAAGAACATCACTATGAAGAATTGCGAGCTTGGTTCCGGCTCTAAATTTTGTAGAAGTATGTATGTTATCAAAGTAGCATAGATATATGTTAAATCCTATTTTTCTACTCACAGATCCATTAGACTTTGATCTCTCTGGTACAAATACCAGATTGACATGGATCGTTGTTAGTGTTAATTATTACATTGAGAAAAAATAAATAAAATATACAAATAATACATAAGCCCTTATAAACCCCAGAATGGCAGATACAAATTGTTGATGGATGCTCCCACCAAGGATATAGAATGGACTTCTAGGCTGTTGAAGATTGCAACAACAATCAGTGAAAGTGACATCCGGAAACATCATTCCTTGATTCTAGAGAAAAATAAGCACCTAAACTAGGTGGAGCCCACACAAGCTATTTTTAGGTGTATGTATAAAAATAGACATGATGAGAAAAATCTAAAATTAGCAGGAGGCTGATTCTAGATGGTTGAGCAAAATCTAGTTTTAGATAAGTTTCTATTTTTAGATGTATGGGCGAGGTCTATTTATAGATCGCCTGTCTAAAAAAATTAGAAAATGTATAGCAAATTTATTATTTAAATATAATAATATCAGACAATAATAAAAATAACTATTCTCACAGAGCACTTTATTCAGTGAACAGTGTGGCTATCAGTGTTAAGAAATGTGTGTGACTAGTGGTAGTAAATGGTAATTAAGTTAAACTGGTGATACCATTGATCATGGCAGTTGTATTGAGAGAAAGCAAAGTAGATTATGTGAGTTGATAAATAGTTCTTTAGATTGATGAGTTAAACTTCCGGTTATTAGCGTTGTAACTGAACGTACACTAGTGAAAGATGAGTGAATTAATTAGTTAATTAATTCACAAGTAGTGTCTTACTTTCAACTGAAGAAATACAACAGTTAACTACTTGCATGTCAGATCTAGTGGAGACCCAGTGGAGAGATAGGTGAAAGGGTGTGATGGACTATCTGTTGTGACTATAGTGGAGCATTCAATGCATCCACACACACATTGGAGATTCCTATGAGTATTATGCAGTCAAGGCAAGGTAAGGTCGAATTCATTCAAGGTTATTCTTTAGCAGGGATTGCGCAGTGGAGGCAGGCTGTCAGGAAGCAAGAAATTGGTGCATAGATATGCAAATTTCTGCATGACAGTGTGTGACGATTGTTGATTGTATTGAGAGATCTATGCTATGATATTTGTATGAGATTGTTACATGTTCTATTGATATACATAATATATGATAGTTGGGGTTTTTAGCTTTAAGCTTTCCTGGTAAAACATCTTGTTATGTGCGATTGATTTGCTTCATATGTGCTTTGCAATTGTCAATTTAATTTCCGCAAAGAATTATGTGAAAGGATTCTGTATTTAACATAAGATTAATTTGTTAGATCAGGAGAATCCGGAAATACATTATTGTGCTTATAAATTTCTACATGGTATCAGAGCAGAAGAGATTGCAATAATGAAGCAGTGTTGAGTTTTTTGTTGGTGGAAGCAATTCGAAATTGCTGCAAGAATTTCTTGGTGCGACAGTTGAGTATACATTGAAATGGATTTCAATGGGTTGCAGTTGGAGTATGCACTCAAGGGAAAATCGAACTACATTGCATGGAAGGATAGGATGGAGGTGGTGCTTGAAGCTAATGGCTTGAAGGAGTTCATCGATAGCGATGTTCCTAAGCCCACTTCGGCAGATGCTGCAGTACTTGATGCATGGAAAAAGAAAGTAGCAAGGGCGAGGAGGATTCTGTTGGATGGTGTGAGAGACCATATTGTCTCAAGACTTCATGGGAAAGCCACTCCATATGCTATGTGGAAGGCTTTGACAAATCTTTTCCAAAAAAGCAACGACCATAGGAAATTGGCGCTGAAGGATAAACTTAGAAAAATCAAGATGGAGAAAAACGACACTATTCTAGTATACTTGACAAAGTTTGTCGAATGCAGGGATGAGCTTGGGAGTGTAGGAGTCATTGTTGCGGATGATGACTTGGTGAGCTTGGCTCTCCTAGGGCTTTCGAAGAGTTGGCACAGTTATGAAGACTCTGTTAATGGACGAGAGAAACTGCTGGATTGGGAGCGACTGTGGTCGGATCTAGTGCAGGAGGAGATAAGGCGGAACACCAGGGATAGATCTTCATCAAAGCATGATGATGAAGAGGACTGTGCTTTGGCTGACAAGGTGAAGAAGAAGAAGGGGAAGAAATTCCATTCTATATCTGAGGCCAGTGAAGATGGCAAGGAGCAAACCATGTCCAAAGTGAAGTGTTTTCACTGTCACGAGTATGGACATATTGCCACAAATTGTCCACATAAGAAGAAGAAGAAGATGGTTGTTGGAGCTGTAGCTGGTGAGGCTCTTGCCTCACAATTTGAGCTTTATTTCTCATTGATCGCATGCATGGTGTCTAGTGCATTGGGATCAGGGTGGTACTTTAATATTGGTGCTTCCTTTCACATGATGGGAGACAAGGAATTGTTCAGTGACTTGGTGGAGAAAGATCTCCAGATGCATGTTGAGTTGGGCGACGATTGACGATACAGTGTGATCGACATTGGTACCATTACCTTTCATAGGGTGTCAGGTAAACTCCTTATTTTAGAAGATGTTGTGCATGTTCCAGGTTTAAAGAAGAATTTAACTCAGTCGCAATGTTAGAGGATAAAGGCTATGATGTTGTCTTTAGTGAAGGAAAAGTTTTCTTGTGACACAAAGAAACAGGGAAAGCCAAGAAGGTTGGGATTCGAGTTAAGAATCTCTACAGACTTGAATTAAATGGGATTTCTATGGAGCTTCCTACTGTTGGGAAATGAGATAAAGACATGCAATTGAAGCTTGAGAGGGAGCATGATTTGCATGCAGGTAAAAGTGAACCTTGGGATGTGGAGCAGCCACAAGATGAGGATTATGGAGTGGGAGCAACCACTCATGTAGAGATATTTTGAGCCAGATGGATAGAGGGAGCACATGCGTCTATACCACTAGGTGAGAGGTGGGGTGACATGCATGAGTAATCCCAAGAAGATATTTCTTGGCAGGATTCATTGAGATGGTGTGGATCTCATGAATTGAACCTGGCTACAAGGAGCCCACATAGTAGCAGTAGTATGATCAGTTGGATTGATGCAGTCAGATCAAAGTGACAGTGTCAAATAGTGGAGCGCGGATCAGAGTTGACAACAAGTGCAAAGTTCAACAACGCAGTGGTTCCTGAAGACATGTGTAGTAGCTAAGCAGAAGTCAGAAGAATTTGATGACAGATGCATTAGACTGATTGAGTTGTTTGGAGGTTATTCAGTTTTGGAAGTGTTGCATGCAAGTATTGCAGGGCGGATGCATGGAGTTTCAGGGCGCATGCAAAGACAGTTCTTTCTTGCTGAGAGGGAGTGTTGAAGATTGCAACAAGAAACAATGAAAGTGGCATCCAAAAACATCATTCCTTGATCCTAGTGAAAAATAAGCACCTAAACTAGGTGGGGCCCACATAGGCTATTTTTAGGTGTATGTCTAAAAATATACATGATGAGAAAAATCTAAAATTAGCAGGAGGCTGATTCTAGATGGTTGAGAAAAATCTATTTTTAGTTGAGTTTCTATTTTTAGATATATGGGCGAAGTCTATTTATAGATCTCCTGTCTAAAATTAGAATGCATGTCGATTATTATTAGCCCTTAATAATAATC
Organism: Pinus albicaulis; assembly: GCA_034641835.2. Classification (NCBI taxonomy): domain Eukaryota; kingdom Viridiplantae; phylum Streptophyta; class Pinopsida; order Pinales; family Pinaceae; genus Pinus; species Pinus albicaulis. The sequence continues at coordinate 1,166,375,619 of CM076575.1, read as the reverse complement.
AGACAATAAATAGTAACTTATTCTCTTAGAGCACTTTATTTCAGTGAACAGATGTGGCATATTACTGGATTGAAGGAATTTTGAATTCCAAGGTTGGTGACTCATGCATGGAGGACTTAGTTATAACTAATTGTGGCAAGTTGTAACAGAGTTGGAAGAGTAGTTATGTGAGTTGTTATTTAGGTTAACTTAGTTTAGTGAGTTAAAATCAATTGTGCTTGTTGTAACTGAACATACACTAGTGAAAGATGAGTGAATTAATTAGTTAATTAATTCACAAGTAGTGTCTTACTTGCAACTGAAAAAATACAACAGTTAACTACTTACATGTCAGATCCAGTGGAGACCCAGTGGAGGGATAGGTGAAAGGGTGTGATGGACTATCTGTTGTGACTATAGTGGAGAATTTAATGCATCCACACACACATTGGAGATGCATATGAGTATTGTGTAGTCAAGGCAAGGTAAGGTCGAATTCATTCAGGGTTCTTCTTCAACAGGGATTGCGCAGTGGAGGCAAGTTGTCAAGAGGGAAGAAATTGGTGCATAGATATGCAAATTTCTTCATGACAATGTGTAATGATTGTTGATTGTACTGAGAGCTATGTGCTATGAGCTTTGTATAAGATTGTTACATTTTCTATTGATATACATAATATATGATAGCTGGGGTTTTTAGCTTTAAGCTTTCTCGGTAAAACATCTTGTTATGTGCGATTGATTTGCTTCATATGTGCTTTGAAATTGGTGATTTTCGCAAAGAATTAAGTGGAAGGATTTTGTATTTAACATAAGATTAATTTGTTAGATTAGGAGAATCCAAAAATACATTATTGTGTTTATAAATTTCTACATAGGCCTAGTGAGTTTCGCTAAAATAGATCATATTACATATGTATATTAGCAACAACTAGCCCATACCAAGTGAGAGATCCTCCAATTTAGAATTATGTGGATTTTCTCGCTTAGTAAAGTTCTCCATTTAGCTTGGAATGAGACTATCAAATGTTTGTATTTTTCTGCAAAAAGCAAGAATTTGATGCAATCTCACTACAACTATAAGTAAACTATACACAGTTTGACAACAAATCACAAGCACACATTCATTTATGGGTGGTGTATGAGTATTGAAAGAGCTTTGAAATAACTTATTAATTGACTTCTAGCACATCTGATAATTATGTGAGATGTGATAAGCATGTGCATCACTTAACACTAAGGAAAACACTTGCCTACACTTTTAATTGAAGCTTCTTAAGGTACTCGATTTCTTCGTCAAGCTTTGTCAATCTGCCAGAACAAAAAATTCCCTTAGAGGCAGCACAAATAACGTATCTAATCATGTACAAAATTTAAATTTGAGGAAAAGATAAGTTAGCTTAATTTCATTATCAAGCCAAATTTATCTTAATTCACAAAATCTCGAGGATCTATATTAAAAAACGCAATCCCAAATCTCTCAGCTTATCTGCAATAGTTGATTTGTGAACAAGTACCCTGCCACATTGGACCAAAAAACCACCTAAAGGGCCTTCATGAATTACAGTTGTTTCTTAGGGTTATTTTTTAAATGCTATAGGCAAATTGTTACTAACCTTATTAGAGTTTGGAATGAGATTCTGAAAAGCTTTCATTTTTTCATTGATTCTATTCCTCCGCCTCTATGTTACACAAAAACAACAAATATCAAGTTTAGAATAATTACATTGAAATAAAAATGAGTATAACAGTCAAAGGCAGTCTCTGATACAGGATAACTGAGAGCATCCGCTCCAGTGACATAGACATAAGAAGCCAGAAGGCAGCCTGGCCTGATCAGAGAGTGAACTGTTGTTAGAGATGCAAAGGATATCAACTCACTCGGGCTTACACTGACCTTATTATAACCTTAATCTGACCCAAAAAGTAGAGATTATTTATTTTGCTAGATTATCATTATCCCCTGTAAATTTTTAACATATTCTTTTGAATGTAAAAAGTATTCTCTCAACGAAAATAGAAATGGGCTTAGGTATGCCAGTCGAACCTTTTCTGATAAATTGTGAACTTCAGCTGCTCTACTTCTTTTTGAAGAATATGTCCCAGTAGAACACTATTTAAAATTTTCACCAGAATCTTCTCGCGCCTTCTGTACCTTACTGGTTAATATTGAGAAGGTTTGGACTCGAGTAGCGGTTGTTCTCTCTGGTTTGCAGAGCTCATTCAGGATCGAGCATGAAACATGCATTTTTGTTACGCAAACCCTTGCCTGGTCGACCTCCGGTAATAACCTACAACTGTCGGGGGAGGGGTCAGGGTTTCATCCTTGTATTATCGAATAGCTAATGACCTGGAAGCAGCAGGGCTTACCTGGGAAATGCGAACCGGTGAGATCGACGTCTTCAGTGGAAATTTTCCCTTTACTCACATCCAAACCTGAAAAAAGAAAACAGAGCCCAGTTAAGAAATTTTGTGGTATCGTTGCATAAACTCTGAGAATGATAAAACAAGAAATGATGGGTTGAAAAAATTAACCTGATACCTGTATTCTCCGTCGAACAACAACCTACGAAATATCTAAGGCAGAGCACTTGAACCTGCAGGAAAGGAGGGTTCTGAACAAGTACCCTACCACATTGGACCAAAAAACCACATGAAGTGCCTTCATGAATTACAGTTGTTTCTTAGGCTTATTTTTTAAATGATATAGGCAAACTGTTACTAACCTTATTAGATTTCAGAATGAGATTATGAAGGGCTTTCATTTTTTCATTGATTCTATTCCTCTGCCTCTGTGTTACACACAAACATCAAATATCAAGTTTAGAATAATTACATTGAAATAAAAATGAGTATAACAGTCAAAGGTAGTCCCTGATACAGGATAAATGAGAGCATCTGCTGCAATGACATAGAGACAAGAAGCCAGAAGGCAACCGAGCCTGATTAGAGAGTGAACCATTGTTAGAGATGCACATGATATCTCACTCGGGCTTACCCTAACCTTATTATAACCTTAATATAACCCAAAAAGCAGAGATGTTTTGTTATGCTAGATTATCATTATCCCCTGTAAATTTTTAACATATTCTTTTGAATGTAAAATGCATTCTCTCAACAAAAATATAAATGGGGTCAGGTATGCCAGTCGAACCTTTTTTGATAAATTTTGAACTTCAGCTGCTTTGCTTCTGCTTCTTTTCGAAGAAGGTGTCCTAGTAGAACACTGTTTAAAATTTTCACCAAAATATTCTCCCGCTTTCTGTACCTTACTGGTTAATGGTGAGAAGGTCTGGACTCGAGCAATTGTTTTTCTCTCTGGTTTGCAGTGCTTGTTCAAGATCAAGCATGAAGCAAATGACTGCTGCAATTATGGTAGCATACGGGGTATCGTTACCCTAACGAAGCCCAAACACATCAGGATCATCCGATTCCAAATAGCCAAATCTACGATCGAGCATAAAATGTGTGTAGGAAACTAAATATTTGCAACTACTTTTGCCTTTTTCATTCAACGACTGAATATGTTTCAATCGTCTAACATATAATCTAACGGTTTCAGGTTATGACACGATGCACATAGGAGAGTTGTTTTCAAATAGTGACGCCTTACAACGTAATTAATTTCAATTACAAAGTTAAATTTATAAATTGTTCTTAAATTTTTGGGACAAATAATCGATTAATAGAGATTCAACGCATTATACCTGCCATGCGATAGGGATAATAAACTTAATATTCATTTATATAATCTCAATATTTTTTTATTGTTAATTATTGAAATAATTATTTTAATAAAAATATTATTAATATATTAATCATTAATAAAGCATTTAATTCATGTATGTATTATAGTTAAAAGCCTCGCATGTACTTTCAACGAGTTCACCATCTCTTTTATGAATGGAAGTCAAGAGTCACACTCTAGCCACAATTACAAATCTCGTCTAAACTAAATTCCTAAATGTTTAATGTTTAAAATGATTCTTTATAGCCAAGTTATAATTGCCATTCCAAATGTGCATCATTTATATTTACATTTCATCCCACTAAAAAAATCATATTTTTTAAAACATTTAATCGTTTCACTTAAATCTTGCTTTTCTTTAACACAACTATAATTTTTTTCTTTTTAAACATATGCAAATTGTAAATTAATTCCTTGTAAACTCTTCATTTACGAAAAAAATCTATTACGTTGCCTAATTAAAAACATGACAACATTACCCCAGATGGGGTTATTAGGGAGGCAAGGGGGGTGAGGGTGGTGTATCCGTAGTCACCTTAAGCCTTAACTAAGGGAGACACGCTTTCCACTCTTTGTGATGATTGCAACATGTATACAATTGGGCATACGACCATGTAAGTTGTGAATGACATTTATACCAAATTTGCCTCCTCCCACATGCAGTGTAAGATTTGTGGGGTTAGCGTACAAATATGAGAAACTTTTTGAAGAACTTTTTCTTAGTTTCATGATGGTTGTGGCACTTGAGTTTAGTAATTTCTATCCTCTCATGATGGATCTCATGTAGTCTCTACATTTATTTGCTACTATTTTGGTTGTTAGACTATTCATATGTAGGTGGGTGTTTTGGTTACACATTGATTTATTTGGGGGGTGTCTTTGTAATGGGAAAACCCCTCTTAGATTATGTCCATACGTCTAATATTGGTTTTAAATGAAGTTCTTGCTATTTTCCCCCCTAGTTTGGATGTCCATTTCACAGAGTGTATTAGTCGATAGTGTAAATTTTGTTATCTTGGAATAGTTTTAATTTAAGGTTGGTTATTGTGTGTGGAGGTATCAGGGGTCTTCTATAATAGTTTCAAAGCATGCAGTGGCCAACAATGTCAATTTTGATATCTTAGCATGATTTATTATGGTGGTTTACTAGAGTGCGTGGAGGTATCATGGGTATTATGGAACAATTTCAAAGCACACAATAATTGACATTGTATGTCATGTTGTCTTAGAACAGTTTCAAATGACGATTGATTGCAATATATGTAGGTATTGTGGGTCTTATGGTTTTGTTGTGTGCTTTTGTCTGTATTTTGAGTTTTTGTTGGTCTTAGTCACTAGTAATTGGCCAATTTGGCAAAGAGGTGTTGGTGGGCATGGATCTCATGGGAACTCATGTTTAAGAGCATGAGCTCAATCCTCTGCTTAACTCTTTTGCATGCAAATTATGCCTAAGATTCAGTAAGAATTACATGAAATTCGAGGAATAAATTATTACGGAGCATGATGTCACTTCGACTCTAAAGTTATGGAAATGGTGGCTAATTGGGTGACAAATATATGCCATTCAAGGGGTCTTCTGAATCAATACATGCATACGGTGGATCTATAATAATAGTTAAAGATGGTCCCAGGCATAATTCTTTTTTATATAAATGACACAAAATATAATATAATCTTGATTATGGACAAGCTTTAGTTGGAGTTTAAAGTTATGCAAAAATATTTGGCTAGGATTGAGGCAACCACCATCTATGGCAAGGGATCTCCAAAAAATACAGGTGATATAGTTCCTATTAAGGTGGTGTTGTCACTGCGACAAAAACTCTCCAAAATTTTAGCTACACATGAATTTTGGAGCCTACTGTGGATCTTGCGATCGGTCGTTCTGTGGTCACCTCTTGACCGTTCAAAGCCACTTGCTCACACATGCTCAATTTGTGATAAGTTCATGGGTGCATTATTTTATGCAATCTTGAACAAGCATAAAAAAACCCATCAGGACAATGTTTGTGCAATGTTCAACCCATGTCGATAGTAAGTGTGTATTGTTATTGACAATCCGTCACTTTTGGTTGTGTTTGTACTTCTATTTTGGTGAGTTTTTCAAACAGTCGTTTTTGTGCACCTTCTCTTTTGCGAGGGTCATTTTCTTGCTTTTGACTGTCACTTTTACTTTCTTTTACTTTACTTAGTCTCATTTTCATGTTATCTTCACTATGGCATGTGTTGCTTTCATTGTCGTTCACCATTTTTTCTTCATATATGAAATGTTGTATTTTGGCATGTGGAGTGCTACATAGTGTGTGAAAGCTAGTTTTGGTGTGTCTCAAGGGGTAATATCTGAGGTAATGAGTTATACATACCATATAAACGTGTAACGTACCTATTCCCAAAATTTAAAGCATTGTCACACAAGTGTCGTCACCATCATCACAAAGTGTATCTTTGGTGTCACACTTGTCATTAGTTGTCGCAAAGTCATCGCACCGAGGGAAGTATGTTGCTCATGTGTTCTAGACGATCTATGTTGTGTCATCAATTGTTCTAAGTGTGTGATCACAATCAAGTCTTGTTGCTGTTCACATCAGCTGAATGGATCTGACACTTAGTCAAATTTGGAAAACTTCCTGACCGAACAACCTTGCCTCATCCAACCCTCCTGAACTGTGCCTTGCACAGTATCAACCCTCAAGCTACAACCCTGCCTCTTATCACTGCGCAATGCATAGCTCGCGCCTTTTGAGACATTCCCTGCATAATCACAGTGCTCAATTCTGACCCCCTGAGCTCCAAAACTATGCAATCCTTCTCTCCAGCCGTGCCTGAACTACGAATTGCACAGTCTCAGTCCTCCCAACCCTTGAACTGCACAATTACATAATCACCTAGTCTCCTCTACCTTCCAGAATTGCGCAGTGGGAAAAATCAGTGCTCAATCCATTAGCCTAGCTCCCTGAGCTCCCCAACTGTGAATTTTTTTGCTCAATCCAAGCCTAAACTGCGCATTGCGTAGTCTCAAGGCTCAGACCAGGAGTTTGAGTCCTTGATTCCCTCAACTGCACAATCCTTCTATACATGACTCAAGAGTTGCACATTGTGTAGTCTCAAGGCTTAATCCTCCATCCTGAGTGCTTTAGTCCCTCAATTTCGCAATCATATAACCCTCACCATCATAAAATACACATTTCGCAGTCTTAAGCCTTAGTCCTAGACCTTGGCCTCTGGAACTGTGCAATCCCTGAGTCAGTTAGTTAACCAGTCACCAGTTTCAACTCTAACAAGTGATTTGATGAAGCATCTTAGGCTAGGGGTTTATTAGAATGATGTCATCTTGTCATGGGTGTATTGCAGTCACATGTATTCTATTATGTCATGACAAGATGACGATGAAGGAGATGGAGAAGGAGACCATGCTGTAAGACACCTAAGGAGATGAGGAGATAAGACAACCATTAGGAAAGAAGACGAAGGAACACTGGATTACAATAGAAGACCAAAGATCAATACCACACAAAGACTCCATATGAATCACAAACCTTTGGAGGGAAGATATGAAGAACAAAGCATACCTCTCATGAAAACAAAGTATTGGATAGATCTTCTATTCCAGAAAAAGAAACAAGAAGGACAACTTGACACTTCCACATCATCATGCAATCCATGTCATCAGTGTCATGTGTAGTCATGAGTCACCATGTGCCATACCATTTGTGTGGATTTTGTAAATTTATATTCGAAAATGTATTGTAAAGTGGAATTCCAAAGGACATGTACAAAATTTGAAGAGTCATGTAAAGTCGAAAAGTCATGGGAAGTCAAACAATCATGAGGGTAGTCAAAGAGTCACAAAGAAGGTGAAGCATCACCTCCCCATTGGTTAGATATACAAACTCATTGTATGAGCAAAGGAATTTTCACCTTGGCTCCTCCCGCAAGGCATTAGAGAGACAAGGCTAGTTCTTTTGGGGAGCAGGTAATGGCTCCAACGCTTCACTATTGGAGCTAGTGGTGTTTGTTTAATACATGTGTCTTGGGAATTTTACTTAATATTCCAAGCCTTATGGCCAACACATTCTTCATGCATGTATTATGAATATTTGTAAGACTATTTTGTGGATGTTTGTATTTCATGTTTGTTTTTCAACTGTGCTAAATTAGTTGAACTATTTCGGCTATTTTAGTGCTTATCATATTGAGAATGTGTTATAATGGTTGTTATCACTGTCGCATCTTTGTGGACTATTCCGTTGGATGTTACATAGATCTTCCGTGTTTGTTTTGGTTTCAATAATCATCGTTTCTTTGTGGACTATTCTGTTGGATATTAGATGGATCCTTCTTGTTTGTGGGTGTCTCTACCAGGGTGGTACTATTACCTCTCTCTTAGGGGCCTAATTTTATTCTCCACCACAATAGAAGAACCTTGACACAAATACAATCGAACACTCACCAAGCACACTCACTTGATTTTTGAAGTCTGGCATATGCATTCCTCTCTCTTGCTGGCAAACAGAGCCATGGAAAACCTCTAAGAAAACAATAACCAAGCCATATTCCAGATGGGGCTCATATCCCAAACGTTGTGAGGTCTAATTGGGACGACATATCGGGGAGACCCCCTTGGTTGACAGATTTCCAACACCCATCAAAAAATGGTGCTAGAAGGAGTGCCAGATGACAAGTTGTGCCCATTGAGTCTATTTTGAATCTTTTATCCTAAATGGCTGATTCTCAAATCATTCTCCCAGGGTGTTTCTCTAATTTATCCATTTGTCAATTCTCAATCCCTGATTAGCCTCTTTATCACTTATTTCAATTGAAGTTTGACGGTGAGGATGGAACATCCATAATCGAGCATATTTATGATTTTATTAAGTTTTGTGAATCTTACAAAATCGATGATGCATATTTTGCTTGTGTGTTCTTCTTCCTCACCCTTGAAGGTTGTTTTAATTGATGGTGTCACACCTTACCATCTACTTCCATCCATTATTTTCATCATTTCCTCGAAGAGATTTACCAATCCTTTGATAGGTATGATTACCGAGATGTTCTTAAAAGAAGTATTAGTTAAGAATGAATCCTAATGAAACGGTTGAGGATTTCTCTATTCGATTCCTTCACCTTTGTTGTGAATTTTCTAAAGAAGATACAGTTTGAGATTTCTTAAAACATAAGTTTGAACATTTGGTTCATATCTCGTTGCTCTGTGAATATGAATCCCATGATGTTTTTACTTCCCCAAATCTTGTAAATCATGAGACACCTCTAATTCAAGAGGAGGAATTTACTACTCCTTTTGTTCCTTGTCCTTCTCTTTTTCCAGTTTCTATTGTGAAAATTTCTGAATCCTTATTATAGAATACCTATTGTAGTATTTTGATTTACTTCTCCTACTTGTTTGATTTAATTAGCAAGTTATTTTCCTAAATTATTCAGTAAAACATCAAAGTAAATACTACTGCAGCCTACACATACATACAAATCAAGTAATAAAGAATTAAGCACACATGACAAAGGACACACAATATTTTTTGGACAAATGTCTCTCGAAAAACCCAATCCGAGAAAATCGGTGCAACATCTCTTGAGGGTTTTATTATTATGCAGAATTTTGAATACAAACAAGGGCACTAGTAATGGTTTTCCCAACAGATAAATCCCGTCATATGTGCCTCTATCTTCGAAGACATAAAATATGGTTGATCCAACTGAGAATGAGGAACCCCATAGGTGCCTACGTAGTCACTACGTGACCCTTTAGTGTGGTTGCGTCACTTTGTCTGATCTGCTGAATATGAACCCTTTCTGGCCCACTGAAACCCTAGTGTTGCAGACTATGGGTTTGCGTGATCAGGGCTCAGTTTTATGCTCAAATATAAAAGTTCTCAGATTGGCTCAAAACTTGAACGACTGCATAGTTCTCATCGTTCTGAATCCGGCACACTTCGTTTCACGAAAAATGGTCGTCGTATGACAGTCAGATGCCCAAAAGGTAAATTAAAAAAAAAAGACAGTCAGATGCCCAGTCAGTAGTCTGTACCACTGACGTAGAATGCTGACTATGTAGGTCAATGTTTTGGCATTTTCTGCATGCGAATGGTAGGCTTCCAAGTGGCATCTTGGCATTGGTCCGATTGGAGGGTGATGTGTCGATTTTTTATTGGTCAATTTAAGCCAATCGGGTGACGACATGTGGCAAGCCCGGAGGCCACCACGTGCCTTCCCCAAGTTGAAATGTATTGTAAAAATTACGGGTCAAATTCCGGGCAGAGGCGCTGGGGTTGACCCCGTGACCTACCGCCACACAACACCATGGTCTACCACCTTCTCTATACATTGGTCCTTAAAATACTATGCACCGGACTTATATTTATTTAAACCCAAACTTTGTGGTGGGGAAAAGAGGGGCCAGCCACGGTCCATAGGACCATCAGCATAGCTCCAAAAAATGCGCAAATATTAAGAACTAAACTACGTTTATTTAAACTTAGACCCTGTTCATTAGTGTTAATCCAAAGTTTAATGTGGATTACTTTTAAACACGCAGTTACCGCTTAACCGAGCTTAAATAACGCTTAATCTCCACTTAGCACTAATTGCGATTAACTTGGCCGACCTTCGGATTTGGCAGAAACTGCCAATTTTAACTACAATTAACTAGTTTAGGGCCCTAGATAGTGGAAAAAATTGAAGAGGCCATAACTTTTGCAATTTTTGACCAAATCGGCCTAAGAAACAGGCTAGATTACCATTTTTGGGTCTTTGGACTCATTGGTGTAGGTTTCAGAGGTAACAGAGCACTTTTGGATGGCATTTTTCCAGATTGAAGTTTAAGGATGCCTAGGGCCACCAGAGGGTTAGGTCACATCTGCTTCACCTGGAGACCAATTGAAGAGAAAGAAGAGGCTAGATAGCCGTTCTTGGCCATTACGAGTTCATTGGTGCAGGTTACATGAGAAAAATAGCATTGTAAATAGGTCAATTTGATAATTTGAGCATAATATAGAGGCCCAGGCCATGGAAGTTGGACTAAGGAGATGTAGCCCAGGAGGGGTGAACTCCTTCATGAAATAAATGTGTCAATGTTATGCCTGGTGATGTTCTGTACTTTTATTGCTACTATTCAGATCTTGTTTTTATGTTAAATTTCTCACTAAATTGACATGAAAAACACACATGAGAGTCAATGAATTTCAAGATAACTTGAACCCTTAAGCACATAAGAAGCAAGCATGTTTAAAATCTGAAAGGGGAATTAGCTGAGCATTACTAACATCCTACATTCAGATCACTACATTAACCCCTCCTGGTCTACATCACCCTCTTGTGACTGCGTCAACCTCTGCGATGGCTCTACGCGAGCCTGGCTAGGTCTGTGTCACCCCTGCTGGGCCTACATTGCCTCACCCTTCCTGGACAACGCTGCCTCTCTGGTATAGATATGCCTCTCTGCAATTGTATTCTCGACCTCAGATTGAGAAATCCATCTGTCAATCTACCCCTCACTGCATTGTAAGCTCACTCGAAAATTCTCAGCAAACCGCGCCCTAGAATTTCAACTTAGCTCAAGTGTTACCTCTTTGTGTGCCTTCTCCAACTGACCCCAAGCCTTCCTTTAATACTTTTCTCATTGAAAAATCAATGGTCGTGATCTAATCTCTAAACAATGACTAAGATTAGAAAATACTTGATCCTCGTCAATTAGAATATTCTCACCCACATGTTTAAATTAATTCCCTTTAATTATTTAATTTCCCTAAGTTAGACTTAGGCTATCCATTAAAATAATTAATTATTGGAATAACTTAGGCTCCAGTTGGAATTTATCCAAATGATTTTTGGGTCTTGGAGATCTCATGTGTCCTAGCCCCTTCACAAAGTTTCATAGCTAGAGCACATCCGATGCTACCCAAAAATCAACATCTATGAGGGTGCCTACATGTGATGATAATAAATTTGGGAAATATGCACATCGCATTCCTAATCCATATTCTCATCCCCCTTCCGCTCTTCATGATTCAAATTCAATAGAGGAAATACCAGAATGACTCATGAAACCTATGGTGAAAACCAAATTTTGTATTCCTCAAGATGGTATTAACACTCATAACTCTAGTCTTGAATCTGATTTGGATTTATGTTATCCTCTGTTATATACGTGTCATGAATCTTTGTACCATGATCCTCTTGATCAATCTGCTCCACCAACTAGTTTGTCACACTCTCTTAATTCTATGATATTCCAAAATGAAATTTACAGCTAATAACATACACATGAACTAGGCTATAGCAAATAAAATTATAAGTAAGCATGCACAATAAAAAACACCAAGAAATTCGACGAATAGGCTGAGCCATTTTATTAAATATGGAATAAATGGGAGTACCTTAACAAGGAACAAGTGCACCGAGGCTTGCATTGTTAGGATATTCCGACACATAGGAAATATTTAAGTATAACTTGGTCTAGTGTAGAGTTAGCTCAAGTGTGTTTCTTTACTATGTACATTTGTAACTTATAATCTGACGATCATGATTTGTAGTGATCCGACGATTCAATATCTCCTCGGTATTAATGACACTTGATCCGTGGCTTAACACCCGATTGGTCCATCATCTCTATTTAAAGAGCATGGAGGGTCATTTGGCCGGTAACCGTTTATGAGAGAAACATATGTAAACTTTCTTTTTATATTAATAAATTGTCTGAAGTGGCCGCGTTGGCTCACGCCGTGGACTATTTCCCTCTTAGAGGGTTTAACCACATGATATATTGGTGTATTGATTTGCGATATGTTTGTGAGTGGTGACCTTTGGTTTTTGATCTAAGGAACTTACCCTGTAAATTACTACATGGTATCAGAGCTATTTTGAGGGTTGCATCTGTTGTTGATCCAAATTCGAAGCCGGTTTGATTGCATGCGACTGTCGTTTTCTATATCTACTGTTTCTGAACCTTTTTGGGCTTGGGGAACGACTCTGTTGTGTACGGAGCATCTGTTGCAGTGAGGAACCCCTTTTGTTTCATGCGAAAAGGTTTCCAGTTGCCCAAGTTATGTCATTTTAGATCTAGAGGTATAAAGTATTTGTTTTGTAGTTATATTTATTAATCATTTTGTTTATTTCGGTTCCCTCTTTTTATTTCGGTTTTATATTTTTTCTATTGCTGGATCTATACCATGTTCTTTGTGTATGCTCTTTTCTCTGTGTTGTGTGTGAGTTTGGAAAATCAGAATCAGGAAGACGAGATTTTGTTTGCTATGTATGCTCTTTCCTCGCGTCTCCGTGTGATCTTGAGAAATCAGAAATAGCAAAAAGGGATAGTTGCCGGTAAGGCGAACCGAAAATCTAACGTTCTGCCGCAAGGGTTGTATTTCTTTTTTTTTGTGCTCGGATTTTGTAGCAAAAAGCACACACACCAAAGAGTTTATGAGAATAGAGGTCTTGGGTTCAAGTCTCTTTCTCAAGCTTCTTTTTCTAAAAAGGTTTTTGTTAAAGGGGCAGGATTTTTCTAAAAGTAGAACTTCATCATCAAATTTCAACCATTCCCGAAACTATTCGGCAACTACAACTCAGATTTTTCAAAAAGGCATAACTTCTTCATCCGAAAGCCATTTTTTGAGCTGTTTTTTTTAATCTGCCTAATTTTTCAAGATATTTCCATTGGAGCAGTTATTTTCATCCCTTTTAAGCTTCAATTTAAAAAAAATGGAAAGTGCTTTCCCAGTTATTCTTACAGCACCAATTATTTCCAATGGCTACTTCACATGGTAGATTTAATTAGAAGTGAAGGGCTTTATAGAATAGCCACAAGATAAGAAAATAAACCTATCGATGGAGATAAAGTCGCTAAATGGGAAAATAAAAAAAAATCAAGCTCGAGGGTTGATAGGAACGTCCATTGCTGGAGATATTCGATTTCATATCCTTGAAATTGACACCCATGAAGCCCAGAAAAAGATAAATACTATTTTTGGCATTCAAAATCAAATAAGGGCCCACTAGCTTGAAAATGAGTTGCTTATGTTGGACCCCAATAATTTCTGCTCTATTGAAGATTTTTTTTCCAAATTCAATACCCTTAGACTTCTTTTAGAAGGTTGCAAGGTCAAAAAGGAAGATGGTAGCCTCATCTATTCCATTCTTGCTAAGCTTGGCCTAGCATAATCTGTATTTGTTTCCACCTTCCATTCCACTAGAGAAGCCCTCTTTTCTCAAGGAACAGTTTACAAGAACCCCTCTTTTGATGCCTTTTGTGATTCTTTGATAAGAGAATAAGAAAAACTCTTACACCTTAGTCTTATCACTTCTGGAAACATTTCTAAGAGAGCCTTAGCAACCTAACATCAACCATATCAAAATAATCCCAAGAAGCAGTATCCTAAAAAGTATGGTCCTAAACCAAACAAGGGTCTTAAGAAATTTCAGCCGCAAACTGAAAAAGAAACTCACCAAAATGATAAGGAAACTAAAAACAAAGGGAAGAAAACAAATAGACATTGCAAATTTTGTAATCGTGATGGCCATGCAGAGTCCAAACGTTTTAAAAATATGGGAGCCTTGGAAGCAGCAATTAAGAAGCACCACATCAATTTGTAGACCTCTTTAACTTCATCTTCAGGAATGACACTTTCTTCTTGTGGTTGTCAAGCATCTGGTTATGCATTAAATGTATCTTCTTCTTCTCATTCTCATGAGTGGCTCATTAATTCTAAAGCTTCTTACCACATGGAAAAAAATAAAGCCATGTTTTCTTCTTTAAATGATTGTAACACCAAACATATTTATGTTGGTGATGATAGATCTCTTAGTGTTGTAGGATCTGGAACCATTCAGCTAGATAATGGTCAGTTTAATGATATACTATGTGTTCCTACCTTGTCATGCAACTTCTATTTTTTTATTAAATAACTTCATTTAGGTGAAGGGAAAATAATAGAATTCTCTCCTCATGATGTTGTAATCAAGGACCTCAAATATCCTAGACATATTTTCACTACTGGCATTGCTGATGATTCCACAAGGTTGTATAAGTTTGACAACTTTGGGTCATCATGTCTTCCCTCCATTTTTGTTGCTCATAATGATGAAGTGAGAAAAACTTTGACATGAGCAATTTGGTCACTTAAACTATTGCTCTCTTCAAACTATATGTAAATAAAATATGGTGACAGGTCTTCCTATGGTATCTTGCTGAGATGGTGTTTGCTCCGGATGTGTACTTAGAAAACATCATCGGGATAGTTTTGACAAATGTGCCTCTTGGCACGCTTCAGCCCCTTTCCAGCTTGTGCACAGTGATTTATGTGGTCCACTTCCTGTTATTTCTTTCTTTGGTTGCAAGTACTTCATTGATGATTTTTCTAGACGCACTTGGGTATACTTCTTAAAACCCAAGAGTGAAGTTTTTAACATGTTCCTGGCCTTTAAGGCCTTTGTTGAGAAACAATATGGACATAAAATTCTTAAGTTAAGATCAGGCAATGGAGGAGAATATGTTAACAACAAATTTATCAAATTTTGCACTGAGCATGGTATTCAATTGCAACATATTGTTCCATATACTCCACAGCAAAATGGTGTAGTTGAAAGGAAGAATCACACCTTAAAAGAAATGGTTAATTGTATGCTTCAATCTAAAGTACTTAGTCTCAATTTTTGGGCAAAAGCAATTAATTGTGCAAAATTAAATAGTAAATCGCACTCCTACTAGGGTTTTAAGGAATGTAACTCCAGAAGAAGCCTGGAGCTCAATAAAACTAGATGTAAGTCACTTTCGCATTTTTGGGCCCATATTATAGATGCGAAACATAAAGCCTTAGAACCTAAGAGTGAAAAATGCATTTTTGTTGGATATTCTGAAGATGTCAAAGGATATAGACTTCTTCAACCAAAATCCAAAAATAAATCATTAGAAGAGATGTAAAATTTGATGAAAATATATCGGCCTGCGAGCCTAGTTTAATGGGTGTGCCATCTTTGGCCTACGAGCCTGATTCAACATATGTGCCACCTCTCTCTATCTCTTATATTTTTGATAGCATTCCTTCTAGTTCAAAGGATAATAGCGAGGATGATTATCCTCCTCCACCTCTTAAAGATATTCCTTCTGCTCCACATATTCCAAGATGGGTCCGCTCTACTCAGGATGCAACATGTTCTCTTGTAGGTGACCCTGTAGATCGACGACGTACACATTCTCAATTCGAAAGAGCCTCTTCCTTATTGGCTCAAGTTCCAGAAAAACCTAATCCAGACACCTTTGAAGAATCTTCCGGTCATCCAGTTTGGGATGAAGCTATGAATGAAGAATATCGTTCCTTACTAGGAAAACGATACTTGGGATTTTTTTCCTCTTCCAAAAGGAAGAAAACTTGTCAGATGCAGATGGGTTTACAAAACAAAGTTTGGACCAGATGGAGAAGTGGATAGATATAAATCTCATCTTGTTGCTAAAGGATTTTCACAAGTTGAAGGCATTGACTATATTGAAACCTTCTCCCTTGTTGCAAAAATGAATTATATCCACCTTGTTCTTTCCCTTGCTGCCTCCATTAAATGGGAATTCCATCAGATGGATGTTGAATCTACCTTCTTACATGGAGATTTTCATGAAGAAATCTACATGGAACAACCCCATGGCTTTATCCAAAATGACTCTAGCCTCGTTTGTCACCTTAGGAAGTCTCTCTATGGTATCAAACAAGCTCCTCGGGCTTGGTATGCCAAAATGGATAGATTTATATTAGATAATGGATTTTCTAGGTGTCATTCTGACAACACTTTCTACACCAAGAAAGTGGGTAAGTCCTTCACCATCCTTGTTGTTTATGTTGATGATATTATCCTTACTGGTAGTGATACCAACCATATAAACCATGTGAATTCTAGCCTCAAAATAAGTTTTAAATGACAAACATAGGACACTTGCATTATTTCCTTAGTCTTCAAGTCTTGCAATCCAAAGAAGGTATTACCCTTTCTCAGTCCAAGTATGCGTGTGATATTCTACACTAATTTCACATGGAATACTGTAAGCCAGCCGCTTCTCCCTTTTAATCTGGAGTCAAGCTTTCAGTCACTTGTACTACCCCTGAAGTTGATGCTACCTTATACCGTCAACTTGTTGGTAAAATTTTGTATCTAACCCATACCGTCTTGACCTTTCCTTTGCCGTTGGTCTTGTTGCTCGGTTTATGCACCAACCTCATGAAAGTCACTAGAAAGCAGCTAAAAGAATACTTTGATATATTCGAGGTACAATTTAGTTCGGGCTTCATTACAGTGCAGGAGCATCTCCGTTATTGATTGATTTCACTGATTCTAATTGGGTTGGTGACCCTGATGATCGAAAATCTACTGCCACGATATGTATTCACTCTTGGTTCAGGACATATTACTTGGTCTTGTAAAAAACAAATTGCCATCTCTCTTTCTTTGGCAGAAGAAGAGTATCATGGTGCCATTGAAGCCAACAAGGAAGCCATGTGGCTTCGTTAGATCTTGTCTGAATTTGGTCTTCATCAACAACATTCAAATACACTTTGGTATGATAAACAGAGTTCCATTCAACTATGTAAAGATCCATTTCAACATTGGTGTATGAAAAACATTGAGCTCCACTTACACTTCATCAGAAAGCTCATTCATGATCGTGTTCTTGAAGTGCAGTATTGTCCAACCAATGATCAAGTAGTCGATATCTTTACAAAGGCTCTCACAGAAGCGAAGTTTACCAAACTTTGATCCATGCTTGGAATTTAGGAAAGTTATCATTAAGGGGGGATAGGCTCTAATGCCTCCTTCCTTCTCTTATTGTGTCACCTTTGTAAATCCTTCAATCCTATCCCAAGTTGTTCTTAAGGGGGGATGTTAGGATATTTCGACACATAGGAAATAGGATCCTTTTGTGTCACCTTTGTAAATCCTTTAATCCTATCCCAAGTTTTTTTTAATGGGGGATGTTAGGATTTTCTAACACACAGGAAATAGTTAAGTATAACTTGGTCTAGTGTAGAGTTAGGTAAAGTGTGTTTCTTTACTATGTACATTTGTAACTTATAATCCGACTGTCACGATTTGTAGTGATCCGACGATTCACTCTCTCCTCGGTATTAACGACACTTGATCCGTGGCTTAACACCCAATTGGTCCATGATCTCTATTTAAAGAGCATGGAGGGTCATTTTTCCGGTAACCGTTTATGAGAGAAACATATATAAACTTTATTTTTATATTAATAAATTGCCTGAAGTGGCCGCGTTGCATCAGGTCGTGGATTGCTTCCCTCTTCGAGGGTTTTAACCATGTGATATACTGGTGTACTAATTTGTGATATGTTTGTGAGCGGTGACCTTTGGTTTTTGATCTAAGGAACTTACCCTGTAAATTCCTACATGCATGAGCAAGATGAGTCAACCCAGGTGAGATAGATGTCCCTGTGAGTAGCAACTTCGATGCCAAAATGGTCTCTACATTGAACCAGAAAATTGTGCCATTGCTTCTACTTAAAAATGGTTTGAACCCCCTACTCAACTGCTCAGATTTGCCTAGAATTATTGTTTTAGCTCCCTCTTAATTTTTCCCACAAGACCTAGAAAGGAATTGGTCCCAATCCTTCAAACCAAAAAACCCACAAAAATGAGCTAATTACCAACAAATGCTAGCTAGAAAGAGACACATGTTTGAGCCCTCTAGACTGCTCAGAAAATTCAACCAAATTAATCTTTACGTCTCCTTAACAAACCCAAAAAAACTGAGAAAGGGTAAAGCCTAATTCCAACCTTCCAAAATTGACCCCAAATAATGTGAGCACCCTCTACAGATGGGTAATTCGTATTTTCTGAAGAATGGTTTCCAAAGCCCTCCAAAATTAGCTGATAATTCCTTCAGAATTATCCTTATGCCCCCTTGTAAATATACAACCCCCAACTTTGGTTCAAGCCTCCACAATCAATGTGCTCCTTTGATGATTGCGCGTGCCTAGCCAAACCACTTTTACATTTGTCGAGGAAGAAGAATTTTTAATTGTATGTAATCCACTCATCCAACCCTTCAAACCACTACCAAATCGTTTCTAGGTTCCAGGAGATAAATTCCTGGAACCCACGCCGTCATGAAGCTTACTCCCACGAGAGTGCATGGTCCCTTACTGTGCCCAAACTGCTCCTCAATAGCTCGAATATTCCTGTGAAATCCCTCCAAAACAACTCGAAGAATATAGAAAATCTCCCCTAGGGTGGCACTCGATGTCCACCGAAGTAGGAGTTGAGATTTCCCCTCTGAAATCTCTTGTGCTAAACAAAACTATGTTAACCCAGCTAATAGCTTGAGAAAACAACGCTTTAGATATCAAATGAGCAAAGATCCGCCAAAATGAGGCCCTCCACATATATTTATATTTCTATCCCCTCTCTTCCTTCATGTGACCCTCACAATTCGAGTTCCCTCTCCTCTTTCTTCCCACAAGTTTGAACTCTCCTAAGAGGTAAAGATTCAGTTTGGAGTGACCCCTGCATTCCACTTGCACTTTGATTTATTACATTTTCTAATGTTTGGAAGCCTTCTTTTCCTAAAAATCCAAATGGGGTCCTCCTAATCCACCTTTCCTAATTCCTAATTCCAAAATATCTCCCAATGGTCAAAATTGCAAAAATAGAATTTTTTTTCTTAACCATATTAATTAATTGGGGATATTACAGTCCTCCCTACCAAAAATTTCTTTTCCTCAAGCAATGCCTTAACAAGCACCACCTCGATCAATCGACCCAAATAGTCACTAGAAATAATAATGGGGTCCCAAATGTGCCACTGAGTCATATTTGATCTATGCCCTATCCTACTAGGATCCCAAGCCATCCTGAATGGCTTGAAGCATCCCTCTCTCCTCTCATTGTCCAAATCATCATAGGCTCTCATCGCCCTCTTCATGCCGCCACTAAGTAGATCATCATGGTAGTATAAGATCCTGATCATCTCCTCATGAAACTTCTCTATCGAATAGTCCCTCTCATGCACTTAAGGGGTGGACTCCTGAAGATGTAATCTAATCCTAGTGGGATTGAACCCTTGTCTCTCTGAGATTCCCTTGATCTCCTCCTACCAATCACCCAGCACACTGGTGAAGCTCCCCACACCATCAATGAATCATTAAACGCAAACGGAAAATCTGGATGGCCTTCCCTTGTAGCCTACCAAATCACCTCTACGGGTAACTAAACTGCTCAACCCTGCTATGCCAAAAGCCCTTTCCCATCGCAAAAGGAACTAATCTTGTTTAAATCGTGACACCCTGGTCATGTCTGACTGCTCAACATGCTCGTACTATACCCTCCTCTCTTGTAACTCCCAACCACTATATCTGTCATGATCAACGCTATGACTAACCTTCCAGGGAAAATTTGCAATGCTTGAGTCCACTACTCCATAACTAGCCTCGATCCTGAGCATAAACCTACCTCGCGATATTACGAAGATATCAATGACTCCCCATGCGTCAGCCTGTGAAAAATTTGGATCATCCTCCATCATAACCATTCCCATCGATAAGTGGAGTGATACTCTTGCCAACCGGATCTCTAGATCCATTAACCATACTGGGAGCACATAACTCCCACTCCCCTTGGGTTTCCGCTACATAGCACTACCACCTATGAGAACCCATCCATCCCTCATCTCTGACCCCTGTATGTCTCCAATAGGTGGCCCTCAAGTGCTAAGAACACGTCCTAAGTATATCAGTATGCCATGCTCCTGTCAACCCATACAGTGAAATCTACCATCCCAACTCCTGTTGATACGCCTAGACACATCTTGGAGTCCGGTCACCCTCCTGTAGATAGAGTCTACCATCCACTGTGCCTCATATTGTCTTGCCAAAAGTGCATCATGCAGCTCCCTCACAATCACCTCCTCGAGTGCGATCCCAAGGGTGGAACATATGCTACCTTGACAATCAAGCACCTGATCCATAATCTTGTATCCATTAGCTCATGGATTCATCAAATTTATCAACTAGAGAGTCTCCTCTCCGCCCATAACCCGCAGGGTCTCACCCAACTTCCTAGGGTGGGCCTCCCATGTCTTTCGACTTGAACGAATAACATCGTGGGGAAACAAAAAAATGCTCTGTGAATGTAAGCAATGCTAGTGGATGATGGTTGGGTAGGTCCCCAAGGGTATGATCAAGAGTCCACAAGGAAATGGGAGAGTAACCCTATGGACGACCCTCTCTCCACCTCAAATATGTTGAAAACCCCCTCAAATACTTGTCTCTTCTAAACATGGTGTCCCCATATGCTCAACCATGTCCTCACTGATCCTAGGTGATTTGCATCCAATGGTACACCTATTGCCGTTGTCCCTAAGTCTCCTTGGAGGCAACTCTCCAAGAGGTCGTTGCACCGCATCATCTACCACTGCATACCACCCAGTATCACCACACTCGTCAGCATGCCATTGTACACCGCAACCTGTCCATGTACACCACTAGGTACCCCCGACTATGGCTATACCATCCGGTACCATCCTGTGTCCTGCCTGTGTCACTGCACCTATCACTCCCCACATTTACTCAATGTGATGTGAGGCACTCCTACTCCACAACGTAGAACAACATACTACGACACACCCCATGCATCTCCATACCCATATGAAGAGCACTGCTCTATGTTAGATTCTCCTACACATCCCTAGATGTGATGGCCTAAAGATGTGTCCATATGCATTGGCCCGCACCCGACCCGTATCATCACCTTCGCCGTCGCATCACCATATTCTCTGATGAGTGGATCTCCCCTCCAAATCCTCCTAAAGGGATCCAATAAGTTAATATCCCCAGGTACCAATAGCAATGTCACCCATGCTCTGCTCCTCTATGTCCTCCGTGCCCCACACAAATGTGAAGAATCCCCAACTCCATACAAGGCACTGTGTAGTGACCAACCAATTCCACCTCCTCCGAAAAACTCTTGCCAGAGTACACTGATAACCTTGTGACCCCATGCAAAACCATCATACCAAGACAACCCAAGGGGTTTTCCCATAAGATGGTTGGCCACTGGTCCTGACCAAAACTCCCCTAGAGAATGCGCACGCTCAACTACTATGTCAACTATACCTTCCAAGTTGTAGTCAACTGGCATACCTGGGAAATGATAGATAGTCCATGCTAGATTCCAATTCCAATCTAGGTTTCCGATATCCCTAGTGCTTGGAAGCTCCTACTGAACTTCACCCGGTTCCACTACCACCTCCATAGCCCACTCTACTGGGTACCAACTCAGAATATTTTGCCATCCAACCCTAAGGGAGGGATCAAATGCACAAACTCCGGCACCTAGAAAAACCCCAACATGTGAATGTTGCACCCTCTGCAACTCAAGTCGTCTCATCTCGCTATCCTAGTCAACACATGAAATCTGACCATGTAGCTTTGTCCCTCTATCTCCACTAGGAAAAGGTAACCTAGCAATGCTACAAGCCCCATCTATATAATCCCAACGAGAGCTATTGTCTGGAAGTATTGCAACTTGACTGATGGTTTGTGCATATGTCTACTTTAAATTGGTGTATGGCCCAAAATATGACTGCTCGTCCTCCTCCATCATAGGTTCAACATAAGCCTTCAATTTTTCCTCCAAAGACAACCCAACATGCAAGACATGGCCACTAGTTAGCTATAGGTGGATGTCGTCCTGAAGCTTTGCCATAAACCTAGATGCCTCATGAGTGGATACCTCAAAAATGGATGGCCTGTAATCAATTATGTACACCCCTGTGACTCTTGACACCTCATCAACAAGTGTAAGCTCAAATGTCCCCTCCAATGTATCAATTGGGGCTACCAAAGGAAACTCCAACAAGGGAGACTTATGTGTTACCTTGGGTGTATTGTCATGCTCCTCCTGCATGTCATTAGCCTCACGCTAAGCTGGATGGAATGTATCTAGATGAAACCCCTACTCAATGGGTAGGTCTTCACTTATCTTGTCACTGTATTCACCTTCAATCTTTGTTTCTGCAGTTTTGATACTAGCATTTTGTTCAATAATCATGCTCCTCTAATTTTCTTCATCTGCAGGTCTGCAACTGCTTTTTATTCTTGCTGCCCTTTTTGATGCCCACTCTTCAAGCTTCTCCACCAATCTCTCGAGGTTCCTAGTATAATTTTTAAATTTCTCAAGGAATTTCTCCTGCTGAGACAATTTTGAGCACAAGTTCAATTTGAAGAATACTACAAGACTAATATTTTAGCCTCTGACATTCTAGCCCAATAATGGCAACTTGGGAATTACTTTGATTTAGACCCATAGCTGGCCAAAATCATGCTATGATACCACTATAATATTCCAAACTGAAATTTACAGCTAACAACAGACACATGAACTAGGCTATAGCAAATAAAATTATAAGTAAGCACGCACCATAAAAAACACCAAGAAAATAGGAAAATAAATTGAAACATTTTATTAAATTTGGAATAAATGGAAGTATAGTAACAAGGAACAAGTGAACCTAGGCTTGCATGAGAAAGATGAATCAAACCAGGTGAGATAGATGTCTCTCGTGAGTGTAAAATTCGACCCACAAATAGCCTCTATGCTGAACTAGGAAATTGTGCCACTGTTGCTACCTGAAAATGGTTCGAATCCCCTACTGGACTGCTTGGATTGGCCTGAAATTGATGTTGTAGCTTCCTCTTAATTTTCCCCACATGACCTAGAAATAAATTGGCCCCAATCCTTCAAGTGAGAAAACCCACAAAAATGAGCTAATTATCAACAATTCTTAGATGGAAATTTACACCTGTTTGAGCCCTCTAGAGTGCTTAGAAAATTTAGCCAGATTAATGTTGGCCTCTCCTCAACAAACCTAGAAAAACCCAGAAAGGGTTGGGCCTACTTCCAACCTTCCAAAATTGACCCCAAATAATGTGAGCACCCTCTACAATCGGGTAATTCGTACTGTCTAAAGAATGGTTGCCAAAGCCCTCCAAAATTAGCTGATATTTCCTTTAGAATTATCCTTATTCCCCCAACTTCGGTTCAAGCCTCCACAATCAATGTGCTCCTCTGATGACTGCGTAGGCCCAACCAAACCACTTCTACGCAGGCTCACAAAGAAGAATTTTGACTTGTATGTAATCCACTCAGCCAACCCTTCAAACCACTGCAAAATTGCCGCTAGGTTCCAATAGAATATTCCTTTAAATTCCCGGAACCCACGCTGTCATGAAGTTCACTCCCACGAGAGTGCGTGGTCCCTTATTGTGCCTAGCCTGCTCCTTAATAGTTCGAATATCCTTGTAAAATATCTCCAGAAAAGCTCCAAGAATGTAGCAAATATCCCCTAGGGTGGCACTCAAAGTCCACCAAAGTAGGAGTTGAGATTTCCACTCGAAAATCACGTTTGCTAAACAAAACTCTGTTGAAACAACTAATAGCTTGAGAAAACAATGGTTCAGATATCAAACGAGAAAATATTCGTCAAAATGAGGGCCTCCACCTCTATTTATCTTGTTGCCCCCTCTCTTCCTTCATGTGGCCCCCACAATTCGAGTTCCATATCCTCTTTATTCCCACAAGTTCAAACTCTCCTGAGGGATACAAATTTTCTTTGGAGTGGCCCCCACATTCCACTTGCACTTTGATTTATTACCTTTTCTAATGTTTGGAAGCCTTCTTTTCCTGAAAATCCAAGTGGGGTCCTCCTAATCCACCTTTCCTAAGTCCTAATGCCAAAATATCTCCGAATGGTCAAAATTGAAAAAATGGAAATTCTTCTTAATGATATTAATTAATTGGGGATATTACATTCGAATTGATGGTCCAAATTGTGATTAGGTTCAAGGTAGTCACATTACATAGGTAGAGGAGTAGGAAGGTGAATATTCTTTCAACCTTTCTTCTCTATTTCAAAATCCTCCGTGTGAAGATGGTGTTTCCTCATTCTTGGTTGATATTGAATCCGATAATCTTGGTAGTTAATCAAAAGCGATTAGTTTGCATAATCAATCTAAAGTCTTGGGCAGCAATCATTCTGACGAGGATGAATCTGTCGATACATATAATGATGTACGCCCAAGTGTACCAACTAATCTTTTGATTCCTCAAGAAGATTTTAATTTAGAATTTAAACTGGTCAAAGGGGATGTTCTTACTTAAACCTCCTCTTCATCTCACTATCCCTTGTGCCCTATTGTTTGCGATGCATCTATTTGTGATGGAGACACTCCATGCTCTTCAAGTTCTTCATATGATGAGTTAACATCTCAATTGGTGCAATGTGGCGAGAATATCCATGATGAAATAGGAAATAATCGAATCATCGAGTATTCTTTCCATCCCTTCTCATCTCTTGTTTCACATAAAGACGATTCTTCAAATCAACTTGCTTAGGAAATTTCCCCGATTCATTCATCTTCGAATTTGCGATAAGAATAATATTTCAAATTGAGTAATCTAGTTGTTGAAATTGTAAATTTCTATCAAATCAATGACAGAGATGACAATCATCTGGTTAGTAGTGGTCTTGTTGAAATCGATGGTAGTAGCTATCCTCACACCATGCATGATCTGGTTCAATCTTCAAAATGTGATTTTACAATCCTTAAAAGTTTCAGGACTTGTCAGGGAGTCGAATCACTTCAACTTCTGTTGATGGTTATGTCAAGATCTCGCAACTCTGGTAGGGTCCCCGAACTAAGTCAGATTTGGTTTATCTCGCGAAGTGTTTCTCTTTGCATGGTTTCATTGGATGTAAATTCCTTCTTGAAAGATGTTTGGTATTGCAGATGTAGTCTTTAGAGATTTCAAGATTTGATTTTTGATCGGAATCTTGAATCTTCTTCAGTTGATTCATATTCATGCAAATATTTTATATCAAACTCGGGTTTGGAATGTGTTTCTCTCGTAAATTCATGGAAATGTGAAATTGATCATTTCAAAGACTACTTTAGGCCGAAGGAATAATTCCTATCAAATTTGTTTCTTAACAACCAACTCTCGGTTTTTCTTGTGAATGTTATATTGCAAATATTTCCCTTCATCGCACCTGAGATCCTCTTGATTGATAATGAATGCACAAGTTATCTGGGGAATCAAATTCTTCTTCACTCATTGTATCGTGACTGGTTTCCTATGTTTGTCATACTGACATTCATTTTCACTTCTTTCGATGATCACGATGATAGTGTAGTATGTTACGAGTCACAAGGAAATCATTTGTTACATTTATCATGCGAATAAGATGATTCATCTATTCAAGGCATTCATAAATATTTTTAAACTAATCTATCTTTGTTATTTTCTAACTGAAAATATCCTGCTACAAACTATCAATCTGATCTTAATATTAACTGTCATTTTCTTTATCATTTTCCCACAAGTATATTTAATGACAATTGTTTCATATCAATTAATATTTATGCTTTATCTCGCTATTCAGATACTTGTTAAGCAACTGAAGAATTTCAACCTTCGCTGATGGTTATGTCTGGCCCTTACTATCTTGAAAAACCTTCTCAGTACGATCATATTCATTTTCCCTTACAATATTATCATCCTGATCCCGTGGTTTTAATTGAAAATTCATCTTTTCGAAGATTTGTGTATTCTCAAGGGGATTATTTCGAGTTTCATGATCCAATCGCTGAATGGTTGGAGCAATATTACTTGGAAATCTCCCTCATGAATAACAAGTTTCAATATTTCCTCATGCTTGCTAAGAAGTACAATGCAAGAAGCTTCCCATAATTGTTTAACTTTGGTCTTTGTATAGGCAAGAATGAAAACTGGTTAGAAGTAGTGGTTGAGACACATTTTTCTGCCAACGGGCAATACCTTCTATTTGTTGTGCAAGTTCTTCAAACTCTTATACTTAATGTCGCACATTATTTTATCTAATTTTTAATTGATCATATCTTTGTGATTGTAGGTTTGGAACAACTACACTAGCTACATTGTAAATTTCATTATACATAACCCCGACATTGTAATTGGTTAGGCTAGGAGTAAGTTTAGTTAAATGTTAGTTTCGTTTACACATTCATCCTGCACTCGTTTTCGTAGTTTCTCTTATGTTTCTAATTTTTGTCTTGCGTCCTCTTTTATGTTATCCTCCTTTTGTTTTTGTCCTCTTATTTTTATTTCCTTGTTGTGCTTTGTCTTTTATGTCTTGCATGAATAGCGTCCTATGTGGGCTCGAAGGGAAATGTGGAAAATAAGAAAAGGATTTGTGACATTGCAATATTTGGCTAACTCTATCTCATTCTTCCTTGTCTTGGTTACACATTTTGGTCAATGATGTTTCGACGAAAAATACAATCCTTGCGTAAGGAAATCCTTGTGTTGAACCATGATCTCCATGTATATCATGGAAACCTCATGCATACACTCAAGTATTTATGTTTCAATGTTTTCAGGATGATCCAATCAAGTAGAGATAGATAAGAGGAAAATATAAATGAGCAAACCAATATCAAAGGTCTTATATATGCTTCTCTAAAGCGACAACGTATTTTGCTCTCAATAAGTCGGGATCCTGCGCCCAAGAAATAAATAAGTGTCGATGCACAATCCTATATATAAAATAAATAAATAAAGGCGAAAGAAGAAAAAGGCTTCCTGCACAAAGAGGTGAAGCAAGAAACTCCGTTGGGATACTGTCTAGGACCGCTGGCAATGGATCAATGTTTTTTTCCCTGAAGTGACTTCGTTGAGTTATTTCCCAGGCCTGTTGGCAGCGGAGCAACACGAGAGATGAAAAAATACACTCTGAAAATATAAATCTCGCAAAATTTATTACCCTATCCTGATTCGAAACATTGTGTGATCGCTGACCTTATGTTTGTGTAAAACCGATTAAAGGAGTGAAGGAGACTATGTTTATGCACAGGATAATTTGAACGATGAATCAATACTCCTTGAAGAACTAGACCTTGCACGAAAGAATTGACCAAGGCAGAGAAGCTAGAGTTCTACTAGTGTGTTGCCAAGTGTTGTCACCGTGACAAACACCCTCCAAAATTTTACCTACATTTGAATTTTGGAGCCTATTGTGGATCTTGTGATCATTCGTTCCGTGGTTACTTCTTGATCGGTCGAAGCCACTTGCTCACACTGGCTTAGTTTGTGCAAGTTCATGAGAATATTTTTTTATGAAAGCTTGAACAAGCATAACACATTCCATCAAGACAATGCTTGTGTAATGTTAAACCCATGTCAACAGTTGGTCCACATTGTTATTGATAATCCCTCACTTTTGGCTCTGTTTGTACTTCTATTTTGGTGAGTTTTTCAAATTGTCGCTTTTGCGCACCTTAAATTTCACAAGTGTCATTTTTGTGCTTTTGAATGTCACTTTTTCTTAATTTTACTTTAATTAGTGTTGTTTTCATGTCATCTTCACTCTTACATGTGTCACTTTCACTCTCATTCCTGTATCACAAGTGTCGTTCACCCTTTTATCTTCATATAGGAAATGTTATCTTTTGGCATGTGGAGTGTCAAATAGTGCGTGAAAGCTAGTTTTGGTGTGTCTGGTAATATTTGCGTCAATGAGTTATACTTACCATGTAAAAATGTATCACACTCATTTCCAAAGTTTCAAGCATTGCATAAGTGTCGTCACGGTTGTCGCAAATTGTATCTTTGGTGTCACACTTATCGTAAGTTGTCGCAAAGTCGTCGCACTAAGGGAAATATGTTGATAATGTGTTCTAGATGATCTATGTTGTGTTATCAGTTGTTCTAAGTGCGTAATAACAATCAAGTATTGTCTTTGTTCACATCATTTTCACAGATTCGACACTTAGTCAAATTTGGAAAAATTCCTAACCAGACAACCTAGCCTCATCCAACCCTCCTGAACTGCGCATTGCGCAGTCTTAGCCCTCAAGATACAACCCTTCCTCTTGGCACTACGCAATGTGTAGTTCCTTCCTTCCAGGACTGTGCACTGCGCAATCACGATGCTCAAGTCTGGACCCTTGAGCTCCAAAATTGCACAATTTTTCTCTCCAACCAGGCCAAAACTACGCATTGCACAGTATTAGTCCTCAATCCTAAACCTTAAGCTCTTAAACTTTGCAATTACACAATCACATGGCCTCCTCTGCCTTCCAGAACTATGTAGTGGGAAAAATCAGTGTTCAAGCCCTCAGCCTGGCTCCCCGAGCTCCCCAATCGCGCAATATTTTTGCTCAATCCAAGCCTGAACTGCGAATTGCGCAGTCTCAAGGCTTAGTCTAAGAGATTGAGCCCTTGATTCCCTCAACTACACAGTCCTATGTCTAGGCCTCAAGAGCTACACATTGCACAGTCTCAAGGCTCAAGCCTCCAGCCTGAGTGCTTGAGTCCCTCAATTTCACAATCATCTAACCCTTGCCATCTTGAACTAGATATTACGCAGTCTCAAGCCTTAATCCTAGACCTTGGCCTATAGAACTGCACAATCCCTGAGTTAGTCACTCAATAGTCACCGGTTATAACCCGAACAAGTGATTTCATGAAGCATCTTAGGCTAGGGGTTTATCATATTGATGTCATCTTGTCATAGGTGGATTGCAGTCACAAATATTCTATTATGTCATGACAAGATGATGATGAAGGATAAAGAGAAGGAGACCATATTGGAAGATACTTAAGGAGTTGAGGATATAAATGATCACCAGGCAAGAAGACAAATGAAAACTAGATTACAACAAAATACCAAAGATCAAGACCAAATAAAGACTCCATCTAAATCGCAACTCTTTGGAGGGAAGATATGAAGAAAAAAGCATACCTCCTATGAAGACAAAGCATTGGATAAATCTTCTATTCAAGACAAAAAAGAAGAAGGAAAACTTGGCACTGCCACATCATCATGCAGTCCATGTCATCAGTGTCATGTATAGTCATGAGTCACCATGTGCCATACCATTTGTGTGGATTATGTAAAGTTATATTCAAAAATTTATTGTAAAGTAGAAGTCCAAAGGACATGTACAAAATTTGAAGAGTCATGTAAAGTCGAAAAGTCATGGGAAGTCAAACAGTCATGAGGGTAGTCAAAGAATCATAAAGAAGGTGAAGCATCACCTCCCCATTGGTTATATATACACCCTCGTTGTATGAGCAAATGACTGTTCACCTTGTATCCTCCCGCAAGGCATTAGAGAGACAAGATAGTTCTTTTGGGGAGCAGGTAGTGGCTCCAATGGTCCACTATTGGATTTAGTGGTGTTTGTTGCATACATGTTTCTCGAGACTTTAACTTAATATTCCAAGCCTTATGGCGAGCACATTATTCATGCATGGATTATGAATATTTGTAAGACTATTCTGTGGATGTTTGTAGTTCATGCTTGTTTTTCACCTGTGCTAAAGTTTTTGAACTATTTCAGTTATTTTAGTGCTTATCATATTGAGAACGTGTTGTAATGGTTGCTATGACTATTGCATCTTTGTGGAATATTCTGCTGGATGTTAGACAAATCTTCCTTGTCTGTGTTAGTTGCAATAACCGTCGCTTCTTTGTGGACTATTCTGCTGGATATTAGACATATCCTTCTTGTTTGTGTGTCTCTTATAGGGTGGCATTATTACCTCTCTCTTAGGGGCCCATTTTTTTTCTCCTCTGCAGTAGAAGAACCTTGACATACCTACAATCAAACACTCACTAGGCACACTCACTTGCTTTTTGAAAGCAGATATGCATTCCTCTCTCTTGCTGACAGTTAGAGCCTAGGAAAACCTCTAAGAAAATGGTAATCGGGTCATATTCCAGATGTGATTATTATCCCAAATGGCGTGAGGTCTAATTGGGACCACATATCGGGGACTGTTGAGATTGCAACAAGATGATGAGCTTAGTGAAAAGAGTTGCCTTCACTAAGTGGGCCCGCAGGCTATTTTTTGCGCAAGTCTATTTTTAGACATGTCGATCATATTCTATGAGTTGCAGGATGCTATTTGTGGATGGTTGGTCAAGTTGGAAAAAATATATGGACTTCTATTTTTAGACATATTGGTTGGAATCTACTTTTAGATTTCCAGTCTAAAAATATATATGTCGAATATTATTAGCTCTTAATAATATTTGGACTCTAAAAATTATCTTATTCTCTTGGAGCACTTCAGTTAAGTGCATAGATGTGGCACAGGAGCTGATAGAAGGAATTACGCTATTCCCGAGGGTTAAGTGGAGCTATTGCATGGAGACTTCATTTAGAACTCATGTGACAGAGTTTGGTGGAGTTGTAGAAGTAGTTGGTGGAGTTGTGTTCAGTTTAACTCAGTTAGACATAGTTGAGCCAATTTAATAATACTGTGTAAGCTGATTGTTACTAGTGTTCGTGGTGTGAATTAATTATTAATTAATTCACTAAATATTAACTCATTAATCAGGCGAAGAATACATCGAGTTAACTACGGTGCATGGACGATTTTAGTGGAGACCCGGTGGAGGTAGGTGAAGTAGGTTATTTATCAGTTGTGACTATAGTGTTGCATGATTTGCACCACACGGTGATGGAGATGCCAATGAGGATTGCGTGAGCAAGGCTAGACCAATTTGAGTTCATTCAGAGCCATTATTCAGCAGGGATTGCACAGTAGAGGCAGGCTAGTAGGTGGCAGAGATCAGTGCATGGATTTGCTAGATCAGGATCTGATTAGTGTGTAGCGATTGTATTGTATTGAGAGCTTGTGAGAAGCTTTGTATGAGGATTGTTACGTGATCTCTATGACATATATTATATACAGATAGTTTGGGTTCTTAGCTTCAGGCTTTCCCGTTAAAACACTGTGTTCATATGTGTGAATTTTTTTATGGTTTCAATGTGTGCATGCAATTGATTTAATTTCCGCATATGATGATCAATAGTAGAAGAGATACTGTATTGTCCATGAATTCAAATAGTGTGTGATCAAGAGAATATTGGATGTATAACGCATTAGTTATATAATTTATACATGGTATAAGAGCTATATTGATCATTGGAGCAATTGCAAATCATTGAAGCGGTTGAGTTTTGTGTTGGTGGAATTCAAATTTGCTGCAGTGTTTTCTTGGTGTCAAAGTTGAGATGTCTTTCAACAGATTGCGATTGGAGTATGCCCTTGAGGGCAGCTCGAATTATATTTCATGGAAGGATAGGATGGAGGCGGTGCTGGAGGATAATGGGTTGAAGGAGTTCATAGATGCAGAAATTTCAAAACCTGCTTCTAGCGATGTTGCCGCACTTGACGCATAGCAAAAGAAGACAGCAAAATGTCGAAGGATTTTGTTGGAAGGTGTGAAGGATCACATAGTGTCCAGACTTCATGGTAAAGCTTTTCCATTATTGATGTGGAAAGCTTTGACAGACTTGTGCCAAAGCAAGAGCGACCAGAGGAAGTTGGCGCTCAAGGTTAAACTCAGGAAAATAAAAATGGAGAAGGGTGAAAGTATACCCAAGTACCTCACGAAGTTTTTCCAGTGCAGGGATGAGCTGGGAAGTGTGGGGGTTATTGTAGATGAAGAGGACTTGGTGAGATTGGCTCTCCTTGGGCTTTTGAAGATTTTGAATTCCTATGAGGATTCTATCAATGGTTGGGAGAAACTGTCAAGATGGGAGCAACTTTGGTCAGATCTTGTGTAGGAGGAGATAAGGCGGAGTACCAGGGATGGATCTTCATCGAATAATGAAGATGTATAAAATTGCGCTTTGGCTGCCAAAGAAAGGAAGGGGAAGGGAAAGAAAAATCCTTCTCAATCCAGTGAAAAAGGAAAGAAGCAGGACATGTCCAAAGTGAAGTGCTTTCATTGTCACCAACACAGACATTACGCCACTAATTGTTCATAGAAGAAGAAAAATAAGCAGGTTTTTGGATCTGCAGCTGGAGAGGCCTTAGCCTTGCAGTTTGAGCTATATTTTTCGCTGATTGCATGCTTGGTCTCAAGTGTGATGGGATCAGTGTCGTTTCTTGACAGTGGTGCATCTTTCCATATGACCAGAGACAAATATTTGTTTATTGATCTGGATGAGAAGGATATTGGAGTGCACATCGAGATGGGTGACAATGGTAGATACCGTGCGACTGGTATCAGGACCATTTCCTTTGAGAGGGAGTCTGGAAAACCTTTCATCTTGAAGGATGTCATGCATGTTCCAGGATTGAAGAAGAATCTGATCTCGGTGGCCATGTTAGAAGACAAGGGATATGATGTTTTCTTTAGCGAGGGAAAGGCTTTCCTGCGCAGTAAGGAAACTGGTGAAACCCAAAGGATAGGGGTTCGAGTTAAGAACCTTTATCAGTTGCGGGTAGATGGCTGCGCAACAATGGCAGGCAAGGCAGAAGGAGTGGTGAGCCGAGATGAGGGCGAGCTATGGCACAGGAGATTGGGCCATCTTCACCATGGTGCTTTGAAAATTTTGCAGCAGATTTCTACCAGGCTTCCCAAAGGTACACTTGCACAGTCAAATCAATGTAAGGGATGTACTTTGGAAAAATTTGTGAAAGCCACCTTTCACAAGAAGGATAGTCGTGCCACGACGATCCTTGAGAGAATTCACACAGACGTGTGTGGAACTTCTCGAGTAGCCCCGTATTAAAAGCACGGAGTATTATGTGATATTTGTTGATGATTTTTCTCGTAAGTCTTGGATCTTCTTCATGCGGAAGAAGAGCGAAACATTCTCTAAGTTACGTGAGTTAAAGTTCTGTGAGTTCAAGGCATTGGTTGAGAAAGAATCGGGGAAGCAGGTGAAGACTCTCAAGAGCGACAATGGCGGTGAATTCGTCTCTGGAAAATTCAAGGACTTTTGCAGCGCAGAAGGAATTCGAAGAGAGCTCATAGCACCTCATAACCCACAGCAGAATGGGGTTGCTGAGCGGAAGAACAGAACGATCGTGGGTGCTGCATGGGCGATGTTGCATGATCAAGGCCTTCCCATACACTTGTGGGCTGAGGCATGCAATACTGCAGTATATGTGCAGAACTGTTGTCCTCATAGGATACTTGGCATGAGTACACCCGAGGAGGCGTTTTCTGGTAAGAGGCCTGATATTTCCCATTTGAGGATTTTTGGTTCACCTGTTTACATTCATGTGACGAAGGATGCCAGGAAGAAGCTGGAGCCTACCGCAGAGGTTGGGATATTTGTAGGGTACACAGAAACACCCCACAACTATCGTGTGTATTTTCCAGACAGTCAAAAGACTGTTGTGCGACGAGATATCAAATTTCATGAGGATAAAGCCTTGCAGTGTTCGCTTGAGAGGGAGCCACACTTGCATGCGGATGAGGAGCTATTAGTTCCTAAGGATGAGCTTCAGGATGTGGATCAGCCACAAGAGGAAGTTCATGGAGTGGAAGAGACCACTCATGCAGCGCCAACCATCAGAGGGCGGAAGCGCACCAGAAAATCCCGAGCGACTAAATCTTGATGCGAGAAGATTGTGGAGCACCTACATCACGGCGCGGAGACGAGAGACGATCCACGTAGATATCTGGATATACATGGCTCGATGAGCAAGTGTATAATGACACAACCATCTTCTTTCGAGGAAGGGCATGGAGGATACACGCTGGGTAGATGCCATGGTGGAAGAGTATGATTCAATTGTCGAAAAGCAATGCATGGGATATTTTCCCAGGCCGGAAAAGGGAAATCGGTGGTAGGTTCGAGATGGATCTACAAAGTGAAACAGGAGGCTAGACGAGTGTGGAGAAGTACAAGGCAAGATTTGTTGCACGGGGCTTCTCATAGATTGAGGATGTTATGAGGAAAATTTTTCACTTTTCGCAAGGTATTCTTCCATACGGACCATCCTTTCTCTCTCAGCGCAGATGGGTTAGCACATTCATCAGATGGATGTGAAGACTGCATTCCTCAACGGAGTCATTAAGGAGGAGGTGTACATTGAGAAGCCTGAAGGATTCGAAATCTTCAGCAGCGAGTCGCATGTGTGCGGGCTCAACAGAGCGATGTATGGGCTGAAACAAGCACCTCGTGCTTAGTACACACGGATAGACAGTTATTTCACCGGTCTTGGTTTCGCCAAGAGTGAGGCGAATCCGAACCTATTCCAGATTGTGGCGGAGGGTAAGTTGTTGATCATTGTACTCTATGTAGATGATTTAATACCAACGAGTGATGAAATGTTGATACACTCATGCAAGGAAGATCTTGCAAAGGAGTTTGAGATGAAGGACTTGGGCCTCCTTCATTATTTCTTGGGATTGGAAATGTGGCAGCAGAAGGGTGGAATGTTTGTGTCTCAAGGCAAGTATGCCCGGGAGATACTGGAGAAGTTTCACATGCAGGGTTGCAAGCCTATCAACACTCCTCTTCCTGGTGGTTGGAGGAAAGAGGGTGCCACATCGGTAGAGGTAGTGGATGCCACTGTTTATCGACAGTTGGTTGGTTCGCTCATGTATTTACTCAATACACGACCGGACATATGCTATGCGATCAGTCAGAAGTTTTATGAACATAAACAACGAGCCACAGAAATAGCATTGAACATAGAGATGGTAGGAAATAATGCTTCATTTCATTAATATCAAATAACGAAATATGCTTACGGGCATAATGGAAATAAAATAGCTAAGTCTTTGGTAGCGAATCCACACGAAGAGATGTAGTGGCTCTGGTCTCCCGAGCTTGTGTTCTGATGAGGCTCGAGGGCCTATTTATTGTTGAGAAGCAATGTAGAATCCAAAACGCCAAAACCCTAACCGTAGGAGATGAAGCGCCAAAACTGTGGGCCCCGTTTGGGTAAATTGGTGGATACAGCTTCTTTTGAGGGGTATAACTTTGGCACTAGATCTCAGGTTGAAAACGCGTTGATAGCTCGTTAGAAAGATTTTTCAAGAGGACTTCAATTTTGAGCAGGCAACATCGGTCCATGGACCCATGTTGCTCTCCGTTTTCCCAAAAAACGTCGTTTAGGGCCTCAAAACGGCTCAGGAAGTTCAGGACCCGAAAAACTGCTAAAAATAGTAAGTTATGCCGAAACTGAAAAACTGAAAGAGACAATGGTGGGGGGCCAAGTGGAATAGGTGGGTGGCCACCAATATCCACTTGGATCATTAAGCCCCCAAAACGGCTCCGAGAGTGGAGGACCCGAAAACCTGCTAAAAATAGTAAGTTGTGCTGAATGTGAAAATCTGCAAGAATTGATGGTGCTGGTCCAAATGGAATAGGTGGGTGGCCACCGATATCCACCTGGATCAGCTGTTAACCAGCTTTAACAAGCTATGGTTAAGCCTACCAAGCTCTTTTGGAAGGCGGGGAATCATGTATTGAGATATCTTAGAGGCACATCGGGATATGGATTATGGTACAAAGAGTCGGATGAGGTGAAGCTGCATGGCTTCACGGATGCAGATTGGGTAGGGAGCCCAACGGAAAGAAAGAGAACATCTGGAGGGATATTCAGTATCGGGTCTACAACATTTTCTTGATACACCAGGAAATAGAGATCCGTGGCACTCAGTTCAGCGGAGGCCGAGTACATGGCAGCAAGTTAGGCTGCATGCGAGGCTATATGGATGAGGAAGATCCTGGTTAGGTTGTTCGGTTCACATTTAGATCCTACTGTGATATATTGTGATAATCAGATTTGCATCAAACTCTCGGTTAATCCAGTATTTCATAATAGATCTAAACACATTGACATCCGGTATCATCATATCAGAGATTGTGTGCAGCAGAAGATCATGTTACTTTCATAAATTCCTACGGAGGATCAGGATGCTGATATCTTGACGAAGGCGCTCACCAAGAGCAAATTCGAATACCACAGGGGCAGGATCGGGGTGGCATATAATCCCTATCTCGTTGAGAGGGAGTTATGAGATTGCAACAAGATGATGAGCTTAGTGAAAAGAGTCGCCTTCACTAAGTGGGCCCGCAGGCTATTTTTGGCGCAAGACTATTTTTAGACATGTCGATCATATTCTATGAGTTGCAGGATGCTATTTGTGGATGGTTGGTCAAGTTGGAAAAAATAGATGGACTTCTATTTTTAGACATATTGGGCGGAATCTATTTTTAGATTGCCAGTCTAAAAATAGATATGTCGAATATTATTAGATCTTAATAATATTTGGACTCTAAACATTATCTTATTCTCTTGGAGCATTTTAGTTAAGTGCATAGATGTGGCACATGAGCTGACATAAGGAATTACGCTATTCCTGAGGGTTAAGTGGAGCTATTGCATGGAGTCTTCAGTTAGAACTCATGTGACAGAGTTTGGTGGAGTTGTAGATGTAGTTGGTGGAGTTGTGTTCAATTTAACCCAGTTAGACGCAGTTGAGCTAGTTGTATCTAGTCTAACTGATTGATACACTAGTGAGAGTGGTGTGAATTAATTATTAATTAATTCACTAAATATTAACTCATTAATCAACTAAATAATACATCAGTTAACTACAGTGCATGGACAATTTCGATTGGGACGGTGGAGAGGTAGGTGAAAAGTGGGTTGACTATCAGTTGTAGGCCTATTTATCAAGTGATTTGTACTGACCTGAAACACACAGTGATTGGAGATGCCAATGAGGATTGCGTGAGAAAGGCTGGACCAATTCGAGTTCATTCAGAGCCATTCTTCAGCAGGGATTGCACAGTAGAGGCAGGCTAGCAGGTGGCAAAGATCGGTGCATGAATTTGCAAGATGAAGCCTGATTAGTGTGTAGCAATTGTATTGTACTGAGAGCTTGTGAAAAGCTTTGTATGAGGATTGTTACATGATATCTATGACATATATTACATATAGATAGTTGGGGTTTTTAGCTTCAGGCTTTCCCATTAAAACACTGTGTTCATATGTGTGAATTTTTATGGTTTCAATGTGTGCATGCAATTGATTTAATTTCCGCATATGATGATCAATAGTAGAAGAGATTCTGTATTGTGCATGAAGTCAAATAGTGTGTGATCAGGAGAATCTTGGATGTATAATACATTAGTTATATAATTTCTACAGGGACACCCCTTGTTATAGCATCATTTCTCACCTTGACATGATTCATGATTGCTTCATGGCTTTATGGGCACCCATTCCTACAGACTTGGACAAATTCACTTAAAAACAGTAGAAAATCCTCCATACGCGACTATGCCCGTGTTTTTCCGCGTGTATACGCGAGTACAGCTAGACTTTTCCGCGTATGCCATTTTAATGATTAAAAAATATATAAAAATCCTTAATTTCGCGCTGGGTTGATGGTTACTCAGGTAGTTCAACCACCCCAGCCCGTGGCCAACTGTTTCCAACTGCTGAAACTACTTGGAGGGACTATAAAAAGACCTCATGTGTATGGCCTAAGAGAGAGAGAGAAAGTATTGATATTATACTCTGTTGGTTCCCTATCCAAGTCTGATTCCCCATGCCTCCTGCACTTTCCCAGTTCATTTCAGGAAACCCTTGTTTCCTTGAGATACACATCCCTTTATATGTTATCTCGTGTGCACTCATTTGGAAGGAGTCTTAGCGAGGCAAGGGCTGGACGAATCCGGACGACGGTCTGCGAAGGCCTTGGAAGGATCAGGTGATCTCTCCACTTACTTTTGTACGTACTATTTTTATAATACAGAAGTATCATGCTGTTCCCGAAATAAACGTGTTAGTGTATGCTTTAATGTATGAAGAATATTTATTATACAAGCATTCATGATGATTTATTTAATGTTTTATATGAATCTCACTAACATATAGAGTAGAAATATATTGTACAACTTGTCCTTTGTGCTGGTTTCTTCTTGCATTTCAGGTGAAGGAGGAAGGACGGTTGCAGGGAGTTTGAACTCCACGTGGATCTACTTCAAACGTAGGACCAACGGGTAAACCTCTCGTTTTGCTCTATTTCGTTTTTATGAATGTGCATGATCGTGTGAGTCTCTGTTAAGTAGTACGCCCCTGCTCTATGGAGGTTGAATCCCAACCAACCTCTAGGGTGTTAAATCCCAGAAACAGAACTGGCGACTCCGCTGGGGATCACATTTTTGTGATTCTCCTGTTGGGTTGTTTCAGCTGTTTGGTAGGTTACCAACAGTTTTTTCTGTCTTTTACAGTCCAGTTTGCTTTCTTGCAGTCAGTTTGAAGTCTTGATATCTTTCCCAGGCTTGTATTTTTTATTTTTCATTATCTTTCTTTGTATACGCAATTTTGTTTGCACACAGTCGCGTATACCCGCGAGTTTGTGTAGAAGGAACCGCGTATACGCGGGTTTCCCTCAACACAGACGCGTATACACGCTTGTTGCATAACTGCAAGGTCGCGTATACCTAGGCTGAGTTTGAAATTTTAAGATTTTGGTGTTTTTGGTCTTTTCTGGCTGTGGAGGCCTATGTCTGCAGAGTCTCTGTACTTACTGGAGTGTGACAGAAGTGGTTTCAAGTCTTGTTTCTCTTTCGTTTGTCCGAAAACTGATCTTTTTGGCGAAGTGTTCTTGTTGGTGCTAGCACTCCTGGATTGAGTTCCAAGATCGCTTTCTGAGCGTTCTTGGCTGTTCTGCTTTACCAGAACAGAGAGCTTTTGCTCATTGACTCGCTCCTGTTTTTGTGTTATGCTTTGCATTGCGTTCTTTGCTTTGTTTTCGATTGGTTTTCTTGAGTTTCATAAGCTAGGGTTTTGTTGCATTTTTCAAAGATCTTTTCTTGTTTCTTTGGAGTTTTGTGTTGCAACGAATTTGCACTATTTCTCTTGGCTGTTTGATTGAGTTTTTAGTCTTCCATTGCTCTTATTGATCTTGCTATCATTAGCTTTATAAGGTTTGGGGGCATAGTTGAAGTTTATGCTTGGAATTCGGTCTCGTTTTGGCTTGGTTTGGGATAGTTGTTCTTGGTTTTCTTGAAGCTCTTGTTTTATAAAACTGAAAAGCCCAAAAACATTTGTTTTGCTTTTTGTTTCTGCATATCAAAAACTCAAAAAACATTGTTTCTTGTTTTTGTTTTTGTTGTTGCGTTTTTCATTTTCGTTTGGCTTCATCTTTTGGGACTTTAGTGAAGTTTCTTGCTTCTAGTTTTCAGCTTGATTTTTAGGAGAGGTTATCTTTTGATTTCTTCTTCTTCTTGTTGAGTATTTTGGTGTCTTATATTAAGAGTTCTTGTTTGCAAGAATTGGCTTTCTGGATATCAAAAGATGAGTTAAAACTGAAGGAGCCTTTTTGGGAAATTTCACCTTGTTTCAAGAGATTTTTTGCATCTTAGAATTTACATGCTAGTGGTCATTTGCATTAGGTGCATTGAATCATTTAGTTAGCTTCTTAATTTTTGTGAGTGTGAGTTTGTAATTCGAAAAGAAAAATACATTTTTTAGTCTCGTAGAACTTACATAGAAATTGCTCTTCATCGAAAGACAAAGAACTGCATGTGCATGTAGTCAGGTTTTTATTAATTTCTTTTGCGTCAGAACATCATTGGTTTCAATTCCATATCCTTGTGACTTAATACAACAACCCTTAAAATAAGCGATTTAATCTAAAATCAACTAGCAAGTTTTATTAAGTGTCAATCACCAACTAGCTAGGTTGTAGGGCCTTGGAATAGGAGAGAGGAGAGTTAACTCTCCAAGGCCGCTCAAACGAACATAGAAGTTTATTAATTGAGCGAAATCCAACTCCGTGAGGTGGACTGGGAAAGCTCTCATCCGAGAGTCAAGCGCGAGGGGAAGTGAAGGTTAAGAAGAGGGATACCCCCCCTCCGATTAGCTGAATCTAACCTCAAGACGGTTCCGCCCAGCTTCTGATACGGATTGGTGTCCATAGTTGCTGTTCCTAGGTTCCCACCACGGTATTGCGAGAGGTACGTAGTACCGAAGGCAGACGTACGCATCACTTCCCGGCGGTCGCCGAGGTTGCCCTTAAGAGCTTGGGTGCTTAGTGACAACAATACATTGTTAGGAAGAGTCGGCGTAAACATTTAAATTACCTTCGCTGGTTATTGCGGGCCCTAATCATCCCCGGCCCCTTTCGGGAGAGGCCACATACCTCGCTTTCTGTATTTTGGTGTCGGTCCTCATCACCCGGAGCGGAAATACTTGGAGGTTTGTTGCTTCTTGTTTCTCGGGGGGTTCTGCATGTGCATGTAGTCGGGTTTTTATTAATTTCTTTTGCGTCAGAACATCATTGGTTTCAACTCCATATCCTTGTGACTTAATACAACAGCCCTTAAAACAAGCGATTTAATCTAAAATCAACTAGCAAGTTTTATTAAGTGTCAATCACCAACTAGCTAGGTTGTAGGGCCTTGGAATAGGAGAGAGGAGAGTTAACTCTCCCAGGCCGCTCAAACAAACATAGAAGTTTATTAATTGAGCGAAATCCAACTCCGTGAGGTGGACTGGGAAAGCTCTCATCCGAGAGTCAAGCGCGAGGGGAAGTGAAGGTTAAGAAGAGGGATACCCCCCCTCCGATTAGCTGAATCTAACCTCAAGACCGTTCCGCCCATCTTCTGATACGGATTGGTGTCCATAGTTGCTGTTCCTAGGTTCCACACAGGTGACTGCGGGGGGGAATACCCGTGGTACCTGAGGCGGACGTCGCATCACTTCCAGCAGTACTTCTGGGGGGTGCCCTTGCGAAGCTTGGGTGCTTGAGCCGGCAAAGGCTGTTGTTAGGAGGTCGGCGTAACTGCTTCTGATACCTTCGCTAGTTGTTCTAGGCCCTAATCATCCCAGACTGCTTTCGGAAGGCCCTATACTTCGCTTTCCTGTATTTTGGTGTCCGGTCCTCATCACCCGGAGCGGAAATACTTGGAGGCTGTTTGCTTGCTGTTTCTCAGGGTTTTGTTTTTAGTGTGTGCTCTTTGCTCCTAGCTTGCCTAGCTTTTCACTTTTCTTGAGTCTAATATAATAAGTCTGTAAAAGTGGCTGATCAAGCGCCTCGACGTTCGAGGAGAGTCCGGGGGTTATCTCCCGAGAGTGCAGAGCCTTCTTCAAGAAGGCGTAGGAGCGATCTAGCAGGTGGTTTTCACCCTGTAGAGTCTGACGCTGTGGAGAGAGATCCTCCACTAAGGTCTGAAGGTTTCATTGCTGATTCCGGTGTCGGTTCCGAGAGGAGCGTTCCGCTCACCTCGAGAGTATTGTTTCCTCAGGAGGAAGATTTTCGGATAGAAGATATACCTGAGCCTGCAGCTACAGGTCCATCTCCTCTTCCTCTTGATCATCCGTTTGTTATTCAGTACGTCGGACCGGAGTCTGAGAGACCGCCGGATCTTCCATATCTTTCTTATCTTTCGATGGCCACGACTGGGAACGCGGCTTCTACCGTGAGTGCTGCATTCAGACCCCTGCTTTTGTCGAGGCAGGGGGCACTCTTGCTATATCTTCGAGTGCTTCTAGCACTGCTACGTTTGGCTCTGGGTTCACCCAAGCATATGCTTCTCAATCTGGTCCCTTCGTTTCAGGGATGTCCATTGCTGGAAATCCCTCTTTTTCTTTTACCGCCGGTGCAACTGGATCTACGCCCATGTCTAACATGGCTAGTGGATCGGCTTCGTTTCAGGTTTTCCCCTTTGGGACTGGGCATATTCCTAGTCCCAATCCTTCTTTAGGGTCGTTTCCTTTCACGTCCCAGACCCAGAGTTTCAACCCTTGGGCTCAGGGACCAAGTTCGACCGCTTTTATGGGATGGAATCCTATGTTTGCAACGTCTGAGGCAGGGAATCAGTTCATCGCGAGTCATCCAGGGAATGCTTCTTTCCCTGCATCGAGTGCTTATCAGTCTTTTTCTCCTCTGTCTAATGCATGGAATCCCTATCAGGGGCTTTCCTCTTCAGTCAATACTTCAGCGGGGGGAACTAGCCTGGGTTATGGTAACTCGGCGTGGGGAGGAGGTTCTTCTCCGTTTTCTACGGGTCCTTTTTGGCAGCCTGGTGCCTCATCAAATCCAGGCTATTCTTTTCAGAATGTGGGAAATCCATCCCATCAAGGATGGAATTCTCAGGCTCCGCCGCGATTACCATTTCTGGCAACGTTAAACTTGCCAGACTTGGAGAAGTTAACTAATGACCCGATTCGGTATAGTCCGGGGTGGCCCCCGGTTCCAACCAAACTTCCTTCAGACATTCCTAAGTTTGAAGGTAAGAATGGTGAAGATCCGGCGGACCACGTCACCACATTCCATTTATGGTGCTCTTCCAACTCTCTGATCGACGACTCGATTAGATTGAGATTATTTCAGCGCACCTTAACTGGGAATGCAGCTAAGTGGTATATAGAGCTCACTGGGGGCAGTTTCGCCATATTTGGAGAACTGGCTGTAACTTTTCTTAACCATTTCCAGTTGCCCGTCAGATATGAGGCTAGGACCGAACTCCTGGCTAATTTTAAGCAGGATGAGGCAACTCACATTTCTGATCATATTCAGGAATGGAGGAGAAGGAAGAGGCTTATCAAAGCCCATATTCCAGGTGAGTTCCTTCTCGAGTGGTTTTTGAAATCGCTTCGGTCAGATATTTCAAAGGATGTATCCATGTCAGGGGTATATTCCGAGGAGCAGGCCATCTTTAGGGCCCAGCAGTTAGAGTTGATCTATTCTCAGTCTGGCATGCTTTACAAGTATTTGCCCAATGCTCCTCGCTCCAAATTGGATCTATCGAAACCCAAACCTAGTCCGCATGGTGACGGACTTGTCGGATCGGTCAGTAGTAGTGCAGCCAGCCTGCTTTCTCAATTGCAGCAGTTGTCTTTACAATCTGCTTCTTCTGGTCAGGCTGTGCCTGTTGATTCTTCACCTTCCCAGTCTTTGTCCATTAATGCTGTCCAATCTTCTGAACCCAAAGGAAATCAACAGTCCGATGGGAAGAAGAAGGGACGTAATAACAAGAAGAAGGGCAAGGATGGGAAGGGCAATGCAAATAAAACCAACGAGCGTGTTGGTGAAGGGCAAAAGGAGAAAAAGAAAGTGAAGTTTCCGTGCAAGCTTTGTGCTGGAGACCATCTAACACACCTTTTCCCGAAAATTCAGGATGCTCAGCGCCTGTTATCTCAGCAGGGTTCTTCTAGTTCCCAGGCTGTGCTAACAAACCCTTTTCCCCAAGGGCAG
Source organism: Pinus albicaulis (assembly GCA_034641835.2). Taxonomy (NCBI): domain Eukaryota; kingdom Viridiplantae; phylum Streptophyta; class Pinopsida; order Pinales; family Pinaceae; genus Pinus; species Pinus albicaulis. The sequence continues at coordinate 1,166,331,863 of CM076575.1, read as the reverse complement.
CAATTAATTGCTGGCGCGAATCAAAATCCTGGGCTTCCTCTGGAGGTGCTCAGGAAGGGGAAATTCCATCGAATATCTTTATGATGAGTGCTCATGTGGATGTCGCTACGAGATCCCGTGATTATGGCGGAGAGGAATCTTCGAAAGCTAAGGAAGTTCCTGATGCTACTGAGCCGCTTCACATCACGAAGCCAACTGTCGAGTCTATGCCTCGGATGCCAAAAACATCTTCTAAGCGGTCAACGATTAATCCGAACATGAGGGCTGCCCAGAACTACTCGATTGTAGAAGATCTGGCGCAGAGTCCTTGTGCTATGTCAGCTTTAGAGGTACTCCAGTCTTGTCCGGCTCAGCGCAGTGCTTTGCTCACTGTCATTGGAGCTATAGATCCGAAAAATTCTCTTCTGATTACCTTTGATATGAAGAATTTTAAGAAGAGACTTCCTCATCATATGGCCTTCCATATTAAATCATCGTATCGGAAGACTAATATCTTTCGCACGGTCGTTGATGAGGGTGCTTCTACTTGCGTGATGTCTCTCGCATGCTGGAAGACACTAGGATCTCCCAAAGCTGTTCCATCTAGCACTATTCCTACTGCATTCGATGGCCATTCTCATAGGCCCCATGGTATTGTCCCGGCTTTGCCCATCTGTGTTGGGGGCAAAACCGTTAACATAGAGGTTGAGGTAGTAGATGCAGCCTTGGACTACAACCTTCTGTTGGGGAGGAACTGGATATATGATATGGATGCTATTGCATCTTCACTATTTCGGATAGTATGTTTCCCCCACGAAGGGAGGATAGTTACGGTGGATCAACTGGACTGTCCTCCTGTAGACCTGGATGCGCCTCCTGACTCATCTGTCCCTAAGTTGGACAATACTAAGGCACCTATCGAGAATCTGGGAGTTGGAATGTATTCTTCTTTGATGGGATCTTTTGATCTTCCTCCTCCTAAGGTGTCTATCAATGCTATTTCATCCACCAAGGCTCCCCTTCGAAGAGAGTTCTTTCGAACTCATTATTTTTCGGACCCTTGGACCTTACCTTCCCCAACTGCCACTTTGGAGGAAGGGCAAGTGGGTGGAATGGCATTCCCGATTTCTGCAGCAGAGATTGCATATCAGTCTGTTGTTGACACTGCAGAGTCTGATCCAGCTCCTCTTTCGCCGGAAGAGTTGGATGGTGATGTGGCTCCGACTTGGACGCTTACTTCTTCTTCTGCCCAGGATTGTCTAGATACAACTCTTCCATCTGAAGAGGCCATCCTGGAAGCAATGACAGGTATAGAGAGACCGTGGGATGACTTGCATCATCGGTCTTACTTCCTACCTGACTTGAGCGAAGTCGAAGCTAGTTTTCCAAGTCCTCAGTCTCCTGGACCTGTTCACCCAGTCTTGAGCCCCTTAGCACCGGCACAGGTTTATGCTGAAGGGAACATGGCTGTGATCTCTCCGACTATCCCGGTGAACATCTCCAGGAATCCCAACATTATCGAGAACGTTTTCATTGGAGCTGAATGTTCCCGTGAAGAAGTTCAAATCTATACCGAGCTCTTCAAAGAGTATAGGGATGTTTTTGCTTGGTCTTATGAGAAAATGCCTGGCATAGACCCATCTATCGTCCAGCATGAGATCAAGACGTATGAAAACGCTAAGCCGGTCAGGCAAAAACTTCGTCCGGTTAATCCTAGGAAGGCAGCAGCTATCAAAGCTGAAGTTGAAAAGCTGCTTAAGGCGGGATTCATTTTCCCAGTTCCTCTGATTGAATGGGTTTCAAACCCCGTTCCCGTTGATAAAAAGCAAGGAACGATTCGAGTATGCATCGATTTCAGAGACCTGAATAAGGCGTGTCCTAAAGATAATTACCCCACACCTTTCATTGATCAGATTATTGACGAGTGTGCCGGTAACGAGATTTTTTCCTTCATGGACGGTTTTTCTGGTTATAATCAAATTACTATCCGTCCAGAAGATCAACATAAGACCGCATTTATTTTTCCCTGGGGTACGTTTGCATATAAGAAAATGCCTTTTGGTCTTAAAAATGCTGGAGCCACTTTTCAGCGGGCCATGTCTTACGCCTTCCACGACATCAAGAAAATCATCGAGGCATACTTAGATGATCTAGCTGCTCATTCTCGAAAGAGGATGGATCATCCAAGTCACCTCCGGCAAATATTTGAAAGATGTCGTTTTTATAAAATTCGTTTGAATCCGAACAAGTGCGTTTTCGCGGTAACATCCGGTCGGCTGTTGGGATTTATCGTGTCTAGGGAAGGGATAAGGGTAGATCCCTTCAAGGTTGAGGCAATACTTCGGTTGCCTCCCCCGTCTTCGGTCCGTCAACTTCAAAGTCTCCAAGGGAAGTCTAACTTTCTTCGGAGGTTTATCGTTAACTATGCTGAGATTACAAAGAGATATATGAGACTGTTGAAGAAAGGAGTTCCTTTTCTTTGGGACGACTATGCTCAACGCTCATTCGATGCTTTGAAAAAGGCATTGACCTCTACTCCTTTACTGAGTCCACCCGATTATAACAGAGATTTTCTTTTGTATCTGGCTACAGCAGAATCTACCATTGGTATGGTTCTGGTTCAGGAGGATGATGCTCTGGCTGAGCATGTTATTTACTACCTTAGTCGAGGACTGGTAGGACCTGAACTGCGATACACCCCGATAGAAAAATTAGCCTTAGCAGCAGTCCATGCTGTGCAACGACTCCGGCATTATATTATTCTTCGCAAAACTTATGTCTTGGCAGCTGCCAATCCATTTCAGTTTGTCCTCAGCAGGCGAGTGATTGGGGGCAAATATAATAGATGGATTGTGATATTACAGGAATTCGATCTTGAGTTCATGTATGCCAAATCCAAGAAGTCATTAGTCTTTGCGGAATTAATCTCCGAGTTGCCTTGTGGAGAGGAGATGATCTATGATGAGTCCTTTCCGGACGAACACTTGTTTTTGATCTCTCCACAAGATCCTTGGTATGGGGATATCATCGTGTATCTCCAGACTGCGAAGTTTCCCTCTTCCTTTTCGAAAGATGAGCGCCGTAAGCTGCGTCACTTAGCTAAAAGTTATCTGATTATTGGTGTTGCTTTGTACCGTCGAGGGGTTGATTCAATCCTAAGACGCTGCTTAACTTTCGAAGAAGCTGAGGCTGTGCTCAATGATTCTCACGGTGGAGCTTGTGGGGGTCATTTATTAGGGCTTGCTACAGCCCAAAAGATTTTGCGTGCTGGCTACTTCTGGCCCTCGATTTTCAAAGATTGTATTGAATCGGTCAAGAAGTGTCATCCTTGTCAAGTGTATACTCGAAAAATGCGCGCTCATCCAGCTCCTCTTTTTCCAGTCGTTACTGTCGGACCCTTCACAAAGTGGGGTATGGATTATACTACTTGTAACCCGCCTTCGGCAAAAGGTCACAAGTACATTATCGTAGCAGTAGACTACTTTACGAAGTGGGTCGAAGCTATGCCTAATTTTGGGAACGATGGTGAGACTGCAGCTCTTTTCTTCTTCAACCAAGTTATTGCTCGTTTCGGTATACCTAGAGAGATTGTCACTGACCATGGCAGTCACTTTCAGAACAGTATGATGGCTGAGTTGGCTCTTAAATTGGGTTTCCGGCAGGAGCATTCATCTCCATATTATCCTCGGGCCAATGGCCAGGTGGAAGCCGTGAATAAGTCCTTGAAGACAATTCTTCAACGGACGATTGATAAACATAGATCCAACTGGCACATTATGCTATATCCTGCACTCTGGGCATACAGGACGTCAGTTAAAACTGCAACTGGCTTTACTCCGTTTCGGTTAGTCCACGGGGTGGAATCCGTATTTCCCATTGAATGCGAGATTCCTTCCCTTAAACTGGCTGTTGAGCTTCTTCCTGACACTTCTAGTCTGGCAGCGCGGCTTCTTCATCTGGAACATCTTGATGAGCAGCGTCGAGATGCCGCCACGTTGAACGAAGCGCATAAAAACCGAGTCAAAGTCCAGTACGATAAGGCGGTTAAGCCTAGGTTCTTTTCCGAAGGTGACCTTGTTTTGGTCTATGCCCAAGAAAAAGATGCCTTGGGGGCAGGAAAGTTTAAGTCGATGTGGTATGGCCCCTATATCGTCAAAAAATTCCTTAAGAAAGGAGCGTATACCTTGGTTGACTTCGAAGGGAATGAGTTTCCGGAGCCCCGAAATGGGCTCTATTTGAAGAAGTATTATGCCTAGGATTTGGCCTGGCATTTTGCTTTGTATATAGTAGTTTTTGTCTTGTACATATCTGTTTGATTTTCGATTTTTGATGAGATGGTGATGTTTTTGATCTGCTTTGGCAGGTTGTGTTGATGTCATGAGTCATTTTGGTTTCGCCGGTGGTGCTAGTAGACACACCCGGAACTTAGCTTCCGCGGCTTGGGTGCTTCACTATCCTTCCGGTCAGCTGTTGGTATCAAGAGGGGTCTGCATTGGTCCTGCTTCCAATAACGTAGCAGAATACACTGCAGTCATTCATCTACTCTCGGAGGCAATATCTTTTGGTGTTGATTCGTTGGTAGTTTTCTTGGACTCCCAGCTGGTGGTGTCGCAGTTGAACAACACTTATCGGGTACGAGATCCAGTTTTATTACGATTGTTCTTGAGGGTACGTTTGTTACAAAGGTCATTTCAGTTTTTAACATTCATTCATATTCCTCGAGCTGACAATTGGTTTGCTGACTCATTGGCTAATCAAGCTTTAGATTGGCATATTAATCATTCAATACAATAATTTCTAAACATCAAAATCATCATACATTTGATACATTTATCACATCACATCAAATATCGCTGTATATATATCATCGGTATGTCAAAAAACTTTACAAAATTTTGGATCCATAAATGCCGTACAAAACTTGGGCTTATGCCCCATCATGTTCAGTCTCAAAAAATATACAGTCATCTAATATATAAAATCTGTCTACTCCTGAGGACCCTGCCCAGAGGTTGCATTCCTATAGAACATCACTGCAGTGGCCACACGGCGGAACAGTCTAACCCAGTCCCGGGGTACTCCTACAACCCGTCTCTGGACGGCTTCTGGCAAGTCCTCCACAGCAGCCAGAGGGATTTGGCGGGTCAGTCCCTCCAAGTTTCTCTGTACGGCCTGGAGGGTCCTGTCAGAATCCGCTGTCTCTACTTCACCTCTGCGACGCTTGTGACGTGCTAGGCCCTCAGGACGAACTGGTCCAACATCTGAAACATGATCATTTTTCATTTGTCAGTCATTATGAATCCAATCCAAAAACATGTTTGTTTTTCATTTTCATATATATTTGAAAAATCCAAAAAATCATATAAGTTAAAATTTTTGAAAAAACTTACCAACTGCTCCCCATGCTGCACCGGGTGGAAGTACTAGATCTGGATCTCCTCGGAAATCCATCCCGGCATAGGGATAGTCATCCACTGCGATGATTTGTTCTCTCCACCATAAGAAGAACTCATCATCCCAGGTGGTGCGGGGTACCTCGCTGCCCCCCAGTCTCTTCATCATGTCTGCCCAATGGGCGATTCTTGGGTCCCGAGGGCTGCTAATAGTTGAGATGACTTTGGGTCTCAAAGATGGAACTCTCTCGAAGAAGAATGTAGTCAAAATGGTTCCATAGCCAAAGTGTTTTGTTCTTGTTTGGCGAATGGAGGTCGGTTGTTGTTTCATGTTCTGTAGCAGGGCAGTGCACCAATCATACACATGAATTAAGCACTCTACAACTATGCTCATGTGCGTCCTGGACGCCTGATGCAGTGAGGCAGATCCTGCCACTCTGCCGATGGTGAATAGGAGGATCTTTATGTGCAAGTCCCTGATATCTCTGATTGCAATCTGTGTGCCAACTTTCTTGGAATTATCTACGCAATAGATTTGGACATAGTCCTCCACGGTCAACCCTCCCAGGGGCTTTCCGTGCAGATCCACTGGGTCTCCCCTCCTGGAGAGTCTAGTGATGAAGTATATATCTTCCACTTCTATGCGTAGTGGCATTTGATCAATGATGAAGCAATCCTGATCCGGTTCCCAATAATTTACAAGCATTTCAAGCAATCTCACATTACTTTTCATATTGGGCATTTTGAAAAATTTGAATAATCCACAGTTTCGGAGGACATTTTGTGCCGCGCGATCCTGCATGACCTCTTGGTCTATTGCGATGTGCTCACGTTCCCTCCAAGAGATAGTCATCCTGAAAAATTTCATTAAAATTTGCATTAGAAACTTCTTTTTGAGTTATGGACCTGCGCATACGCGACTTATTCTGTGCACAGTCGCGTGTATACGCGGCTCCACTTCATTGAACCCGCGTATGCGCAGATACGCATTTTTTAAGAAGGGTTTCTAGGAAAAAATTCACTTAATTTTAATTTTTAAATGGACAAAATGATTAAACAGGATGAATAAGGAGCCTACCTGAAGTTTCGCTGAATTCCGACGGTCGGTTGTTGCTGATTTGACGAAACAAGTTTTTAGCTCCAGAGCTCTTTTCCAAATCAGCTATGCAATAATGAACCAATTGAGAGGTAATTTGTGTATTTATGGCTAAAAAATTGAAAATTTTTGCAAAAATTTCCTTATGCTTATTTTTTCGATCTATCTTACGCTGTATAACTTGATTGCTTGGAAGTGCCTAGTTTGGTATGTTTCAGGTACATTTTGACGATTTCGAGACTTTTCCCGGTTTTGACCCATTTTTTCAGACTCGTCACGGCAGGTATATGATCTTCACTGGCATATAGGTTAGGGAATCACTTTCCGTTGCATCTTGCATTCTAGCCTCCATACTGATCACTTGCCTTAGGGTCGATCCCATCAGGTCATGAGCATTACACCCATTTCACTCGCCGATTTTTAATCATGACTTGATGGTAGAGCCTTCCTTTACATGGGCTTCCTAGTTAGTTCCTCGCTATCACTTGTCGCCCATGCTTCTTTTTATGTAGGCTCGGGAGTCCTCTTTAGTCCCGCCATGTCTTTTCTGTTGAAGCTTCATTCTTCTCCTTCATCACTTATCATTTTTATGGCTTATACCCTAGAGGCTCCCTGGTGTCGTTAAGTTGTATTACTGCATTGCATATTGGCTACTTGTTTATCCTGGCCTTTAGCCGGCTTCATTTGGACTCGATGTTTAAGCCAACTTTTGACCTTGACTTTCCGTACAAGTTAACCATTGCATGCACTTAGCTATCACGACTTGACACCTTTATACCCATGGATGGAACGTTCCTCTGAGTATCACTGACCAGTTTTTGCCACCTTGCATTGAGCATAGGATTGTTCCAATCCCGGGAACTAGTGCATATGCTTTCTTGATACTCGTTCTATCCATTGTACCATAGCATTCTTTTATTCTTTTTCAGGCTTATTATGAAAAAGACAAAAAAATTAAATATAACAAAAAGAGCGGGAACGGGATGTATCTTCGTTATTTTGATGGCAGTACAAAGTCAGTTTGTCGCCCTTGAACAAAGCACATATACTTATATATATTTCCTTCATTTGGGATGGTTCTAGTTTGACCTAGGTTCGGCCTTTACCATGTTTCACTTGTCAGTTCTCCCCCGGTTGGTTATCTCTTCCAATCATATGGAGAGTTTGTTTTGCCTCCTGCAAGACAGACTTATACAGTGTCACTTTTTACTGCCATGGTCATCACAAAGTCGTGCTTTTGTTCAAGGGAAGTCTAGCCTGAGTCGGCCATTCTGCGGTGTCTCTTGACTCATTATTCAGTCGGCCTTCCCGGTCTTGTCAGTATCATGTTCTATCACATCGGATGTTTTGATCTTCTGCTCGTGCTGGTTTGAGAAGGTCCCCATTGACTTCTTGCCGGCGGGTTTGTCTCTTATCGACTACGACACATTGCTCTGAGAGCAATCCTAGAGCCGCACCTTGGGCCTATTTCCATCATTGATAGGTGACCTCGTGCTCAGCATTTGATCATCATCATGGGTCTTTGACTGAGTGGTTTCCCCTGTGTTCGACGTCGGCACACATTATCACACTTGGGATTCGTGCAGTACCTGGATTTCCATTTGACCCTATCGGTGGATTTCTCGCCTCTGTGTCAGCTTTCATTATTGGTTGGTTCAGAGGGTTTCTTCCGTGCGCTAGCTTCATCTTGTGCACGTCGGAAACGTACTTTGGTTTTGGTTCCATCACTCTCCTTCGTCTGATTCCTTCCAAATCTTGGCCTGCGGGTTACACTCGCGCTGGACTGATGTGGGATGCCTTAATGCCTTCCTTCCAGCAGATCTTTTCCCATCGACTCCGACTCATTGCTCTGGGAATAAGGTCTAGAGTCTTTTTGTCGGTACCTTAGGGTTTGCAGTCATCAGTGGCAGACTCTTCGCTATCGACAGTGGGGATTCATCATTGCCTCCTGATTGGTAGATTCTTTCAAGTGTTCGACTTCAACTCATTCATTCGCACTTGTCAGATTGTACTGGGGCACCTTGACACTCATTATCATTATCGGTGGGTTATCTCGCGTTGGTTAACGGGAAACATCATTGCCCGGTAATCCAACGATTTCTCACATGGTCGACTTCAGCTCATTTATTCCCAGTCTGTAGAATTGTGCCGTTGTGATCGGTGAAGACCTTGGGTTGCATCAGCATTTCTCGGATCACTGTTGACAGTTCTTTCAGTTTCTGCCAGTGTTGCCGTCCACCCTTATATGTTGCAGTTCAGCACAGCAGCATCTTATATGTTGATCCCCGAGTTGCGTGATTGTACCGTTTGATCCGCCTCTTATGATCCGGTACTTGGAGATTCGGTTACTTGATCAGACATCCAGTTGCACTATCTTTGATCAGCTTTCTATATGTGATACTTGGACATTGATACAGACTTGTCTTTCCGGGCCCTGCTCAGATGATTCACTATGTACTTTCAGTTCAGTTATACTTGTATACATGTTGGATCTATTCAGTACTTTCTATATATATGATGTATTTTTGACTGAGCATGGGTATGCCCGCCTCAGCATGTGTTGACTCTCTGGTTTCTTTCATTGGTTTTTGGCAGGCTGAAATCTGGTGAAGTCCTCTCTTGTCCTTGCGAATTTCTTTCTATGTGCATATTACATTTCGGCCATCATGTACCCCTTCTGACCTCATATATTAGGGGGCATCTGTTATAGCATCATTTCTCACCTTGACTTGATTCATGATTGCTTCATGGCTTTATGGGCACCCATTCCTACAGACTTGGACAAATTCACTTAAAAACAGTGGAAAATCCTCCATACGTGACTATGCCCGTGTTTTTCCGCGTGTATACGCGAGTACAGCTAGAATTTTCCGCGTATGCCATTTTAATGATTAAAAAATATATAAAAATCCCTAATTTTGCGCTGGGTTGATGGTTACTCAGGTAGTTCAACCACCCCAGCCCGTGGCCAACTGTTTCCAACTGCTGAAACTACTTGGAGGGACTATAAAAAGACCTCATGTGTATGGCCTAAGGGAGAGAGAGAATTATTATTATTATACTCTGTTGGTTCCCTATCCAAGTCTGATTCCCCGTGCCTCCTGCACTTTCCCAGTTCATTTCAGGAAACCCTTCTTTCCTTGAGATACACATCCCTTTATATGTTATCTCGTATGCACTCATTTGGAAGGAGTCTTAGCGAGGCAAGGGCTGGACGGATCCGGACGACGGTCTGTGAAGGCCTTGGAAGGATCAGGTGATCTCTCCACTTACTTTTGTACGTACTATTTTTATAATACAGAAGTATCATGCTGTTCCCGAAATAAACGTGTTAGTGTATGCTTTAATGTATGAAGAATATTTGTTATACAAGCATTCATGATGATTTATTTAATGTTTTATATGAATCTCGCTAACATATAGAGTAGAAATATACTGTACAACTTGTCCTTTGTGCTGGTTTCTTCTTGTATTTCGGGTGAAAGAGGAAGGACGGTTGCAGGGAGTTTGAACTCCACGTGGATCTACTTCAAACGTAGGACCAACGGGTAAACCTCTCATTCTGCTCTATTTCGTTTTTATGAATGTGCATGATCGTGTGAGTCTCTGTTAAGTAGTACGCCCCTGCTCTGTGGAGGTTGAATCCCAACCAACCTCTAGGGTGTTATGTTAAGTAGTACGCCCCTGCTCTGTGGAGGTTGAATCCCAACCAACCTCTAGGGTGTTAAATCCCCGAAACAGGGATCCTTGAATCCTCTTCTAAGACAGGTTCAATGGATGAAGTGGAAGGTATTTCTAATGGAATATCTGATCTTAAGTCTTCTGAGAGTCTAGGATCAGTAAAGGATGGAATGTGGGTTTGAGTTGAAGATGTGCTGGCTCTTGGTCTTGGTGAAACAAGTGGTGTTCTAGGAATCAAGCTTCTGCTTCTTATGAATCTACCCCTTGAGTCTCTTTCTCTACGCATATCATTGTTTTTGGGAGGTAAGAAACAAGGCTACCTAGTTACACTTCCCTGGCAACGACGCCAAAATTTGTGCTCAACTTAGTGTTCCTAAATTGAGGTCATCAATTGTCAACCAGGGCTAGTAAACTGCTGAAGTGAGGTGCACTATATGTGCCTAGGTATCTGTTTCTCACTACGTTGTGTTTAGTGTTTTTATGATGTTTTTGGTTTTGTGGTTTTATGTTAAGAAGGAAAAGAACTAAATGTTGAAAAAGAACAGTTGTTGGTCACACTAAAAACATAGCAAAACCTATACTAAAGAATAGAAAATGCAAAGTTTGATAATGAATCATAGCAAGGAAATAAACCACAACATGAACTCAATAATTGATAACATGAACTCATCCAATTCATTCATTAGAAATATGTTGGAATAGCTTGAAAAAGTACAAGTTTAGTGCAAATGAGGTTCTCCTAAGTAAACAATCATCTTACAATATTACAAAGAATCTCATCCATGGCTAAAAGTTTATTGGAAAACAATTGGAAAAGATTATTTGTAGCACAATAAGATTTCTACTCTGAATTAACTTGTAATGCTAAGATTAATCCATTCTGCAGCTCAACTTGTCACTACTAAGCCTCATTTGAAAGTTAGAGATTTTCTAGAATAGTTTTTGGAAAAAAAGGCTTATTTGTGAAATTGCAAAAGATTGCAGAACAATCAAGGCCTTAAACTAATATCACTAATTCCTATCCATATGATGATGCATTAATAGAAAGTCAAAAAAAGATTATTTTGTAAACAATGAAGGCCGTGAAGTCCAATTTTGACAGTTAATATGTTGGAAATATGATGTAGAGTGTTGTCCTTGATGGCAACCCACTAAATGAAGATGAAGACATGCGACTATTGACATGTGTTGTCCTTGATGGAAAACCACCTGATGAAGTTATTCTTGACTTGATGGACTTGGTTATAGTTGTAAATCTGATATGATATGATGTTTGTTGACAATATGATGTCAGAGTGTTGTCCTTGAAAGGCAAACTCCACTACGAAGATGATGACAACTTACTTGATGAAGTTGTGCTTGATAGAATATGGTTTTGGATGAACTAAATCATGAATCTTACGCGTGTATAGAAGGGTAATGAAGAAAGAATTTCGCATGTGCTAATTCTATGATGAAAAAGAGTATGTCTCTAGGTATACGGGGCTGCCTAGGTGGGCTCGTATAAGCTCAGATGATGCCGCCCGCGAAATAAGATATGTCACTAAAAAGTGCAAAACCAAGGGTAACCACCATGGTATTGACCCATTGTATTGGGTAATGATCCGCCTAATTGACCCTGTCCAGGTAGTTTTGGGCTCGTGGTATTGGTTTGGCTCATGGTATTGAAAAAGGGGCCCGTGGTATTGAAAAAGGATAAACCTATATAAGGAGAAGAAATTAATTGTGCAAATCATGAGTGTGGGTGCAAGATGTCTGAGCTTGAATGAATACTTCTCTCTGAAGTAGATCTGAATGGAAGGGTTACACTTGAAGACAAATCAAGGCTTAGATCTGTGATGAGGCGAACATCTAGGCGAACATCTATCTGAAGTGAAAGGGTAAATCTGAACTGAATCTCTGATCTGAAGAAGTATGCTGCTCTATAATGATTGAAGATCTACACGCTACTTCGCCGCGGTGGAAGCACGTAGATATACGTTCGCCGAAGTACAGATACAAGGCGGAATGAAATATATACCTAGGATACGCCTCTGTCAGGTAATTTCGAATCAGAATGGCTTGCGCATCAAAAAGTGAAAGCCAGTGCCACTATGTTTGTCATGGGCGGATTTAACAAAATATTCCATCCATTTCACTGTGTTTCGCTATCCGATCTATGTTTAGCATCGTTAGTGATGTATGTTTGAGCATAAAAGTATGGAAAGGGTCCAAATCTGAAAATATGATGAAACGTGGCCTGCAAGTGTTGTTCTATTGAAGTTGTTGGATCCAGTGTGAAAATTGATGAAACGTGGTCCAAGGTGGTGCTGAGGGTTGTAGCCTTCAGTCAGGGGGTCGTAGCTCCCTTCCAGGTGAGGCTGGTAAACGAGATCAGGGGGTCGTAGCTCCCTTCCAGGAGAGGATGGTAAACGAGTCAGGGGGTTGGAGCTCCCTTCCAGGAGAGCCTGGTAAACGAGCGCAGGTGGGTGCCTGCGTGCTGGTCAAGTCTACGCCAGCACATATGTTGTAAGATGTTTTCTCTATAATAAAATATTGAAGGCTGAGCAACTGCAGCGGTGGTTTTCTCCCGACTTGGGTTTCCACCTAAAAATCCTGGTGTTCATGTGTGATGCTTTGTGTGATGGTTTACTCTGTTCTTACTCCACATGTTTACTGTTTATTAAACATCTGATGATTGAATGATGGAATGATTTAAGTGAAGAACTAATGACATAATTAGATATCTAAGTTTACGCGAGTTTAATAAAGGGTATCCGCGTATATACGCGAGGTATGCTTCAGGAAAGTAGCGTATGGGTTTTAGAGCATGAAAAAGTAAAAAGTTTGAATATGCTGTAAATACTGATTCACCCCCCCCTCTCAGTATTTTTCCCAACAATTGGTATCAGAGTTAAAAAAGTCTCAAGGGCAGAAGCTCGATCGCTTAAAGGATCCATCGCAATGGGAAGTCAAGAAGGAGTGATGTCTATAAAGCCACCTCTATTCAATGGAAGCAATCTGATATTCTGGAAGGTACCAACAAAAGCATATCTGCAAAGTCTTGGTGCATATGTATGGGCAATCGTGGAAGAAGGTTATCAATACTCGGCAAGTATTCCTACTGATGCAGCAGAAAGGAAGAAGTATGAAATCAATGCCAAAGCAGTAAATGTCTTATTAGGTAGCATGTATGAACCATAATTTTCCAAAGTGATGCAGCTACATTCAACAAAAGAAATATGGGACAAAATCATTCTGAGTTATGAAGGAGACACAAAGGTAAAAAGTGCAAAACTCCAAACTCTTAAAATTGAATATGAAAATTTGAAGATGCATAGTGATGAGAGTATTGCCCATTTCTTCTTATGTTTGGATGATATTGTAAATCGAATGAGAAATTTGGGTGAAACCATAACCGATACTACTCTGGTGGAAAAAGTCTTAAGATCCTTGACTTCTAAATTTGACTCTAAAGTTTCAGCTATTGAAGAAAGGCAAGATCTGCAAACTCTTTCCATTATTCAATTGCATGGTATTCTGACTGCTTTTGAAATGAGACAAGGAGGTCCTTCTCAAATAAGAGAAGCTGCTTTTAAGGCATATACAAAAGGAAAGGAAAAGGAAGTTGTTAAATAATCCAGCTATATATCCGATGAAGAAGAAGCGAATTTCGTGAGAAAGCTTCAACTAGGTACTGGAAGATTCAAAGGTAAGCTTCCCTTCAAATGTTTTGAGTGTGGAAAATTTGGTCACTATGCTGCTAAATGTCCTTATAAAGAAAAACATGGTAAAGGGAAACAATTTGAAAAGAGAAAGATTTATTATGCAAAAGAAGATGATGATGAAGTATCCAGTGAAGATGAAGAAGATTCTGACCATGATCTGAAAGTGCTCATGGCAAAGAAGCAAAAGAAGAAGTTTCATTCGAAACAAAGAAATCTTCGTAAAACATGGTTAGCAAAATAGAAGAAGATGAATCAGATAGTGATTGGGGTCATCCTTTGCATGATCTTGGTGGTACAAACAATAATGAAGTTTGTGTAAGTAGTGATTTGGAAATAGAGAAAGCTCTCAAGATCAAAGATGAAGATCAACAAAGAGCAATTGATAAGAAAGATTCTATCAACAAAGAGATGATCTCTCAAATGAAAGAACAAATAGAAATGTTGAATGGTCAGGTGGACAATTATCAAAATCATATTAAAGAACTAGAAGCAGATTTTGAAAAATCAAGCAAGAAGAATGAAGGACTTGAAGCTGCAATCATTTCTCTGGAGGCAGATCTAGAAGCATCAAGTAAGAAAAATGAGGAACCTCTACAATCATTTGAAAAGGAAGGCCTTGAAGCAGAATCATCTCTCTCAAAGAAGATCCGGGAAAAATCCAAAAAGGAAGAATGAAGAACTCTTGCAAACTTTTGAAGAACAAAGAAATGGGTTGAAAGAAGAGATTCTAAATCTGAATGATCAAGTAGAAGATGGAAGAAGGAAAGAAGAAAGCATGACAAAGCAATGTCAAGACTTGGAGGTCGAGGTAAATATTCTCAAAGGTAAACTTGAAGAAAAAGATAAATTGTTGAGGTTCCAAGATAGTTCAAAAATTTTGGACAACATTCTTAGTAATCAAAGGTCTCCTTATATTAAACTTGGTCTTGGTTTTCATGAAACAGTCAAAGGAGAATCTAGTTCACAAGGGAATGCTAATGATTTAAAGGAAGTCAATGCAAAATCTGAAGTGTTGAAAGAAACAAAAGATCAACCAAAAATCATGAATTCTCAAAGGAATTCATTCAAGAACGCTGAATGCTTTAAATGTCATAATTATGGGCATGTTGCAGCAAGTTGCAGGAGCAGATCATTTCAGCCTTCAAACAGTAGCCCTACAGCACTGTTTTCAAGGGATATTGTTTTTCATGTAACAAGTATGGACATAAAGGCATGGGAGGTAAAAGGAGGAAGTGATTAGAAATACTCATTATGATTCTTATGTTTATTTCTCTCACACATGAGATGTTATGCTTGTAACAAGTATGGACATGGCAGTGAAATGTGATTAAAGGTCACATTCAGAAAGCTGGATAATTAAAGACACACTTGGAAAGCTCAAATAAATTACACAAGGAGGACCAACTGTAACATAGGGAATTTCGACCCTACCGTTAAATGGTCCGCGTTAGTTGATTTTTCTTATTGATCATAGGCATGAGGGATACTACATTATGAGATTTAGTAATGTATCGTCACAGGGGGAGAAATGTATGATGTCTCTCATGGTTGATTTGAATATTCTGGTTATGTTTACTTCTGACAGCGCATCTGATGTGGAAAGGACAGGTACAGGAGGTACAAGCTCAGGAGGAAATGAAGGAAGATGAAATTTTATATGCTTCACTTTCCATACGCGGGTTATATTAACCAAAGTCGCGTATACACGCGAGTTTCATCAGACACAGACGCGTATGCATTGATGACAAAAGAATTTATCTGATAACTGAAGATCTGGAGTAGAGGTCCAGGGGGAGCATCAGTCTGACTGCTGATGATTGCACTGTTAGCATTATTCTGGTTATACTCATAATAATGAAATGATACATGGGTTCTTGTGTTGAACATTATGGATGAAGCCTGGTTGCTTTATGATGAAGAGCACTCGTTGTTGAGATGAAAGTCTTATAATTCAGAGATGAGGAAAGATCATGCAGAGATTGTTGCTGATGACGTGCTGTTGAAGGTGCTTCAGATTGCAAGCTAAGGAAGAGCATTGGTTTAGGGGGAGCAACAGGTTGAATACTAATGATTGCATTGTTGGCAATATGACTGCTTGTTCTTTGGTTTTTGTGATACTCATGCTCAAATGATGATGACTTGGTACATGGTTTATTATGATGATTTTTTGAGCCCTGGTTGCTGATAAGTATCCTTTGTACTCACACATGGATGAGTTGGATGTCATTTGATTCAGAAATAAATCATGCAGAGTGTGTTACTATGATTGAGAGATCTTTTGCCTACATATGTTACTTCATGTTAAATCTTGAAGATCATGGTGATGTTGGACCACATGGATGATTGCTTGACACCTATGTGAAGATGTTGTTCTGATATGAGAATCTCTCTTGGAAATATTGTATTGATGCCGCAAAGAATCTGAAGGCTTAGTTATTATTGTACTGATGCCACAACCGTTGGATGACGCTTGAAGACACAACTACATCGTTCTATCTATCTGTAGTCCAGGGAAGCATTCAAATGTCTCAGAAAGAAGCTGAACACTGTCTTTGCCTCACAGAGAATCAGATCTGGTTGAAATTTAGAAGATGTCTTGGGATACGCGGGTTTCCTGAAACACAGTCGCGTATATACGCGAGTTCCTGCACAGAAAACCACGTATGACTAATTGCTGACAATTTTTGGTTGGTTCAGCTCTCTTCAGCACAGCTGCAATGCTGTTTGGTATCTCTGATACTGTTTGGTATCTCTGGTGGTGTTCCAGTTCTCATAATTCCGTTTCTAATGTTTTGATGAAGATGCCTTGATGATTTGTTGGTGGAAGTTTTCAGGATGCACAAACTAAGGGGGAGCCTTAGTCTTTTGGAAAGATTGCTTGGTTGCACAGATTCAGGGGGAGCATTAGCTTTGCTGAGTATAATGCATTGTTGGCATTATGTTGACTTTGAAATATGTTCTCTTTCTTGAGGACTTTCTGGTGTTGGTCTTAAAGTTATACTTGTAGTTTGGTGAAAAGGTCTTGTTGAGACCCATGGTGTAAATTGTAATATTCTGTCATGTATGGACTTTTCAATTTGTAAACCCACTTGGTTGGGTAGCTGAGTCAATTTTTGTAAACCCACTTGGTTGGGTAGCTGAGTTGAATTGTGTAAACCCACTTGGTTGGGTACTTGAGTCTTATATGTAAATCCATATTTGATGTAAGTATGAGTCTTTTGGTGATAGGAAGTTCATTGAGTCATGTACTTCTTTGGAAAATATGTTTGAAGATTTAGCATGAAATCAGGGGGAGCTTGGCCACTTCAGCACATATCAGATCTACAGAACGTTTCTTCCACATGCGGAGAAAAGGGGGAGAGTATGTTGGTTTTGATCCACCCTTTGCCCTTGATGTCAAAGGGGGAGAGTGACATGGTGTTTGAATGAAGAGAAGATAATGATGTCAAATATTTGGGAGAGTGACATGGTGTCATTGTATCTATCTTTTGCGGTAACCAAACCAAACACCATCGTGGTTGCCATCAAGTCCAAAGGGGGAGATTGTTGGAAATATGATGCAGAGTGTTGTCCTTGATGGCAACCCACTAAATGAAGATGAAGACATGCGACTATTGACATGTGTTTTCCTTGATGGCAAACCACCTGATGAAGTTATTCTTGACTTGATGGACTTGGTAAATGATGTAAATCTGATATGATATGATGTTTGTTGACAATATGATGCTAAGTGTTGTCCTTGAAAGGCAACCCACTTGATGAAGATGATGACAACTTACTTGATGAAGTTGTGCTTGATAGAATATGTCCTTGATGAAGGAAATCTGATGTATCTACAGTGTGAACAGAAGGAAATGAAGAAAGGAATTCAGCATGTGCTAATTCTATGATGAAAAAGAGTATGTCTCTAGGTATACGCGGATTGGCCTAGGGGAAGTCGCGTATGCACGCGGAAAGGAACGTTCCAAGTCGCGTATGGGAAAAGCGCTCAAAAAGTGCAAAACCAAGGGTAACCACCATGGTATTGACCCATTGTATTGGGTAATGATCCGCCTAGTTGACCACGTCCAGGTAGTTTTGGGCTCATGGTATTGTTTTGGCCCATGGTATTGAAAAAGGGGCTCATGGTATTGAAAAAGGATAAACCTATATAAGGAGAAGAAATTCATTGTGCAAAACATGAGTGTGGGTGCAAGATGTCTGAGCTTGAATGAATACTTCTCTCTGAAGTAGATCTGAATGGAAAGGGTTACACTTGAAGATAAATCTGAATGTATGATGCACCAATGATGAAGAAGGGGATCTAGATCCGAAATGCACTTGTATCTACTAGATCTGCTTATGGAAGGCCTAGATCTGTGATGAGGCGAACATCTAGGCGAACATCTGTCTGCTAAAAAGGTAACCGACCGAACATCCGATCCGATGAAGTATGTCGCTCAGAATGATTGAAGATCCATACGCTACTTCGTCGCAGAGGAAGCGCGTATATACGCGGCTTCGCTGAAGAAAAAGCGCGTATGCGCAGTGAAGTTTATGTACAGATGTATATGCTAGTTTATATGAACGGAAGCGCGTATATACGCGACATCAAAGAAATGAAAGTGCATATGAAAACTAGGGTTTGCTGAAGTATGGGGTATGAAATACAAGGATCCGTTTCCATCGTTCGCTTATCTGATCTATGTTGATATGTATCTGTTGGTGACGTATGTTTGTGCTTAAAAGTATGGAAAGGGTCCAGTATGAAAATATGATGAAATGTGGCCTGCAAGTGGTGTTCCATTGAAGTTGTTGGATCCAGTGTGAAAATTGATGAAACGTGGTCCAAGGTGGTGCTGAAGGTTGTAGCCTTCAGTCAGGGGGTTGTAGCTCCCTTCCAGGAGAGGCCGGTAAACGAGATCGGGGGGTCGTAGCCTTCCGTAGTGAGTGATGGTAAACGAGCGTCGAGTTGGAGCTCCCTTCCAGGAGAGGCTGGTAAACGAGCGCAGGTGGGTGCCTGCATGCTGGTAGAGTCTGCACCAGCACATATGTTGTAAGATGTTTTTTCTATAATAAAATATTGAAGGCTGAGCAACTGCAGTGGTGGTTTTCTCCTGACTTGGGTTTCCACCTAAAAATCCTGGTGTTCATGTGTGATGCTTTGTGTGATGGTTTATTCTGTTCTTACTGCACATGTTTACTATTTATTGAATATCTGATGAATAAATGATGGAATGGTTTAAGTGAAGAATTAATGACATAATAGTTCTTTGTGTATACGCGAGTTTAATAAAGGGTATCCGCGTATATACGTGAGTCTTCTTCATGAAAGTAGCGTATGGGTTTTAAGGAATGAAAAAGTAAAAAGATTTGATTATGAAGTAAATACTGATTCACCCCCCCCCCCTCTCAGTATTTTTCCCAACAATTGGTATCAGAGTAGGTCCTTGTGCAGAAGCTTGATCGCTTAAAGGAGATTCGTCGCAATGGGAAGTCAAGAAGGAGTAATGTCTATAAAGCCACCTCTATTCAATGGAAGCAATCTCATATTCTGGAAGATACGTACAAAAGCATATCTGCAAGGTCTTGGTGCAGATGTATGGGAAATCGTGGAAGAAGGTTATCAATACCCGGCAAGTATTCCTACTGATGCAGCTGAAAGAAAGAAGTATGAAATCAATGCCAAAGAAGTGAATGTTTTATTGGGAAGCATGTCTGAATCAGAATTTGCTAAAGTGATGCAGCTACATTCAGCAAAAGAAATATGGGACAAAATCATTCCGAGCTATGAAGGAGACACAAAGGTAAAAAGTGCAAAACTCCAAACTCTTAGAATTGAATATGAAAATTTGAAGATGCATAGTGATGAGAGTATTGCCCACTTCTTCTTATGTTTGGATGATATTGTAAATCGAATGAGAAATTTGGGTGAAACCATAACCGATACTACTCTGGTGGAAAAAGTCTTAAGATCCCTGACTTCAAAATTTGACTCTAAAGTTTCAGCTATTGAAGAAAGGCAAGATCCGCAAACTCTTACTATTGTTCAATTACATGGTATTCTGACTACTTTTGAAATGAGACAAGGAGGTCCTTCTCAAATCAAAGAAACTGCTTTTAAGGTATCTGCAAGAGGAAAATAAAAGGAAGTTGTCAAATATTCCAACTATATATCCGATGAAGAAGAAGCGAATTTTGTGAGAAAACTCCAACTAGGAACTGGAAGATTCAAAGGTAAGCTTCCTTTCAAATGTTTTGAGTGTGGAAAATTTGGTCACTATGCTGCTAAATGTCCTTATAAAGTTGAAAAACATGGTAAAGGGAAACAATTTGAAAAGAGAAAGAGTTATTATGCAAAAGAAGATGATGATGAAGGATTCAGCGAAAGATGAAACAGATTCTGACGAAGCTCTACAAGTGCTCATGGCAAAGAAGAAAAAGAAGAAGCCTACTCAAAACAAGCCTACGAATCCTACTCAGAAAACATGGTTAGCAGAAATTGAAGAAGATGAATCAGACAATGATTGGGGTCATCCTTTGCATGATCTTGATGGTACAAACAATAATGAAGTTTGTGAAAGTAGTGTTTTGGAAACAGAGAAAGCTCTCAAGATCAAAGATGAAGGACAACAAAGAGAAATTGATAAGAAAGATTCTATCAACAAAGAGATGATCTCTCAAATGAAAGAACAAATAGAAATGCTGAATGGTCAGGTGGACAAGTATCAAAATCGTATTAAAGAACTAGAAGCGCATTTTGAAAAATCAAGCAAGAAGAATGAAGGACTTGAAGCCGCAATCATTTCTGGCCGAGGCGCATCTAGAAGCATCAAGTAAGAAAAATGAGGAACCTCTACAATCATTTGAAAAGGAAGGCCTTGAAGCAAATCATATCTCTCAAAGAAGATCCGAAAAATCAAAAAGGAAGAATGAAGAGCTAGAACAAACATGTGAAGAAACTAAAATTGGTTGAAAGAAGAGATCCTGTAAGTCCGAAGGATCAAGTGGAAGATGGAAGAAGGAAAGAAGAAAGCATGACAAAGAAATGTCAAGACTTGGAGGTTGAGGTAAACATTCTCAAAGGTAAATTAGAAGAAAAGGATAAACTCTTGAGGTTTCAAGATAGTACTAAGATTCTAGACAATATTCTTAGTAGTCAAAGGTCTCCTTATGTTAAACTTGGTCTTGGTTTCCATGAAATTGTTAAAGGAGAATCTAGTTCACAAGGAAGTGCTAAAGATTCAAAGGATATCAATGCAAAGCCTGAAGTGTTGAAAGAAGCAAAAGGTCAACCGACAATCATGAACTCTCAAAAGAAATCATTCCCTCCTTTGACCAATAATGTTGAATGCTTTAAATGTCATAATTATGGGCATGTTGCAACAAATTGTAGAAGCAGATTGTTTCAGTCACAAACAAACAGATTCTATACAGAAAGGTACTCTGGGTTCTTTAAGGGATATTGTTTTTCATGCAACAAGTATGGTCATAAAGCAATGGAGTGTAAAAGGAGAAGGTTAGAAATACTCATTATGATTCTTATGTTTATTCGGCCACATGAGATGTTATGCTTGTAACAAGTATGGACATGTAGAAAAAGAAATGCAAAAGGATGCATCGTATCCGGAAAGCTTGACACTTCAAGACACAAGCTTGGAAAGTCAAGCAAATTTGGAAAAGGAAGGAGGCCCAATCAGAAACGTAGGGAATTCTGCCCCTACTGCAGTCATCCGCTTCTGAATTTTACTTCTCTGATTGACTGCTGGAATGATGTGGGATACATTATGAGATTTAGTAATGTATCGTCACAGGGGGAGCAATGCATGATGACTCTCATGGTTTATTTGATTACTTCCGGATATGTTTACTTCTCGATGGCCGTATCCGATGTGGAAAGGACAGCACAGAGGTACAAGCTCGTGGAGGAAATGAAGATGAAATTTTTATATGCTTCACTTTCCATACGCGGGTTATATTAACCAAAGTCACGTATACACGCGAGTTTCATC
Source organism: Pinus albicaulis (assembly GCA_034641835.2). Classification (NCBI taxonomy): domain Eukaryota; kingdom Viridiplantae; phylum Streptophyta; class Pinopsida; order Pinales; family Pinaceae; genus Pinus; species Pinus albicaulis. The sequence goes on along the minus strand of CM076575.1, from coordinate 1,166,310,016 downwards.
AGACACAGACGCATATGCATTGATGATAAAAGAATTTATCTGATAACTGAAGATCTAGAGCAGAGGTCTAGGGGGAGCATCAGTCTGATTGCTGATGATTGCACTGTTAGCATTATTCTGGTTATACTCATAATAATGAAATGATACATGGGTTCTTGTGTTGAACATTATGGATGAAGCCTGGTTGCTTTATGATGAAGAGCATTCGTTGTTGAGATGAAAGTCTTATAATTCCGCAGATGATGAAGATTGCGGCAGAGATTGTTGCCGATGACTTGCCGTTGAAGGTGCTTCAGATTGCAAGCTAAGGAAGAGCATTGGTTTAGGGGGAGCAGCAGGTTGAATACTAATGATTGCATTGTTGGCAATATGACTGCTTGTTCATTGGTTTTTTGTGATACTCATGCTCAAATGATGATGACTTGGTACATTGTTTATTATGATGAGATTTTGAGCCCTGGTTGTCTCTTATACTCACACATGATTGAGTTGGATGTCATTTGATTCAGAAATAAATCATGCAGAGTGTGTTACTATGGTTGAGAGATCCTTTTCCTACATATGTTACTTCATGTTAAATCTTGAAGATCTTGGACCACATGAATGATTGCTTGACACTTATGGGAAGTTGTTGTTCTGGTATGATAAACTTTCTTGGAAAGACTGTAGTGATGCTACAAAGAATCTGAAGGCTTGGTTACTATTGTGTTGATGCCACAACCGTTGGATGACGCTTGAAGACACAACTACATTTTTCTATCTATCTGTAGTCCAGGGAAGCATTCAAATGTCTCAGAAAGAAGCTGAACACTGTCTTTGCCTCACAGAGAATCAGATCTGGTTGAAATTTAGAAGATGTTCTTGGACACGCTGAAGCTTCGAAACACACGCGGTGTATACGCGAGTCTCGCAAAGGGTATCCGCGGGGATCGATTGTCGACAATTTCTTGCTGGCTCATTTTCAAAAATGTACCGCAAAGGTTGCTTGGTGACCACATCGTTTGGTATCTCTCGTGGTGTTCAGCAATTGGCACTCGTTTCTAATGTTTTTATAAATATGCCTTGATGATTTGTTGGTGAAAGTGTTGAAGATGCACAAACTAAGGGGGAGCCTTAGTCATATGTAAAGGTTGCTTGGATGCACAGATTCAGGGGGAGCATTAGCGTTGCTGAGTATAATGCATTGTTGGCATTATTTTGATTTTGAAAAATGTTCTCTTTCTTGAGGACTTTCTAGGTGTTGTTTTTAAATGGTCTTTTTTTTTTCTTTTTTTTTTTTGTAATTTGGTGAAAAGGTCTTGTTGAGACCCATGATGTAAAATTGTAATATTCAGTCATGTAAAGGACTTGTCAAATTTTGTAAACCCACTTGGTTGGGTAGCTGAGTCAAATTTTGTAAACCCACTTGCCAGAACAGTTGAATTGTGTAAAACCCACTGGTCGGGTACTGAGTCTTATATGTAAATCCATATTTGATGTAAGTATGAGTCTATGATAGGAAGTTCATTGAGTCATGTACTTCTTTGGAATCATTCCTCCACTAGTCAGCATGAACCTGTGGGAGAATCGGGAGTTTGGCCATCAAAGACATTGAAGATCTCTGCACGCTTCTTCCACAAGAGGAGAAAAGGGGGAGAGTGTTGGTTTTTGATCCGCCCTTTGCCCTTGATGTCAAAGGGGGGGAGTGACATGGTGTTTGAATGAAGAGAAGATAATGATGTCAAATATTTGGGGGAGTGACATTTTTGGGAGAGTGACATGGTATCTATCTGCTGTGGTAACCAAACACCATCGTGGTTGCCATCAAGTCCAAAGGGGGAGATTGTTGGAAATATGATGCAGAGTGTTGTCCTTGATGGCAACCCACCAAATGAAGATGAAGACATGCGACTATTGACATGTGTTGTCCTTGATGGCAAACCACCTGATGAAGTTATTCTTGACTTGATGGACTTGGTAAATGATGCAAATCTGATGTGATATGATGTTTGTTGACAATATGATGCTGAGTGTTGTCCTTGAAAGGCAACCCACTTGATGAAGATGATGACAACTTACTTGATGAAGTTGTGCTTGATAGAATATGGTTTGATGAACTAAATCTGATGTATCTACAGTGTGAACAGAAGGCAATGAAGAAAGGAATTCAGCATGTGCTAATTCTATGATGAAAAAGAGTATGTCTCTAGGTATACGCGGATTGGCCTAGGGGAAGTCGCGTATGCACGCGGAAAGGAACGTTCCAAGTAGCGTATGGGCAAAAGCGCTCAAAAAGTGCAAAACCAGGGGTAACCACCATGGTATTGACCCATTGTATTGGGTAATGATCCGCCTAATTGACCCCGTCCAGGAAGTTTTGGGCTCATGGTATTGTTTTGGCCCATGGTATTGAAAAAGGGGCTCATGGTATTGAAAAAGGATAAACCTATATAAGGAGAAGAAATTCATTGTGCAAAACATGAGAGTGGGTGCAAGATGTCTGAGCTTGAATGAATACTTCTCTCTGAAGTAGATCTGAATGGAAAGGGTTACACTTGAAGACAAATCTGAAGTTATGATGCACCAATGATGAAGAAGGGGATCTACATCTGAAATGCACTTGTATCTGCTAGATCTGCTTATGGAAGGCCTAGATCTATGATGAGGCGAACATCTAGGCGAACATCTGTTTGAAGTAAAAAGGGTAAATCTGAATTGAACATCTGATCTGATGAAGTATGCTGCTCTGTAATGATTGAAGATCTATACGCTACTTCGCCGCGGAGGAAGCGCGTATATATGCGGCTTCGCTGAAGTAAAAGAGCGTATGCGCAATGAAATATACACTGAGGTATACGCTGGTTTGTGTGGACGGAAGCGCGTATATACGCGACATCAGTGAAGTAAAAGCGTGTATGCAAACTAGGGTTTGCTGAAGCAAGGGGCACATGTGAAATATCCGATCTCGTTCTACTGTGTTTCCTTATTTGATCTCGTGTTTATAAGTATCTCATAGGTGATGTATGTTTGTGCTATAAAAAGGTTGTAGAACACTGTACATGAAATGTGGCCTGCAAATGTTGTTCTATTGAAGTTGTTGGATCCAGTGTGAAAATTGATGAAACGTGGTCCAAGGTGGTGCTAAAGGTTGTAGCCTTCAGTCAGGGGGTTGTAGCTCCCTTCCAGGTGAGGCTGGTAAACGAGAGCATGGGGTCATAGCTCCCTTCCAGGAGAGGATGGTAAACAAGTCAGGGGGTTGGAGCTCCCTTCAAGGAGAGGCTGGTAAACGAGCGCAGGTGGGTGCCTGCGTGCTGGTCAAGTCTGCCCCAGCACATATGTTGTAAGATGTTTTCTCTATAATAAAATATTGAAGGCTGAGCAACTGCAGCGGTGGTTTTCTCCCGACTTGGGTTTCCACCTAAAAATCCTGGTGTTCATGTGTGATGGTTTACTCTGTTCTTACTGCACATGTTTATTGTTTATTAAACATCTGATGATTGAATGATGGAATGATTTAAGTGAAGAACTAATGACATAATTAGATATCTGAGTATACGCGAGTTTAATAAAGGGTATCCGCGTATATACGCGATTATGCTTCAGGAAAGTAGCGTATGGGTTTTAGAGCATGAAAAAGTAAAAAGTTTGAAATGCTGTAAATACTGATTCACCCCCCCCTTCTCAGTATTTTTCCCAACATAATACAACTTAAAGAACAATGGATAACACTGAACTAGAATGCAATTGATCAAACTTGAAACACAGTGACCACAACTAAACTAGAATGCCATTAAATTAACTTGAAATACAGTGAACTGGAATTGAACTAGAATGCCACTAATCTAACTTGAAATACAGTGAACAGAGTTGAACTAGAGTGCCATTATCACACTTGAAATACACTGACAGAATTAAACTAGAGTGACATCTACCTTCGGAGTATTTCAACTGAACTAAAATGCAACTAATTCTGTGAAATACTACAGCCCTATCTCGTTCAATATGAGTGATATTTTGGAATAGTTTGTAAAAACAAGTCTGGTTGTATCTTTCAATGCAAATGAGCATAAAACATAAATTTTCGGAAAAAAATGCAATTAACTCCTAAAATACTACAATTATATCTCATCCAATGTTAGTGGTATTTTGGAATAGTTTGTAAGGATAAGATTGACTGTGGAATCCACTACAAGTAAGTATAAAAACACAAAGTTCAGAAAATTGATTAAACTAGGAATGAAACAAGGCTAACTTACTTATCTAAACCATATGAACAAAGCTTCTCAGGTAGCAGGGGCCCTCTACCACTGGATTAGCACGCAAATCTACTCAATATTGACTCAACTCTTGCAATAAAGTGATGCTTCTTTCATTAAAGGAGAAATTCTTCAAAAAAACAGAGTATTACGGTCTTCTGAGATCTAGCAATAAAACAAAATCTAGCTAGCTGTCTCTCGGTCTCCCGAGCCATACTTATAACAAAATTACATAACTGTCTTTGAGATCAAACAGGAATAAATTTCTTTCCAAACTAAAATCGAACTAGAAATCTGGTGGTGGTCTCGTACTATGATTAAGGACATCTGTACAATCCTTGTCCTATTAGAAGTCTATCTCCTAGTTTTGGTTTCCCACGTGCATAACCACCTGTAGACTCGAGCTCAGATTCGTGGAGAGCAAGAAATGATGGGGGAGTGATGTGGAATACGATCATATGCGTTTTTCCTCGAGGTGACACCTGGAACTTGCATGAACATGAAGATAGCTACGGAATAGGCGACTGGCTACAGAATGACTGTGTTCTGTAGCCGAGTCTAGTAAAAAATTACTACAACAACAAAATCATGAAAACATAGCAAGTTAGTCATTATATACATTCTTAAAGTAATCCTAATCAATCCTATTGATCATTCAAGCCTGTAATTGATGGGGGACAAAGGAAATGAAGTGAAATGTGGTGGAAAAGAAGGACATCTTTGGGGCTCAACAATACCCTTAGAG